>WEZZ01036503.1:638781-776402 GCA_013400585.1 Chloropsis cyanopogon
GGCAGGGCGAGCGGTGCCGAGGGGCTGAGCCCGCTGCGCTCCCCCCGTGCGGGCACCAGCAGGGGCCACTGCGAGCCTCGGGGAGCGGCGGCGGTGCCTCCCCGCCAACAAGGGACACCTGGAGCCCCGTCTGCGGGGCATTGAAGGCTTCACCCACCTGTGCTCCCCGCTCGCCGGCACCCGGGAGAGGAGCCGGGCACACCTGAGCGGAATCGGGTGTGCAGCTCACCAGTGAGGGGAGAGGGGCACCAGCACCTGGGTGGGATCCGGCTTGATACTCAGCCCTGAGGGGAGCTGGGCACCAGCGGGCTCTGCCCCGGCTCGGGAAGGGTGCTGGAAGCGGCTCGGACTCGGTACCGGCAACCTGTGGAGAGAGAAGAACTTGCCTGGGAACTGCCGCAGTAGCCCAGAAATGAGCGGTCTGGCAGCGTTTCAGCCGCGGTAGTTCTCACACCTTTTACCATTGTTGTCTTTAATGGTCCATGATTGAATCCTGGTTCTTTATAGGCTACGCAAAACGTAATCTCACCCAGGTGAGGCAGGAGAAGGCTCTCTCAAAAGCCCTTGCATGAGACCATTAATACCACAGAAGCCTCCTTAGCTTTGCAGCGATGTTATCTGCTCGTTATGCCAAATACTGGCTTTAAAAAGTAACTTCTTTATTTCCTTCTTGCCAGCAATAAGCTCGTAGGATGTTTCAAAGAAAATCTGGTCTTGAATGCTGAGTACTGGGATTAAAAAAAAAAAAATACCCCCTGTAGGGTGATTGAATCCTGGTATTTTAAGGGAGAGCTTTGTGCAAGTGGAATATGGAAAAAACTGCTGGTGTAATGAGTGTTTTTTAGCAACTTGTTTGCAATTTGGGAAAGTAAGAATGGTTAAATTCTGACGTTAAATGGTGTAATTGTTGTGTTTCAAATCACATTAGGCAGGATCTTCCACGGTGGTTCTCACCTTGGACACCACTGATGGAACCACGTGAGCTGACTCCTGTTGACAGGGAATATTTTTATTTATCCTCTTACACACCCCAAGCTTTGCAGATTCCAGGTCTGAAGCAGATTTTTATTTTTTTCTTTTGAAAAATATTGCAGTTTGACTCAAAACTCTGCAGCACACGTGTGACAGATAAGTTACTTTGTGATGTGTAAAATCTTGCCACGTGGTGATTCTTTTCTGATATTCCTGCTCTCCTGACAGCTCAGTGGTCTTATGGTTGTGTTAGTAGCTCTTTGCTAGTTTAAAAGAATCCTTTATGGTTTGAGGAAATCAAATTAGTAGGTGAAGTTCTGTCTGTTGGAGCCAAATATGTGAATTAAGTCTGCAGAGGGGGAGTGATGTGCTGAAATGATATGGAATAAAACCTTCATTGGAGCTGTTTGAGGGCAGGAATTTAGGGGTGTCTGTGGAAATCTTGGAAGTTCTGGTGATCTCCTCCTCTCTGTTGTGGAAGGTGCCTTTGTGCAGTGTCCATGGATGCTGTCCTGAGGCAGGAGCAGGAGCTGGGCTTTCCCTGTCTGAGGTGTTTGTACAGTTACTTAGAGGAAAGGGAGAAAGGCTCTCTTAGTCCTTTGTCTCAATAAAGAGGAGATGCTTCATGTGTAGTGGATGAAGTTCGTTTTAATTCACACTATTTCCCATCTGATTTCTAATTAATTTTCTTAAATGCAGGATGCTCCACATTTAGAGGGGCAGGTGCTCACAGGAGGGGGAGCTGGGTGCAGATGTTCCATGGCATGGAAGTTCTGTTGGAGGTTAGATGTGAGGGGGTAGTGCTGTCTCCTGTTCCGTCTCTGGGTGAAGCTTGATCTCTTCAGGATGCTGGGAAGAGCCTCCTTGGGCTGATGCTGAGGGCTGGAGGGGCAGAGGAACACCAGGTTTGTAGCCCAGGTGGAGCTTTAGCTGTGGGACCCACAGCTCTCCTTGCCAAGGCTGAAGTGCTGCTTGCCATGTCCAGAACAGGGGGTTTTAATGCAGAAAAAACAAAACCAAACCATGCTGGCATTTTGGTGTGGGTAAAAGTGCCATAAATGAGCAGAAGTTGCAGATTTGGGAGCCCATATTGTTTTTACGGAGTCATGTGTGTTGGAGGGACATTTGATCCTATTTATAAATAGCTCATCCTGGCTCTCTGAAGAAGAAAAGAGTGCAGCTGAATTATTTTAGGAAAAAAAACTGTAGAACTTCATTTATTTGTGTATCTGCAAACATTAGTATGTTTTCCAGTCTTGTTGGTTGCTTTGCAGATAAGGCAAGATGAACTGCTGATTTTAGAATTGGGACAACATTTCACTTAGCTGAGGGAATAAAACAAATCAAGAAGAAGCATCAAATTAAGCTAAATCCTGCCTCCTACAACTGTTTGTAACTGAGTTGAGATAAGCATAAAACCTTGGATCTATACAGATTGCATTATTAGAAATAAAAATGAAGCTGGTGTCACTTAATTTTTAAAAGAAAAGCTGTGATAGCCTGTATACACCATTAAGATTGCAAATGAGATTATTCAGAAGCAGGAAATTTGTTCTGTCTCTCCCTGGTATTCTTGAAGTCCTTGGAATCGATATGTATTTTGTTTTTAGAGGACAAACTGGTGGTTTGGGGAGTCCCAGTGGATCAGAATGAGCAGTTGGTGGGCCTGGAGCTGCAGGAGGAGCCCAGAGCTGAAGGGCTCTGTGAGCAGCAGGCTGGGAAGTGCATCCAGGTGCTGCTGCCAGGGATGCTCCTCCAGGGGAGTGATGGGGGTATGGGAAGGTGAGGATGGCAGCTCAGCTAGGCTGGGGTCCCTGGAAACAGCAGCTTGTCATTTGTTTCTGTTTCGTGTGTGCTGCTTGATTATTTCTAATTATATCCCAGGTTAAAAATAGAGCAGAAATATTCAGGTCTCGGTTACGTCCCGAGTCAGTTAAGCACCGGCCTCCCTGCTTGATATTCCTGTTCCATATGGACAGGTTGCATATGGCTTTTGCAGTGCATGTTTATTAGTCATCTAAGAAAATGACTTGACTGCCTTATGAGGCTTTCCTAATAAACTAACACTTCAGTTTCCAAGTTGTCAGGTGTGTACACACCTGTGCCTAATGTTCATCACAGTGAAAAGCAGCAAACAAAAAGTGTCATAAAAAAAAAAAAAAGCTTGGCTTAGGTGCCTTGTGCTGACTTATCAGTGTAAGTAAGGAAGTTACATATGGGAGATATTTCCTTCTACAAATAAGAGTATTTGGTTGTTCCTGATCATAAAATGCCCTTGTGATTTACACGATGTTAACCTTCAGCCAGAGATTGTCAGAGAAGTTCTGAAGACTCTGTAGGCACCTAACTGGAGTTTGTTGCATGGCCAGGAGAAGGAGAGTGATAATAGATGAGTGAGGAAATGAAGTGGGAGTTGAGGAAAACTACACAAGGAGTAGTGCAATATTCTGCTTAAGTTTTGCTTTCAAGCTATAAAAACGTTTAACTTGGGCAACATCAGCCTGAGCATCACGGGGGGGTTTGAAAGTGAACTTTGTTATCATCGGTTTCATGGAGATAATTTGGTGTGTGAAATGTGTGCCAGTGTTTGTACCCAACTTTTCTGAACATGCCGTGGTTTTGTAGGTGCAGGCTGTTTAAAGTTTCACTTTGCATTGCCCATGAGGAGGTGTAACTGGAGTTGTTGCTAATAACTAATTAGCGCTGGTTTCCCATGAGGGATCGGCGCTAATGTTGGGATGTCACTTTGATGGAGGGGAAACTCCACTTCTGTTTAGCCCTTTTGGAGGGTTCTCAGGGGCTGCAGGCCCAGATTGCAGCTTCCATGCTGGGTCCAGAAGGGTTTTTTTACCTTCCTCCGGGGTTGTGGATTAGGAGTTCAGCCCCTGAGGGCTCCACACTCGTGCAGCCTTTGGGAATGGCCGTGGAGCACAGGTCTGTGTTGGTTCTCTGCTATGCTGGGCTGAGAGGGGAGAGCTGCCCCAGACCCTGGGGTGCTGCCTGGATTGTCCTGCTGGAACACAGCTCTGGGCCTCCAATATTGGAACATAATGCCTCAGGCTATTGATTTTTTAAAAAGGCAGAATAGTTCTTAATAGAGAAAATGCCTCAGCACAGTGGAAGCAGTCATATTTTACTGATTGGGTGCTATTGATTTCGTCCTCCAGTGAAATTGCCAAGATGAAAGTGGTAATCCTGATTAATTCCATATAAATAGATAAGCCTGATTTGTATGTGTACAGTTGCAGGGTTTGGTAGGAAAACTGAAAGCCTGCTTTATGTGGTCTATTAGGTGCTTTAGTTTCCAGGGTTTTTACCATTTAGTATTCATGCAGAGGAGCATCTTAATTTTACAAAATAAGCAGACTATCAATTTATGGTAAATCCTTTTAGCATAAGTTAAAATATTTTTTTTTCTCATTAAAGCTGCCCTCACTGAAGGCAGTGAAGGAATTGGAATATTCTGCTGCTAAACTTTCTTGGGATTTTGGGTGATTCCCTGGAGTATGTAACAACCACAAGCTGTTTGATTTGTGCAAAAAGAGAAGAGGTTTAACTTTAATGAAAAGTAATAAATTACTCTAAAGGATTTTTTTTTTTTACATCAACACTAAACTCATCACTCCACTTGTTGATTCGGAATGTTTCGGGATTGGGTCTGTTAGTAGGAAAGAAATTGCATTAAATCCATAAAGGTGCTGTTCAGACAGGACTGCCCACCTTGGGAGCTCACTGGGGTCTAGGTACATAAACTTAGGGGTTTTTTATGGCATCACTGATTCTCATTGCCAGTATCTGAACTCTCCTGGTTCAGCTTTGGGTTTGCTGTTGTGATATGACCATGAGTATGGCATTTTGGGGAAGGAATGTACTGTTTGTTCAGTCATGTAACAATGTTCCATTTTCCTATTCCTCTGACGTTCTAGTTTTCATAGTTTTCCAGTGAGAAATCTTGCTTTAAGTTGATTTAGAAACAGTGAGTTGTACAATAGAGAGAGCTTTTTCCCCCTCAGAATGTGTTGTTCTGCATATGTTAGCTGTGAATTTTCTTCACTCTGGAGCTGTTTGTGCAGCTGGCTTGGTGCTGGTTACCACTGAAGAAATTCAGATGTTCTGCTTAGCCTGAATTTCTTCATTTGCACATTTTAATCTGTCGATCTTCTTTTCCTCAGTGTGTTGCAGAGGTTTTGGCTCATATGACAGACTGTTGTTGATGGTGTGGATTTTGATGATTCAGTTCTTTTGGGTCTCATCAAAGCATGGCAGCTTGGTGATAATTTTTGGTATCCTCTAGTCATACCATTTTGTCTGGAGATCTTTTAAAAGTGGAAAAGCCCTTTTGTGATTAAATTACCCACTAATTCATCTGTCTGCTCAAAGAATTTGTGCACTGCTGTCTGTTGTAGTTAGATCAGATTTTAATTGTTATGTATATGTGCGTGAATCTTACTGTGCTTTTATTATGTTTTTGTTTATTATTACCTTAAAACCCCATGTTTTTGTACTTCTGCCTGCTGATCCCTTAAAATTTCACTTTGTCTCTGCTAGTAGGTGCCTGTGTACTTGGTATCCTTTGGGGTATCATTGCTTCATCAGTATAGCTCTGTTGGACTTTGCCATCTGTTTATGTTTTTAAGCTTTCTTTTTGGCTTAGAAGTTTGGGTAATTTATGAGGAGTTTTAATTCTAGCTCACATCCATGGAGTCCAAAGATATTTTTACCTTTGTTTTTGCCTGATGCCTGTCTTGGATGTCTTGAAGCTGTCAGCTTTTGTGACACTGGGTCGGAGCATGTGTCAGTAGCCAGCACAGTTGTCTGCTGTTATTATTACGATGCCGTGATGAATTTATCTTGTTTGATGTGTTTTTAACTGGTGACATGTGTCCAGTGTTGCTGCTGACCTCGGGGTGAGCAGCACAGAGCTCGCTGTGCTGGGCATTCAGCAGGCTGAGGGCTGTACCAGTGCAGGCTTGGCTGCTGTTGCTTGCCTGTTAACATACATTGTGCTTATCTACAGCTTCCATTTATTTCATGTTCTGCATGGAGTTTCCAGCCATTTAATGAGTGCTTTTCTGGGGAAGTTTTGCTTTATTGTGTACTTTTTGATGGTATTTTGAGCCATGGTAAATCTCAGTTTGCCTTCATGTTTATATGACACTATGAATAGAGTATCTTTCTATATTTTAGATTGTGTATTTATAACACAGCACTGCTCCCTGCATTGTCTGGGAAGTAAAAGCTCCAGCTCTGATTGTGTTGGTCCCATTTCTTCCTCTTTCATCTTCCTTTTGGCAGAGCCAGCTTTGTGTTACTGCCATCACTAACAGACTTCAGCACTTGGAGGCAGCTTCCAGGTTTTTTTTCATTCCCTAGTTCTCAGTGTAATTGTCCCACAGCTCGCTTCCACTTGGGCTGAGATGGAGTCAAGCCCTGGATAAGCTTCATCTTTCTTGGCTTTCCTCTGCAGTTAATGAGCCCGAACATCTCCTCTTAACACAGCTCTGTGGTTCGTGCACTGAAACCTTATAATGTAACTGTAGTGAGGAAGGGAGAGCCACAAATAGAGGTGTTTGGATATTCCTTCTAAAAGTAGAACAGGCTGCCAAAAGTCATTTAAGTCATTAGAGCTGTCATGACTTTTAAAATTGAGAAGTGGAGTCTAACTTGTATTCAAAATTTTAAGGGAGGTCACATTGCTTTAAAAAAATAATCAGAAGAATGACAGAATAATTTAGGTTGGAAAAGCCCTCCAAGATAGAGTCCAATCACTTCCCCAGCAATGCCCAGTCCACCACTAAACCATGTCCCCAAGTGCCACACCCTCGTATCTTTTAAATAACTGAATAATTGCTTGGAATTAAGGCTGTTGTAGTGCATAGCAGAGAGGGAAGCTGGGTGTTAACAAGAAGATGAAATATTTCCAAAAGTGATTTACAAAGCCAAATGTTCCTGTTTGAAAACAGACAAGGAAGGAAGTATAAAAAACTGGAAATAAAGGAAAACTGCATGCAGAAACATTTTTGCTGTGGTAGGACACCTCAGCAGTTTGTAGTACGCTCCAGTGGCGTTGGGATTGGAATTTTTAGTGGTGGGCAGTCAGTGCTCACCCTGCAGAAAATCCAGGGGTTTGTTATCCATTTGTGAGTCTTCCTTTGGAAACGTGCTAGGCCGGATAGGAACCACGGCCGAGATGAAGCCGCAGCCAATGCTAATCCTGTTTTGCTGTTTACTTTCAGTGTTTCAAGCTGGCAGTGCCGCTGCACTGAGGGGGAGCTGTGCCCTTCCATTGGCTTTCCCGAGTGTTTGAGGGGATGTAGAGAATTGGATCAGCTCCATGCTCTTCTGCCTGCGTCAGTGCTCGTGCTGGCAGAAGGGAGAGGGTGACACGGGCACAGGGAAGCCAGGCTGCTTTTCTGGGGGGCGTAGGGATTGGCATAGCATTGAAGTATGAAAAGCACTGTGAGCAAAAGAACATTGTGTGTCTCATGTCACCATTTTAGTCTTTAATATTATGTATTACAGCATAAAGATTCCAGATCTATAGACTGAAACTGTCTCAGAAAGTGTGCACTATTTATTAGCAAATTCATTGAAAAATAAATGTTTCATAAAAGTTCATTTTCAGATTGGTAACAAATTCTCAGTTCAGCTTTAATTACTGCTTTGGTCTGTAACTTTTTTCCCACGCTGAAATTTCATTTGTTTGTCTGGTTCTGAAGTGGGAATAAAGCTACAGGTTTCATCTTAAAATACTTAGCCTTGAGGAAAAAAAAATGCAAAACTGCCCAACAGGTTGTGGTTTCAGAAAAGGATGGAGGCCTGACAGCTCTGAGCACACTCACTTGCAGAAGTCCAGAGGGAACCTCGATTAATGGTGCTTGTCTTGTGTGGTGTGTCATTTTTAACAGCTGTACTGTAGCTTTTTGGGACCTGGACTTCACAACCATCCCTGTATCAATAATGAAATCCTGTCAGGACAGCACTTCATGGAAACCTGGTTGGGAGAGTAAAATAATTTAAATGTCATAGGGTGTGCCAGTAAGGTAGTGAAGGGAAATGGGAAGCACCCTTGGCAGCCAAACCAGCCCCCCAAGAGTGAGGAGAATGCCAGCCAATTGAATGGCTCAGGATGGCATTGCTCACTCTTTCTCAGGGAAAAATGAACATTGAAATGAAGTGCTGGGGCTGTGCATGTCCTGGGAGGCTGGTGGGAGCTGAGGGCTGCTCGGGGGCTGTACCTGAGCAGGTGGAAAACTGCTCCTGCCTGCCCTGAGGTCTGTTCTGCTGTGTTCTTGGTGGCTCTGCAGAGCAGGTAAGGGACAGAGTGTTTTGATTTGTCTTGTTGCCCCTTTTTACTGCAGGAGATGTTGGTAAGGCAGAGGTAGAAATCGTGGGGCTGACAGACCAACCTCTGCCAACCCCTGTGAGGGTGCAGCGCAGCGTGCCTTGGCTGTGGTGGAGGGACAGACAGTCCAGGGACTCCACCTGAAGTCACAGCACTCTCTGCTTACTCATTTGCAACAGCAAATTTAATTCATTTCATGGGACACTATTTCATTAGCATGAAGAGCTCTTAGAGAGTGCACCACAGATTTTGGGTGGGACAACGCTCCTTCATCACTTTCCCAAGTTGCTTCCTTTTCTGGAATCTGACAAGGCTTGTCTTGTGTTTGAAGTGTAAAATAGCTTATTTATCCAAATCTTCACATGTTCCTGTTTGCTCATACCTACTTCAGGTCTTCAGAGCCTTAATTTTAGGTTCTGTAGTTCTTTTGTTGCTATGGATTCTTTTTACTTATCTCCTTATTTGAAGTTATGGTAGGTTTTGAAAAATACCTGGGTAGTACGAGATAAGAGAGGGTTGAGATAGCTGCAATGATTTGGTAACCAGCTTGTGTTGTGGTTTTATGTAACTTTTTGGAGATGTGGATGAAAGAAAACCCACCCAAACCATAGCTGCAGAAAATGGAATGTCCTGTTGGCACAACTGGAAAGCCTGGCAGTTCCACTGAGTGTAAGTTCATGTTCTTCCCCTTTCAATGTGTTGTCTGTGAGTGCAGATCTAGAGGATTTCTCGTAGGTGATACAAATATTGTAGGTCTGCTCTAAACTGAGGGGCCAGAATCTGCAAGGCAACACCACAGAGTGTGAACAGAGGTTTTTGTATTTCACATCTGAGACTTTTGGAGAGAATTGACTTCTGAATGTGGAAAGAGGAGAACCACACATCAAATGCACCCAAAGCAGGGCCCAATACACTCCACATTCTAGGCAGTGCTAGTTAAAGCCATTTTCTGGTTCAGCTCAATTGGAATCTCATGTGCTCATGGCAACAGCATGAACAGCCCCAAATCTGAAGTGTTCCTTTTCTAAAGTAACACTCCCCAGTTGTTTTCTTTGCTGTTGTTGCCAGTTTTTCATTTCACTGAGGAAATCAGTCTAAATGGAAAAAGCCAGCATTCACAGGAGCTGAAAATCTATCAGTGCCAGATCTGATCTCTGTGTGCAGTTTGGGTTGTGCTGTTTGTTGTTCGCTCTGGAACCTCCTGTGGAGGCACCACCGCTCAGGGCTCTGTAGGGTTTCAGGGCTCTGTGCTTTGGGGTTTCACCCTTGCTTTCACATGCATCCCAAGCAGACTTTATGACTTTAGCATTTTCAAGCATGTCCTTTGCTGATTTATTAAAATAAGGACCTGTAAGAAGTAGATTTTTGCCTTTACTTTTGTCTTGTGTGATGTTAAAGAAACATTTTCTCCAAGTTTAGCCCATGCAAGACATTCTTGTTTCCTCAGAAGGCTTTGGAAGGTTATCAAGTGCTTGTTTCTGTTATTACAGATGAATATATAGAGCATATAGATTGGTTAAATCTAATTTAGCTCCTGTCATGTGAGTAACTTCATCATTTTTAACTTGTGTGCTGAAGGGCTGTTGGTTGTTGTGCGTGAGCACGATGAGTGGAGGTGATGGTGTTCATTTAAAAAATAAAAAACCCCTGGCCTTTGGAGGTTGTGCCTCACTACTGATGTTGCTGAGAGCCTTGTGGAATCATTACCAAATACAGAGCTGGGTTCACTGCCCCTCTTGACTGTGATTCCCTTGGGATGCAAAGCTGGATTGAGTTAGTGAACTCAAAGTCAAATCACAACACATTCAGTGAGCTACCTGTGTTACTGGCATCTGATTTCCTGTAACTTGTGCAGACTTTCAGTGTGGTAAGTGGATGGTACATTGAGCTAATGCTTTATATCAGTAACCCAAAGATTGAAAACTTATTGAGGTGACTCTTGTCATACAACAAAACCTAGAAGTGGTTTTAAGTTAGGAAGTTTTCAGTACTTTTCAGGTACTGGTAGGGTGGGGCCAGTCTGTTCCCTGTAGCCAGGGAAGTGCCCAGGATGTTACTGCTGCTTTTCTTAAACTTTCTCATAAGTGCTTCCAGGAACAGGACTTCATCTTCTTCCAGGGCTATCCAGAGGTGCTGTGTGGGTAAGGAGCCATTACCCATCCTCTGCAAAGGAGCAGGACTGTTTCTGTTTTCAGGAAGCTGTGACAGCTTTTTAGGCAGAGCTTTGGAATTCTGCTAACAAGAACACTGTTTGCTTTATGGGCTGGAAAATTCCTCTTCAGGCAGTTTTCCTGGAGATTGATAGGCAGGTGTTAGATGCTGACCAAACTGGGTATCACTGTACAAGCAGAGCCACATTTAATTCATTTTCAGCCTTTAATGATAATAACAGTTACATTTGTGCAGACTGAGAGCAGTTGGAATCAGAAACATCCATGCTCCTGCTGTAATTGCTTCTGTACCCTTCCAAGGCTGTAACACAGCCTGCAATGGTGGCTGTGCAGATGTAATTTCATTTTGAGGTGCCATTTCCTAAATGCTTTCAGAATAAAAAAATGTAATACTTGTTTCCAAGCCTTCTGATCTGTATGTGAAGGGAAAGATGGATTGAGGAATGTAACTGGAATGGTCTCTGCAGGTGTGGTGCTGCTCACTGTGAATAAGGCAGGGTAATTAAAGAGTGAGCTTGAATAGACCAGTAGGCAAAACCCAACTTTTAAACCCCCCAAACCCTTCAGTTTATGTAACTGTAATGCCTTGCATTTTGGTATACCAACGAGCACACACACGACTCAAAACCTGATTAAGATGGTGTAAATATTTGGCAAAAATAGCTCGTAAATGCTATCTTTGAGCAAGCTTTTGATGCAGGAAAGGAGCAGCTGGACAAATTTGCATTTACAAATCATTTACCTTAGGAGAAAGCTCAAGTTCAGTACCTTATCACAAAGGCATTGCACGTTAATTATTTATCATGTGCTTTGATGCCGGGTTCTTGCTTTAATAAACCGTTCTGGGGGAGGTGGCTGCTGCTCCTTTTAGCTCAGCTCCTCCCTCCCCTCCGGGTAAACCCTGCAGTGCCTTTCCTCAGAGTTTGCCTTCCAAGTTACTGCTAAGTTGGATTTCACAACTTTTTGTTAAAATTAGAAACGTTTCTGTGATACATATTTAATTGCTGTGGCTCTGCCATCCCTATGTCTAACTTTGTAATCTCTATAAAGATAGAACTGGACCTGATTTAATTTCTCTCTTTTACGTATGTTTTTGCACTTTTCAAACTTTGCTTTACAGAAAATGATCAATAAAGAATGTTTATCATGGAAGTCTGATTAGAAGTGTCTGTGGCTTGAAAGTAGAAATTTGGTGGCTTCAACAACACAGAAAATGTAAACTGCTCTGGTCAATAGAACAGTCACTTCAAGCTTGTAAATTCTTGAGAAACTGCGCTGATAACTTGGAGATTGTTTTTAGCATGACTATAACACCGTGTCAGATCTTTCCGAAGTTGCTTCATGATTTTTGGAGCACAAAAATAAAGATTTTTCTTAGACTGTACTTCTGGAGTATGGATATGTTGTGTAACCCACAAGCTAAACTTCATTAGCAGTTAGCAAACTGTAAGTCTTGGAGTTAAAATCCATGTTGGAGTTTTAATCAGAAATTCTCTGTATAGATCTGTTTTCTGGTGGCTTTTGTTCTCAACCCTGGCAAAACCCTGTATTTCCCTTTGCATCCCCCAGCTGCCAGTGTCTGTGGGAAGGTGTATGAGATGGATAATGTACACACAGTCACGGGATTGTTTAGGTTGGAAAAATCCTTCGTGATCGCTGCCTCCAGCTACCCCCCAGCATTGCCGAGGCCACCATGACCCATGTGGCCCAAGTGCCACATGCACACAGCTTTTGAATCCCTGCGAGGATGGGGATTCCACCACTGCCCTGTGCGGGGCTGGACAGCCCTTGAGTGAAGGAATTTCCCCTCATATCCAACCCAAACCTCCCTGGAGCAACTGGAGGCCGTTTGCTGCTGTCTCTGGGGACACCCACTCTGCCCTGCTGTCGGAGAGTTGCAGAGGGCACTAAGGTGCCCCCTGAGCCTCCTTTTCTCCAGGTTTTGTGTCTGCGTGTTCATCTGCAGGGCTCTCTGAGGATGTTGGAACTGCAGGGCTCCTGAGAGCTGGTGTGAGGAGGGGACGGTGCTCTCCCTCCACCCACAGTTGTTAAGGATCACCTGTGTGCTGTTTCTAGCTGTCAGCAATTAGCTTTTCAAGTAAACATTGAAAGGATTTTTAAAGATGTGAAAAGGGGTATAATTAAGGAGAATGTTACTACCTTAATGTGCCCTGGAAGCCACACTGGGATTGAATAATTTTATTTAAATATGTTTCCTTGGCAAAGGAGGTGAATGCAAAATCTAAACTTGAATGCTGTAGTGAGGGCCTCCTTCTTCAGGACCGTTTCTTTGTTAGCCTGGTGCTTGGAGCCTTTCTCAAGTGTTCCTCACTGTAGAAAAAATGTTTTTCCTTTCTTAAATAAAAGCACTTTAACCCTTGAGCACTCTGTATGAAGCTGAATAGGAGAAGAATAGAGTAGCTGGCTGTGCCTGTGCCCGGGATGGAAATAGGAAGAGATGTTTTACTTTCTAATTTTGCTTGTTCTCGTGGTTTTTTCCCCTTAGTGTCAGTGCCAGAGCAGGCGTCTGCCCTCCTTAATGAACACTTCCAAACGCTGGCTGCATCCCGCAAGAATGTGAAAGTACCAGGGAATTTTTAGAGGTCTTAATCTGTCAGAGGCTCAGCCCTCACTGATAGCGCGGTAATTGAGGCTCATTCCCGGTACCGTGACCCCCCAAAGCCGCCGGTGCCTTTCGTGGGCCGGGGATGTTCGCGAGCCGCTCTCTTCCCGAGGGCTGCTCTAATCCTTTGGGGGTATTTTCATTGCCTGACAGAGCAGAGGAATGTCTGAGGCCGCCGCAGGGGGCTGGGGAGAGCTCTTGGCCCTCAGCGGAGCGGGCTCCAGCCGTGCCGGGAGCGGCTCCGGAGCCGGCACAGTGTCCCTGCCGGGAGGAGGAACCCGCGCCCGGCATCGCACATTGCGGCGCGGGCAGGGATGAGGATGGATGTCTGCAGCTTGCTTTGCCTTTTTGTGCGCTGGGCACAAAGGACCACAGTTACAACCTTCACCTGCAGCTCTCCTGCCCTGCTCTGCCCTCCCCTGCCAGCCCTGAAAACCCACAAGTTTTCAGTCTGGTAAATTCTAGAAAGATTGGGAACTCAAACTGCCGCTTCCAGCGTGGCTGTCAAAGACAAAGCTTTTCCCAATCCATTGTGGCAGCTTTTCTACGTGGTTATTGTTCTTAATGCTCACTTGCACTGGAAACGTGTGCAAGGGAAAACCTTACATCTGTACAGAGAAATAAATCCTGATTCTTACATGTTGGGGGAGAAAATGTACACTGTGGGAGCTAAGTGGGTTTTGTTACCCCAAAGTCAAGTGCAGAAAAGCCTTGAAGATGTAAATGTGAAGATGTAAGGTGCACTGTTGTATATTTTAGTCAACACAATTGATTTCACACACGACTTGCATCAAGAAAGTGATTTTTTATATTTCTGAGGCTAAGCAGTTACAATATTACTCTGAAAGATTGCAAGCTTGTGTTGTGCACAAGTTACAAGGAAATGTGGCTGCTTATACTTGATACTGTTTATCCAACCCTTACTCTATGTTGTAGCTCTTTGATGTAGCCCTTGCTTGAAGAGTGTTCTGAATTTTGCTGTTAGATGTTAATGATGCCAATATTAAGTCAATTCTTTGAGTACCTAATCAATATACAGAATTATTTTTTATGTGCCAAAAATTGATTTTAACCCTACTTCTGTCTCTAGCTTTCCTGGGTTCTCAGGACATTATTATGAGAAACAGGTACAAAATGTCTTTTACATGGGTATTAGTTTTGTGGCATGGTACAGATCTGACAAAGGAATTAAACTTATTAAATGTATAGTCATTGCAAGGATTTTTCATGTGGGTTAGGCAATCTAGTTTTTCATATATTAAAGCAGGAGGTTTGTGGGAATATGGCACAGCGAACTGCCTGGTGTCTTGAAAGCTCCACAGAAAACTCTGTAATTATGCTCACTAACTTAGAAGAAAACAACCTGTGAATTTGACTCGACAGCTTCTGTCAGACACAGATGTCACAAAAATATCTGAGTCCTTGTTTTGGTACATTTGCTGGACTTTTGTTACCCATCCAGAAATCTCCGAGGCATGGAAACTTTAGTGTCCTTCTTTGGATGGCATCAGGCAGAGATAGAGGGTACTGTGCATACACATTTGTGCTGCTACATTAGAATAAACCCTAGCATCAGCTCAAGGACTCAGCTCAAACCAGTTTAAACACCAGGCGTGTCTGTTGCTGTGGGGTGGCCCAGGTGAGCTCACCTGGTGTTGGGGTGCAGCCTGTCTGCAGTTCTTGGGGTTGCTCTGCTGTTTGTTTTGCAGAAAGCTGGAAATTAAAATGAGATGTCAGTCTTTTCATAACCGTTCTCATATGGAAGGAAATCGACTTGGCTTGTTACTCTGACAAGTGGATTTTATTGTAATGTGTTGGTGCACTGTTGTTTTGTGCACATTATACCATTCTTATGCATATGGTCTGGTCACATAATAGTTTATTCATCACTGAAATTGTTCTGGAAAGTGCGGAGCTACCAGCAATTGTCACTTCCCCGAGTCTTTCTGAATGGCTTGAAATCACTCTGAACTCTTGAACTGTCTTTTCTTGTTCCTCGGAATATTAACCTTATCACTTGAGAAACGAGCACAGTTTGGGTGCAGAGAATACACAATACTTCATCCTTTCAGTCCCCCAATTTCACTTTGCATGGAAATCAAAATACGAAATTCCAAGTGCCAAGTATTCCCACGTGACTGCGGGGTGTAAGGTGACCTCCTTGGCTCTGCTCCCAGCCCAGGAATGTATCGTTTCTTTGAGTTAGACTTTGAAACAGGTATTACTTTACAATTTAATTGGCTGCATACATCTCGAAAAGGATATAAACCAGTGGGTTTTTCCACTATGGAGACATAAAGGCTTGTTTCACAGGAGAGGAGGCATAAACAAGCTGGTACAAGGAGCCCTGTATGAACTGAGCTATACTCTATACTTCAGGGGGGAAAAATAGTCAGATTTTTTTTTTTTTGCCTTGTGGGTTTTGGCAGTGTAAGACAAAACAGTCAGTGTTCTCTTATAAAGCTGAAGAATTCTTTTATATCTTGAAAACGTATTTCAAGACCCCCCCCCATGTCTTTGTGGATTGCTGTAGATGTTGTTCAGCCTTAATTTTGCTGGAGGTTCTTCCTCAGTGTGGTCACTGCCGTGTTTGGTGTGTGCTGGTGACAATTTCAGAGCTGGGGCAGCAACCAGCTGCTTTGAAACCAAAGGCCACTGCCAATTAGAGACAAGAAGAAAGAGAAATTCAGAACATTTTGAGCGGTAAAACCTTTGTTTTGGAGGTTTTTTCCTTTTCTCTTTTTTTTAATAACTGAAAGTGATCTAATTAGTGTCTGTAGCTGGATCTGAAAGGCTTTTGCTGACCTATATTCAGACCCTTTCATCAGCTCCTGTGTGGGGAAGATCTCAGTAGCAGTTATTTAGCAGTAAGGAGCCAGACGTTGCAGGGAGGGTGGATAAGCCTCTTAGTTCTTTGAATCTTGTTTTGCTTGTTGTTTGTTCACTCCTGACTTCAATATTTGTGGCTTATCTGCAATTTTAATCTGACTTTACTGTTTTGACCCTTCCTTCTTTGTAATCTGTGGCTTTTAATGTCTAAAAGGTCCTAAATATTTGATCAAAATAAGACCTAATTCCCCTTCTGAAGGAATAAATCACTTTAAAAGTGGCAGAAAGAGAAACCATATGCAGGGAAAATGTAGTTTGAGGGGAAAGATAGAGCGTGCAAGCAGACCCAATCAATTACTGAGGCTTGGCACTAATGTTCCCTCTGCTCCCCACTCAGCCACTTGCAGGCTTCTGGTGCAACTTCGGGAGTTTCCATTAATCTGTTTAACATTGAGAGCTCTGGGCACAGAGCTTGGGCCTGGCTTTTTCTCTACATCTCATTTTTCCCAGCCTGCCTCCATCCGGGGTTCTCCAGTTTGTGCTTCAGGTGCACTTGGTGTGCTTGTTCCTGTGGCAGCTGCACCGAGGTTTGTTCTGGGATTACTTGGAGCAGAGAGCAGGGATCTATCTCAGTTCCTCTGTGGTTCAGAATTCCAAGTAGGATGTCGAGATAATGTCTCCTTCCTGATGCTGATTTAGCAGAGTCTTCCTGCTCTCCACGTTTCACCAAAGAGAATTTGTTAAAGCTGCTGATGAAACCAGCACATCTGAGTTATTCAGACGTGGGACTAGAGGATAATCTTTTTCCTCTGAACTCCTCAGGGTTGCAGCACTTGACATCTTCAAAGCTCCTTAACAAAGGTGATAAGCAGCCTTCGTCCTGGGGCTGAGTAATCAAACTGATAAACGCCCAAAGGAGAGGCAGGTTTGGGTAGCATCCATGGCAAAATAGCTCCTGGTTATTGGCTGGGAGAAAAACTTTGAGGCATGATGTTTTTCACTTGTGGATTTGGTTGCCAAGACCAAATTGGAAGAAAATTATTAGAAATTATCACTGTTGTCCCATTTTACAAAATGTCATTTTCAAGCAATTCCTGACCTGTTAGCTCCTGGAAATTTTGTTTAGTCTTATCTGAATATTTACTGGCCAAGTAGTTAAAACATTATTTAAACACAGGCTATCATTTATAGCTATTTTTTTTTTTAAATAAAAGCTAAATATTTAAAGTTGAGCCTGCTTTAAAGTCAACATTTATATTAATGCATAACTAAATATTCTGGCAGTACAAGCCTGACATTTAAAAGAAATTCATACGAGTAGGAGGGGGAAGTCACTGGATAAGCACTGGCAGTGGAGTTGAAGCAGTAGCTGGATTCTGACAGACATCAGGCTTGATGCTGCTGTGAGCAAAGTTCAGTGGATACTTCATTCAACCTTAAAATATTCATCAGGAGCAGGAAAATCGGGGCAAATGTGTCTTCTGCTCCAGTCTGGCAGCGAGGAGGAGCGAGTGGGAAGTGGAGATCACAGCTCCTCGCCATCAAAGCTCTGCAGCTCCCAACCAGCGAGGCTTTTGTTCAGCACATCTCACATCTGCACAACACCTCAGAACTGGGAGTCAGGAGCCTTTCATGTCTGCTGCTTAAAGAAGCTCAAACAACACCCAAACAACTTCTCCCTGTGTTTACAGCATTCCAGTTAATTCTCCAGAAAAGCAGCTTGACGCTGATATGAAGTAATTTTATGTCATAAATATTTCTTTTGAATGTAATAACACGTGAAAAGTAGTACAGATGGGTTTTAAGCAGTCTGATGTACATCAAATATCTTTCTTGCTCCAAAGATTAAGGTTTGCTGCCGTGATTATGGGTTATCATCTTGAAAATTATCAGCCTGGCTTTGAGGGGGAGGAGCTTTGCAATAATAGAGTGATGATTTTTAGGACAATCAGAGGAGAGGATGACCCAGTAAAAGTGTTTTCTTGTTTTTTCAGAGTAACAGGATTAACAGATCGATCCAAATAGATCAATTCTTTAGTCTGACTAAGCATTGAAAGGCCACCACCTGTGAAATCCTCACTTTGAAGTCCTGGTGATCAGGACTTCCAAACAATCCTTGATTGTTTTATACTCAGGTGTACTTTCTTTTCTGTGGAAAAGAAGTCTGATGGAATTTTAGTAAGTAAGTGGTACATGATGCATTAAGGTCAGTTGCAGGTAAAATTGTGTTATGTAAAAACAAAACAAAAAGGGTCTGTTACCTGTGCAGGCACATGGCTGCTTTGGACTTGGAAGATGAGGGAAAAACGGGTTTTGGAGCATGAAGCATCAGGTTAAATGTGTCATGAAGGAAATCCTTCTCCCCAAAATGACTGTGGTGGTTTACTCCGTATACTTTCCATTACTCCATATGCTTTTCCATACTCCATTATACTTTATTTTATATATGTATATTACTCCATATACTTTCTCCTTTCAGACTTGTTCCCCAGCCTGTTTTTCCATTTGTGATCAGGTGCCCTGCTGCTTTCAGACAAATCAAAAAAAGCCCGAGACCTTGGGCATTACCTGAGCAGTTCATTCCTTTTCTCCTCTTTGGAGTGAGAGGTTTGGCCAAAAGAAAAACCCATTGTTAGGGAGCCAGGAGTGGGTCTGTGTGAGCCATAGGAATGTGCTTTTAGTATTCTTGGACAACTTGCCTCTCAACAAGAATTGTTGGTGTTGGAGCTGCAAAGACTGAATCAGCTTCCTGAGGGGAAGCAATTGTAAAATATCCAGGAAGTTGTTGGGAAATGTGAACTTCTGCTCCTGCTTGCTTGCTCTGGAGTGCTCAGCTCTCAGTAGCACCAGCCTGCACGCCACACAGCTCAGGAAAACAGAGCTGTTTTCAGTGATAGAAAACTTTCTTGTAGCCTGGCTGTCAGAAATGTGGCATCAGGCACTGCTAAGCTCAGGCCCTTCAAAGGTTTGGAACCGCGCTGAGAAGAACGGCTCCTGGCAGATCTTTGCAGCGTGGAGGACCCTGCACTGCTGAGAGAAAGGAATCTCATTGTCATTATTTTTCTTGTTGGTCCAGTTTTGGTTTTGAACATCAGCTTGTCAACTTCACTGTGCTTCTGTCTGGGAAAAACAGGCAAACCAGAAAAAACAGCCAAGGGAAGTACTGGGAGAGGCAGGCATGAGAAGGGGCAGAAGTGAACGTTACTGTGTGTGACATCTGCTTTGACAGAGGCCCCTGGTTTTCCTTCCCTGAGCTTCACCTCATCTGCAAACAGCCTTCCAGTGGGGGCCTGCGTTGTGCTTTCTCCACTTACGCTTTCCATCAGTGGCAGGGGGACATAAAGTGGTTTTTGTTTGTTTTCCCCGCTCCCTGCCCTGTCTCACCTCCCAGCCAGCCCTGCAGCTGGGTGGGAGCCCTGTGCTGCTGCACTGCTGTCCCTGTCAGCTTTATCCTCACTACATCACATGGGTTTTAAAAGAGAGGAGATTCCTTTCATCTGATTAAACGCTCCTTTTTTTTTTTTAACTGATGTCTGTTAGGATAAAGAATGTCTTAAGTGATGAAATGTGTTCTTTGGCTGCTGTAATGGGCATGAGTTCTTTTTTTTTGTGTTATTAAAGTAAATCAGACCTGTCAATATGTAAGTACATGGTCCCAGGATTGGGTAGCAAGTGCTGCAAATGTCTATAATCA
Source organism: Chloropsis cyanopogon (assembly GCA_013400585.1). NCBI lineage: Eukaryota > Metazoa > Chordata > Aves > Passeriformes > Irenidae > Chloropsis > Chloropsis cyanopogon. The sequence continues at coordinate 658,416 of WEZZ01036503.1, forward strand.
GTCTGTCCTCCTGCCTTGGGATTATGTACACAAGGAATAACTTTTTTGTATTTGAGTGTGAACATTTTCAAATTAGAGTAAGTTTGAGTTCAGATTTTTCCTAAGTCTTGATAACATATAAAATATTGTCTCTTGAATTTGAGAAAGTTTGTGAAGGGAACTGAAAGGCTTGAGAAGTTCTCAGGGTTGAAAGAAAAACGTTAACATGAACTTCTAGGTATATTTTGTGGCAGTGCTTTCACCATTTGGCAGGTGAAAGTTAACTTTTTCCAGACTTGCTGTCCCTCAGGATTTCCCTCAGGAAAGGAGGGGACAGACCCCATGTCAGCACTGAGCACCTTGTGCCCTTGCCCTGGGCACTGCTGCTGGGGACCTGTGGCAGTGTGGGCACAGTTTCAAAGTGCAGCTCTCAGTGCTCCTGTTGCTTTGCCCTCTGTAAGGAAGGAGGGAAGTAATTAATAATTCTACAAGCCACGGAATTGAATACTTTTTGAACATTTCTAATTAACATTGAAATATTCTGTGGATATTTTCATGGTTAAAAAGTGACTTTGTGGCCATTTTCATCTTGAGAGCAGCAAATCCTTCCTTGATTTGATTCAGTTTTTATTCATTTATGGGACTTCTTTGAAGCAATCTTTGTCAAATATGCTCAAAATTTGCAAATAGACTTGGAGTTTCTGCAAGTGGGGACTATGTGTCCTCACATATAACATAAATGTACATAATGGTGTACATAGTTAACGTACTTATATACAAAATGAACATTTTTTTATTTAAAAACAGCAGCAATATTGACACAAATATGGCTGTTTGGTGGACAGAAGGATTTTGGACTTGCTGTTTCCATCTCTTGACATGCAGACCGTTTTCACTGCTTAGCTAAATTACAGTTTGCATGGATTTTTGGGGTTCTTTTTTTAGCCTTGGCCTCTCAGTGGGTTTGGACATTTTTAACAGCTTGTAGAATGAGTTAGCAAATCTCAGATTTGTTCTGTGCGGTCTCACCATAGCTGTCCTTGCCTGCTGGAACTGGACTAATTGGGGTCTGATTAAACTGATTTACTTCTGAAGAGAACAGAAGTCTAAGTACATCACTAATGAACTCTAAAAGGTCATTTAATTTGTTTCTTTTCCTTCCTTCTGTGCATTTTCCCGTATAAACTGGGAACTGCAGGACTTGCAGTGGAGTATTTTTGGGCAGCAGCAAATTCAGTGATAGCCAAACTCTTAAAGCTTTCAGGCACAGTGCAGTGTAAGTGGTGCTTAAGCTTGAATGTGCAGGGTTTATCTTGTCCTCCCTGCTCCTCTCACAGGTTAGGAAGTGATTTGATAAAAGAAAAGAACTTTGACAGTATTTTATTGTAGAATTAATAATGTAAGAAGTGGTGCTAGAGTTTGATCCAATATTTATATATTTCTGCTATCTAAGAGTTACAACAGTTGCATGAGAACAGGCTAAAATCCACATTTTTAGTAATCTCTTAAAGCTGAAAGATATGTGAAGTCCTCAAGAAAACTTTTGTAAAGAATTCAGTCGTGAGAGTTGTGCATATTCCTGTTCTGTCTTGTTCTTTGTTTTTACTGCAAATACTTTCTTTCTGCTGCTTCAGAATTTTGCCATTGTTCCTGCAGTGTAATCCTTATATTATTGGGGTGTTGCAGACCAGGTGAAACTTCTGGCTGAGAATTCCTGTATTCACCCAAACCCACCAGACCAGCTGGATCTTTAAATCACATCACCCATCGGTGTCTCTTGCTGAACCTTCTCCTTGAGGGCAGTCAGTGCTTTTAGTGTTGTATTCCTGGCGTGTTGGCACCACTATTGGCTGAAAGTGAGCAAGTTCTGATGTACCTAATGTATGGATTCATCTTTGCAGGGACCTGACTTTTGGTCAAGGATTGGCTTCTGTGGGAATCCTCACCCAGTCCCCAGGCTGGTCCCCCTGGGAGATAAGGACTCACAATTGTGACAAGCCAAGTATTTTCCACTCTGTTTTCTGGTACTTTGCTCATAAAATTATTACTCACCTACATTCTGTGCAGGGCTGGGGCTTCTTGTGTTAATGAGTGCAGGTCTGAGACCTGCTGGAAGAGGAGGAGGAGGGTGCTGGGGCAGCAGGACTCAGCTCTGCTGTTGGGACTTGAGCTCTCCTGGGCCTACCTGAGAGCCACAAGCACATGGAGGGTGTTCTTTCCATGCTTCAATCCACGATTTCCTTTGGATCACCCAGGATCTGGGGAGCTGCTCTCTTGGAATTGCGCTTGTGATGCACTGAGCCTTGCAGAATCCACTCTGACACACGGATCTGTGGATTTGGGATGGAAAAGCAAATCCCACATGCAGAAGAACCCATCAGGAGGCTGAGAGAGCCTGCTGAGCGCTGGCCAGGGCGTTGCTTAGGCCCTGGGGAAGCTGCTGAGTCCCAGCAGAGACTCCCTGGGATGTGCCCCATGTATTGGGGCTGTATTTCCCTGGGCTCTCAGGCCAGGCTCTGGTGTCCTTGGGTGACTTGGAGCCTGGCTGTGTTACTGCCAGCGCCGGTCCAGCGCTGAGGAAACGGGCAGCAAACTTTGTCAGGACTATTTTTGGTAATTCTGAAGCAGAGAATGCCTGAGCATAAATAGACTTCCCCCTGCCTTAATGAAAGCACTGGGCTTTAATTTGACTTAGCCTGTTTTCTGGTTATGCTAAATTACTTTTATGTGGCCCTTGTGGTTATGTATTGAATTTTTTTTTTGTAACAAACGGGCTCCTCTGGCTTAAAGCCTGCGTGGACCAATGCTGGAGCAGAATTTGCTGGTAAAGCCTCAGTAGGTGTAAGCACAAGAAGGAATACTTTGATTTGCTCAGCTCTAAGTCTTGTAAATGTTGACTAAATGTAGTTAGGGACAGGGGTAAGGTTTTTGAATGGAAAGGTGAATTTCAGCCTAAAGGGAGATTTTAAATACAGGCTCTAGTTGTGTTTAAACTAAGTCTCCAGTGGTATGTGGGTAGGACTCCCTGCTGTGCAGGATTTATTTTAAATTACCACTGGGCTGAAGTTTGCCATGTGCTCCCAGCAGTGCCAGCGTTGGGACTGCTGATTATGAAAGTTTTCCATGAGGATGAGGTAAGCTTTAGTTGATTTCCAGAATTTTTACCCAAAATACCTTCAAATTTCCACCTGGCTCTGTGTAAGAGTTTAGCCTGCTGTTTTCCTCCAAGCTTTGTGCCCCTTTGGAAGCCCCTCTTCGTGCTTGTAATGGTTTGTGTTTGAAAGTATTGGGGATTCTCCTTAGGACCTTGTCCTGTTTTGTCTCCATGTCAGAATGGCGCAGGAGATGTCCTCCTCAAAGGGCAGCACTGCAGGGACAGTGTCAGGGGGCAGGGAGCCCTTCTCCCTGGAAAGGTGGTCTTGTAAAACCTCAGACAACTGCTGTAGCTCCTCTGAGCTCCACCAAAGGCAGATGGATTCAGCTACTTCAAACTGTTTATTTAGGGCATAATTCACTGGAGAAGTGTCCTGAAGTGATTCATGTTTTTAAACTGTCCGTCCTGGGATGCTCCATGAAACAGTGGCTTGCCTTAGGATCACATATGAATTGTGCCTCTCCTTATGTACTGTTCTTAATCACAAAGAGGATAAATCATTTGCCTTTGACCATCTTGAGCACTTCCCTGCCCCCCAGGTGTCTGAGTTCAGTTCACCCGAGGTTGATTGAGAGGAATTGGTCCAGTCTTTATTCTTGCCAGGTGTGTGATGCACAGAGAGCTCCGAGCTTGCACCTTGCTCTGGTGGCTGCTGTGTGGGGGAGGCAAACCTTGGAGTGGAGCTGCAGTTGTGGCTGAGTGAAGGGGTGGAAAACACATCTGGAAGGACAGCCAGAGCTACGGGGTTATCACTTCACAGCTCTAGGAGCGCAATAGAAATGTGTTTATTTCAGTGGGAGCTCGGTGATTAAATTAATACTTTGCTGCCTGTCCCTAAGTACCAGAACTCTGTCTAAATTTGTCTCACTCTCCATGAGAGATTTCTGCTGTTATCTAGGAAAATAAAAACAGTCTGAACACCTGCTTTGAAGATTGAAAAAAGAACATTTATATATTGCTTTGTAGCAGTTGCATAGTTCATTGCTGGACTGCAGCATCTCACATTCCTTGAGGCTGTAAGCATCTTCCCCAAAATCAATAGGTGGACAGTGGTGTCAAGTACTTGGATTTGGTCATGCAAAAATTGAGGGCTTGGTCAGGTGAAGAGCTTCCTGTCAAAATGGGGTGCCAGATGTGAGAACTCACAAAAAGTAGTGCAGATTCAGGGCTTTTCTTGTGCCTTGGTGGAAATTTGTATTGTTCCAGTTCTACTGATAACCACTGACCTCAGAAGAAATCGGGTCATGTCCTTCAGCACCAGTGGCCTCGTTAAGATGCACGCTGAACAAAACAGCTGAAATCCAGGATTATCCAGGAGAGGGGTTGATTTAACAAAAATGGCCTTACAAAGAATTAATTTAGGCTCCAGCTGATTGCACGTTTGCATTTTATTTCATTGTTTGATACTTAGAGTTGTTAAAGCAATTTATTAATGATCTGCCAATTTGCAAATGAATTGTTTCACCTTGAAGCCTTTTGCAGATTTAATAACTGCAGCAGTTGTGCAGTGGCAGCAATATAAACGTGCAGAGAGGGGATGGGGTGAGCATCCAGCTGCTGTCCATTGCCATCTCCAAGGAGTGGCAGTTCCATCTGCTGGATTTTCTGTAACTGGGCACTGCCTCGGTGGTGGGGATGGATAATCCCTGCAGGGAGGGTGTGCAGAGGGGCTGTCACTGCTTCAGCTCTCCTTCCTGGATCACAATGCCTGAGCCCGTGGAATTGCAGGGCTCTGCCTTTGTTCACTGCTTCCCGTTGGGTGCATTAGGATTCTCAAATCCCTAAGGCTTGAAAAGAATTTGTGATTAAGACCTTAGATAAGTTAGAGGCCAGTTAAAAAAAGATATTTGCTACTATTTCAATGTATTGAATTGTTACAATAAAAATGCTTATTTTATAAAGCATTTCTTTAAAGGAAAGGAGGGAAAACCCAATGCTGACATTCAGAACTCTTACATTAAGGTCATAAATAATCTTGTCCTTTTTTAAGTCCTGTGTGTGCACATTCAGCAGGGGTAAAAGCTGGTGTCACAGCAGAAGGGATTTTGGTTAATATAGCTTTTTCCTGTGCTTTTGCTGTACAGAGCTGTATTAATTATTGACAAGACTGGCCTAATCCAAAGTCACTGCAGGCTGAGGCATTAATTTACCCTGTAACCTGCTGTGAGTAGAGAAAAAATGAAAATTGAGTCTTTCTCAATGTGAGTAGCATATCCTCGAAGCCAGAAGCGTGGCTCTCTGCAGTATTGGTGTAAGCCTGGGGTAGGCTCAGCCTGGGCTGGAGTGCTGTGTCCATAGCCAAGCTCAGCTTCTCTGGCAGAGAACACCTTTCATGTGCTTAAGGTGAGGTTCAGAGGATCTTCTGCAAAAAATGGGGTTAAATTTTGGTTATTGGGAGTTGTTGTAGTAGCACTCAAGCTTTGAGCCATCAGCAGTCAAAGTTAAGGTAAATATGATGTTTTGAGTCTTGGCATTCCAGAGAAATGGTTAATTATGTTTGGAAGGTTGCATTGCCTTGGGTTTTTCTCTGTTGAGCTGTGCTATGTTCCAGAGTCCCAGTGGCTTTAAAACACTTAATTTGCATCACTGAATCAGTTATCCTCTCGCTGACTTTTTCATTTGCTTCCTCCCCATCTTGTAGATTCGCTGCTAACCTACCCTTCATTTTGAACAAACACTCACCCCCAGTGCAGGAGACACATAAACTGGCCAGTCATTTCAGTTACCTTTGTAAGAGCTACTACAGAGCTGTCACCTGTGGCTTTAGAGTAACAGCAGGATATTCCTGTTCATAGATGAATTTCAGAGAGTTCCCTTGTTTCATATAAAGTATTTCTTATCTGGAAAAAAAAAAGGCTTTTTATTGAGGCTGTCAAGAAAGCATACTGTATATTCTTTATTAGATCTTACAAAGGGATTTGGGCAAATTAGGGGAAACTGAATTGGACTTAGTGATATTTCCATTATTTAAGATCTTTGTAAAATTAGATTTGTAATGTGGAGCTGGTGGGTGCCTGAGGGAAGTGAGCCATTTGCAGGTGCCTGAGTAGATCCTTAGAGAGCAAACAACTTACCTGGTGTGGGAGCTGTGGTGCTGAGGAGATGCTGCTGGCTGGACAGGGAGTGCGTGGGGAGAAATTGCTCTGGGCTGAAGAGGTTTTGGGGAAAAGAAGCAAAGTTTGTGCCAGGAAGTGCAAAGAGGAGGTGAGAGGGTGTTGGAGCTGCTCCCCTTACAGCGTGGGTACGTGCTGCTCCACGGGCCTGCTGAGGAGCTGTTCCTCACCACGGGCTCTCCATTCTCACTCTTCAGCCCTGGTTACCTTTTTTTACTCCCTCCTAGCACCTGTTACACATAAAAGATCCGGTTCCTGCTGATCACAGGTGGGATGGTGCCTCCTCTCCCAGCCCCAGGAATTTGGGCACTGTGTATCTGGTGTTTGGAAGCCCCCAACCCCACCCAGCCCCTGGAGTGGTGCTGCTGCCTCACAGAATGGTATCCTACGGTCTCTTTGCCTGTCTTTAACTTCTTGGTGTCCTGGGGGACTTCATAAAGATCACTTCCTCCAGCAAAGCTGCTGACATGGAGCAAAAGCCATCCATAAATTATTCATATGCTGTTCATTTTCTGTGTTTAGGAATTCATGCAGCTTCACTTCAAAATTCCCTTCCGTGGCTGAACTTGAGTGAAATTGTTGCATACTAAGTTACACGTTTTCATTGGGTGAATTACTCTGCATTTTGGAGCTGTGGTTTTGAAACAAAGTTGCATAAAAACTCCCACTGTAATGTTAAATAGGTCTGTAGGTCCTATTTGAAAGGATTAATGGGGTTTACTTCAAGGAGGGCTGGGTTTTGGACAGTCACTTATGTAAAGAGAGGTTGTGTACTGTTTATAAGATAATTTGTGATCCTTTAATACTTTGTGAAGCAGTAGCTTCAAACCAGGTAATTCTCAAGTCCTAAGATATTGGTTTCATTAAATAACAAAACAAAATCCACAAGCCACACATCTCAACCTCTCCAAATCCCCCAGGCCTGTGGTGTTGATTGCTTTTATCACATTTGTCATATCATTTTTCAGGAACGTGTTTTCTTTGTAATTTGAAGGAAGTGTGAAATTCTGTTCTTTATCTCATTTTAGCAATTATCCAACAGGCAAAGACATAGATATGCATATAACATGAATATCTATATGATAATTCTGTAATACTCTCACTCTTCACTTGTCTTTGGTTCTCTTTTTTAAGTCTTGGATCGTGCTTCTGGACTTGTGGGAAATAATCAGTTTTCGAGACCACAGATTTAAATGTTCATGAAAATGTCCAATTTTCTTCCACAGGCACTTTATTTCAGGCACTGAAACGCCAGAAAGAACACACTGTGGAGGTAGATGGGGAATTTATGTCTTTGAAATGGCATAAATTTCAAAAGATGTAAAGATGTTTGAAAGCATCTTCCCGTTTGCAAGAGCAGCAAATGAGCAGTGCTGTTGGCCTTGCTTCTGGGCAGGAGAGACAAGCGTTAGTGTTTCCTGCCTGGTTACTAAAGGAGCACTTTACAATAGCTCAGTCATCTCAAAACCACTTTTATTTTCACTGTTAGCACAGCTTGTTATTGTAGTTTGCACTGAATGATACAATAGAAAAAACAGAGTCAGTGTTTAATTTCTGTGATGGCCCTGAAAGTGTTTCTGTGATTTGGCAGCATTTGTCCTGTTACTTTGTCTGGAGGTGTTTTGCCTTGGGCACAACATGTAATTCACTGTAGCTTTTAAACCAATTTCCTTCTCTTGACAGGCTGGAGAAGAGCCTGAGCCAGACCCTGGAGTGGGATGAGTGGCTTGGTGAAGGCAACAGCTCTGTTAGGGAGGAGTTACAGAGAACCACGTCCCCCTGTGGGGATGGAGCCCCTGGAACCTGCTGCCGTGGGAGGCCCAGAGGGGTTGGGGGTGGTGGGGAATGGCAGCAAAAGTCTGGGCACTGATTTACCCCCAGCAATCCCTGGGTGAGCTGTGGGTGTGGAGGAGTGCAGGGGGAATGAGTTACAGACAATGGCCAGGCTCTGGTGTTCTCTCTTACAAAGTAATATCAGGAAAAAGCTGCTCTTGTGTTGTGGAACTGAGCTGTGGGTCTCACCCTGTGTGGTGGTGTGTGTTTTCTTGGTCAAAGTGGAGACAACTCTAGGAAATGCATCCTGCTTAAACAAAAATTAGGCTTCCAGCTGCTTCTCATGCATTTCCCTGCATCCTTCTGTGGTCCTGCTCCTGCACCTCTCCATTCTGGAGCCGTGTGTTTTGCAAATTGTGGAGTTGTTGTGCCCCGGTGTACAGGTTCTCAATGAATGCTTCCTCCTTTCTCAGGGCACTGCTGTGCTGGATCACTCAGAAATCAGGAGTGCCACTCCCTCCTCTCCCTGACTGGAACTGTTGCTATGTTCCCAGCTTTACAGTCTGTTTGCATTCAGTACCTGTTAGGCAGCAGTTACAGGATTTCTGTATGATTGCTTCCATAAAACTTCAAACCAGGGTGACTTTTTAGGATGCAGGATGCATCCCCGAGAATCTTTCTAGTCTCAGTGATGGGAGCTTTCCACACTTGTTGGTCATCCAGTCAAGTGGTCAATTATGTGTGTTAAAACCAGGACTTCTCTAATTAACATTTATGGGCAAAGAATTGAAATACATTCTAATGTTTTATGGCATCATTCTGTGCAAGTAGCTACTGCTTTTGAGTTGCATTCAAATTCCTCAACCTAAAAATTAGGTTTGCTGAAGGGACTTTCTGCATCACCAGCTTTTGTAGGCATTTGTTGTGTTGACTTCTCAGTTTGTAAGTTTGGCCTCTGTTGAAGGAGTTGAATTTGAATATAGATTTCTAACAATTTTTTACCCATTTTGGGGCAGAATTCATATTTCATGTTAAATTTTTGTGGTGGTGTGACTGTAGAGGGGGTTATGGCACACGCATTTCCATTTGTACTGGCAGCACTGGACTATGTGGCACCTGGGAACATGATTAATGCTGGGTTAGGCTCAGTCTTCACTGTCTTGTACAACCTAAATGATTCCATGATTTTATGACTGCTCAGGATTTGAGGTTTTTTGAGCAGTAGCAGATTGATGCCTGTATTCTCCAAGTTAGTGCAAGAGGGGTGTGAAAGGTTGGCCATGGATTTCATTAAACACTTTGAAACCTGTGTTTGTCTTGATCACAAAGCTGTTATTTTGTGCCTTTTTTGAGGTGTTTGGAGTCTCTCGCTGCCAAGTGCACCAGAGAGCTCCCATCTCTGAGGAATGAGAAACTGGTATCCACGGGCTCTGAGGTTCCAGCTGAAGCTGGTGGGAGAGCTGGCATCAGCCAGGGACCATCTCTGGCACCAGCAGATCCCACACTGCCTTTGGCTGAAGCCACATTTGCCCTGGCAGNTGGTGGTGTGACTGTAGAGGGGGTTATGGCACACGCATTTCCATTTGTACTGGCAGCACTGGACTATGTGGCACCTGGGAACATGATTAATGCTGGGTTAGGCTCAGTCTTCACTGTCTTGTACAACCTAAATGATTCCATGATTTTATGACTGCTCAGGATTTGAGGTTTTTTGAGCAGTAGCAGATTGATGCCTGTATTCTCCAAGTTAATGGTGCAAGAGGGGTGTGAAAGGTTGGCCATGGATTTCATTAAACACTTTGAAACCTGTGTTTGTCTTGATCACAAAGCTGTTATTTTGTGCCTTTTTTGAGGTGTTTGGAGTCTCTCGCTGCCAAGTGCACCAGAGAGCTCCCATCTCTGAGGAATGAGAAACTGGTATCCACGGGCTCTGAGGTTCCAGCTGAAGCTGGTGGGAGAGCTGGCATCAGCCAGGGACCATCTCTGGCACCAGCAGATCCCACACTGCCTTTGGCTGAAGCCACATTTGCCCTGGCAGGGGGCAGGTGTGGCAGTGGTGCAGTGTGTGGCACAGAGATGGACCTTGGGAAGGCCTGGAGCAGTGCTTAGTGCACAGTGAGAGCAGGAGATACATCCCCAGTGAGTGGTACTGACAGTAGGGTGGGTTTGAAATGGAGCTTCTACATCTAGAGCAGAATGGAAAGAAACTTGTTTTCTGGGAGTGGTTGTGTTCAGCTCCGTGCACAGAGCTGGGAGTGATGGGAGGGGCAGAACCACTTGTGAGCACCCAGCTGTAAATCGGGGCAGCTCAGTGTGTGCCCTCCTGCAGGGGAGAAAATGGGGGTCAAGTCTGAATTCTGGCAGAATTACCCACAGTGTGACCTCACTGAAGGGCCACCACTCCCATGGTGGAGTTGTCTCTGTCAGAAACCCAATGTCCTGATTCTGAGGTGCAGGATAGGTTTGCAGCTAAGGCCTGGGCTGTGTTAGACATGGTGCAATGTCATGGTGCAAACACATCCCTGCCCAAGAGTTAAATAAGGGGAAAAAAGGCCTTGGGAACGGCACTGAGCTTGTACAGGAGAGTTTAGCAGAGTCTAAGCCCCGAAATCTTTCTTTTTTGTGTTGAGAAAAATGCTGTTGTTTTTGTGTAAACATCTGGCTGGTTTGTGTTGGCTGGTGCAGCCTCACAGATAGCAGCGTCTGCTGCTTTTATTTAAATTTCCCCTGAAGATGCAAATTAAAATGAAAACCCCACAAGCTTCCAACCGTTCCTGCTGCACGTTGCTGTGGAATTCTGCTCTTGAAAAGCTGGCTCTTAGGCTTTGGTGGGTTCTTTTCCTGCAGGGACAAAAGAACACACAAGTCTGAAATGCATGAGAGGAAGTTGGAACAGCCCTGTGGGGCTGAGAGTGTTCCACAGCAAACTCTTCATGGTGGAGTGGGAAGGAATGAGCCCCACTCAGGGGACAAACTGGAGGGACTCAAAGGAGAGTTTGGGGTTCACTTGGGGGACCCTAATGCAGGCACATCTTTGAGGGACATGTTCAGCTGAGTTTAGAGAGGAGATTTGCTCCTGGGAAAGGCAAGCCTGGCCTTGGAAAGCTGGAAATCTGGGACCTGCAGCAATGTCTTTGTAGCTGACACTGGATTAACTTGCTGCTGTCAACAGCAGCATTACAAAGGCACTTCATTTTACAAAATTCCCAAGAATATCTATTTCCTGGACGTGAAAGATTAATGCTGTTTGTATTGGTGATGCCCATCTTTGCAGATGGCTTGTTGAAGAGCACTTGTTGGATTGATTTTAATTTTTGTTAAAATTGGTGTAATAATAGTTTCATCTTTTTCAGTGAGACTCTTTTAAAGGCAAACTGGCATCCTGGGAAAACCAGCAGCTCACGGTAGCCTTCAGTTTGCACTCAGGAGCTGAGAAATAACTTTCCTTTGAGTGTGTCGTGGTGGTGTTAATCCACAGCTGGCAGTTCCCTTCTGGAAAAGGGAAGTTAAAATCCCATCACTGTTCTGTGGAGGATGGAAGCAAAGTATCCAAAACACCATTATTGAAACTCCTGCCATGGAAAGCTTGCTGCTGCTATCTCCTAATCTGTTATGTTCTTTCATTTTTTGAAATTGCACAGCTTAACCCCATTTTTAAAAATACTATTTGAATTATATAAACCTGTTGAACTTGCTAGATATCATTATAAATGTAATTTCAAATAGAAAATACTCTAAGCTTTATCTTTTTTCAGGAGTGTCTTCTTATTTCAGTTAATGACTGTTTTATTCTGTCTCTTTTCCTTTTTTCTTTTTATTTTTAAATTTAAAAAAACCAACAAACCAAATTGTTTGGTTTGGAATTAACCTGATGAAAGAGGGACAGATAAATCCACCAGATAAAGCAGGTGAAAGGGAAAGTCTGATAAAACAAACATGGACATTATAGGGTGGTATCTGCAGGAAGGGAGTGTCAACAAGGAGTGCAAGTGCTGCCTCTTTGCAGCCTCTTCTCTTTCTGCTCACACCTCGGGGAAGGGAGATTGTTGTCCAGAATTGGAAAGGGAAGATTGATTATTTTAAAGTGCTTAAAGCAGTGGTCTTTCCTAGCAGTAATTGGGATTTATCTGAGTTTCCATCCAGTCTTACTGGCCCTGGAACATCCTGAGCGACTCAGCTAAGAAGAGTAGGGGAGGGGAAAAATTGTTTCTAAGCTGAACTGGTTTTGGGTTTACCTTGATTTCATACACCAGACTTTGCCCTCAGCACCTCTGCTGTCCAAATCCATTCTCTTTCACGTCGTGGGCCTGATTTTGTTTCCTTTGTGGAGCTGCAGTACTGCTCTGGACTGTGTCAGTTTTCATCCACAGCACTCTAAGTTTGTTAGAACACGTGGTCTGGGGCTTTCTTCAAAATTGTACAAAATTCCGAGTGAGTCTGGTTTTAATTTTGACTACTGCCTTCAGGTTAAGAGAGACAGGAATTTGGTCAAATAATTACTTTGTCCTGTTTTGACACTGTCATGCCTCTCGTTGTTCTCTCAGTCTTGCCTTTCTCCAAAGTAGGATTACTTCTGGGAGACCTGCCTGGCAAAAGATGATGAGAGCCACTGCCCGAGGATAGTTGGGTTTGTCAGCTGGAGTGTCTTGGGAAATGCCTATCCATAACCCCCATTCCCGTATGTTTTCCAGCTTATAAGCCTCCCCAAAATAATAAAACACCATCAATCTGGTGAGGGCTCAGTGTCCCAAAATGGCAGGTGGCCCTGTGTCTGCAGCAGGGAGTTGCTGTGGTTTTGAGCCCCGCAGCTGGGGTGGGGCAGGCAGTTTCCAGAGCCCTTTTTCCCCCCGAAGAGCCGTTTTGCAGAATAAGTAGCATTCCTCACAGAGGGCACAGCCCATTGGGGTGCTTGTGTGTTGGACTTGTGGGTTTTGAAGTGCTCCGAGGAAGAGAGAAGAGCTTCCTGATGATTGCCCAATGGCTCAGGTCTGAAGAGAATTCCCTTTGCCATGCTTTGGTCTCTGGAGGAGGCCGGGCTGTCCCTGACCCGGAGCAGGCTGTGCTCACACCCAGCACAGAGCAGAGGGCTGCAGCACCAGCGCCAGCCTTGCCTGGTTCAGGAACAGGGCCTGCCCTGAGCAAATCCTGCTGCAGACACAAGGAGAATTAGAATTCCCTTTGCCATGGTTTGGTCTCTGGAGGAGGCCGGGCTGTCCCTGACCCGGAGCAGGCTGTGCTCACACCCAGCACAGAGCAGAGGGCTGCAGCACCAGCGCCAGCCGTGCCTGGTTCAGGAACAGGGCCTGCCCTGAGCAAATCCTGCTGCAGACACCACCCCAGGAACTTGGCATTTTCCCCTAAAAGAGAATTCCTGGAGTAGATTTCCTTTTCCTCCTTGCAGTCGCTAGAGCTGTGTTTGTCACTCAGTTGGGAGCTTTGGGTCTCTTTGGGGAAAACCCAGAGTTTTTCTCCTTACCTTGGTTCAAGACACGGTGAAATTGCTTTACATCGCTTAGAATGAGCAGCGTAGGAAGTCTGCAGACCTGTGCTTCATTTTGGATATGCTCTCCTGATCCCAGTGGAGGATCCCAAACCTCAGAGGAGTTGGGTTTGGTTATTTCTAAGGGAATTTGCTCTCAGAATGTCAACTGCTGTTGTTCTGCTTTGTGCAGATACAAAGAGAGATGGTGGTGGTGGAGATCTGTGTTCCAACCGCAGGGAGAAACTCCCCCCAGCCCTTTGTTTCCTGTGGAAAAGGGATGCTGTGAGGAGCTGCAGGCAGGGCAGAGTGCAGTAACAGGAGAGCACATCAGCCTTTCACAAGGATCTGCTGGAAATCACCTTCCAGACACAGCCATGGATGTGGGGCTGGGGCTGCTCCAGCTTGAGCGGGAGGCGGAGACGGCGGGATTGGATTTCCCTTAAAAGCTGCCAGGATTTCACTAAGTGGAGTTGTGGAGACTGAAAAGATGAAGGGATTCATTTTTCTTGCATTTTGTTGCTTTTCCTGCTGAAGAGTTTTTTTGGGCAACCTCCCCAAAGACCGTTTAGTGTTAATAAAGTGGCCCTTGCTTTTTATCCCAGTTTGGAGAATTTCATGTTTTTGCTCTTAATGTTCTGCAAGAGAAGCTCCCTGTCTGTGCTCAGTCAGGGAATACAGGTTATCACCTTCCCTGCCTGCCATTATGAAATCATTAAATGTTCATTTTTTATAGGTGACTGGCCGAAAAGGAATCCTAGAATTCTCCATGCTAGACAGTTATAACAGGATGGAATCATCTCAGCTTAATTCAACTAGAAACATTTTTTCTTATTCTGATATAGAGCTTCTGAAGCTTTACCTTGCTTCTCGTGCATAATTTATTGTTCATAATCGAATGTAACCTTATGAACAGTGAGGGTTTTTTGTAAGAGAATGGATTTGCTCCCATTTGATTTCCAAGGAGCTGCTTACACACACAGGTTGTACTGCAACAATGTGCAGTAAAACAATTCAGCACAAATGTGAACTCATTATGCATCTGGTTTACATGGGTTTATCCTAAAGCTTTATTCAAGTGTGTTTTACTCTGGTTACTTCTTGTGCTGATAACTCTTGTGGTTTTTAATGTACTCACAGCATTGCAAGCTGATCTGTAGCTGTCTGGTGAGGTAAACTGTACATGTTTTCTAACAGTGTTTTCAAAAACTTAATTTTTATTATTTTTTGGTAAATAACACGTGTGTGTGTGGTTTGTTTTATCATCTTCCTGGACTATAGCTTCAGTTATTATGCCTTTCTTCTTCCAGTTGTAATGAATGAGTCACTTCTGTTTATAAGGATTTGGTTGTTTACTCTGACAAACCCTTGATAGGAGACACTCGACAAGATCTCAGTAAATCAATTTGTTCAGGATCTATAAGCATCTCATTAGCATTTATTTGCAATGTTCATTGTAAGCTCAGCTGCAGCTGTTGAACGCCCTGAATCTCCCAAAGATTTCCAGGATTGTAAGCATATGTTTTGAGATTGTGCTTTAAGTGGAGGAATTTTGTGGGCTTTTTTTCCTCTTTTCAATGCTGCTGCTAACAAAGATCTTTTTGACTGGAACTGCAGGCTCTGTGTCTATAATCTTTCCCATTTCTGACTGCTGAAAGCTTCGTTGGAAAAAACATTATTGCTGGAGTGGCATGACTGAGAGACCATTCTTCTGCCCGTCTTGCTTTTCATTTCCCCATCGGTGGCAGGACAAGGCTCCCCTTTTCGCTCTGGTTCCTGCAGTAATGGTTAAAGGAGCAGCGAGGCTTTCTTTCACCTTGCCGGGTGATGTCATTGTCTGGGCCGGGATTGCCGGGGCACCGCCGGCCGGGCCAGCACAAAAGGAGGCCGGGGCTACCTGCAGCTCCTCAGCATTGATTTCCTATACAGATCTCATCGTGGGCTCTTCGAAAGGAGGGCAGAAAACCAGGCAGATCCCAGCAGCTCCGAGGGAGCTAACAGAGTCATCTCTTGCAAGGTTTTTACAAGGGGAGGTTATTCTCGGTTTTGTTTTCATTTTGCAGATGAGGCTGCAGGGAATGAGAAAATCAAGTGAGAGAACAGCTTTTTGAGAGAGCAAGTGGGTGATTGAAATAGTGCCCAGCCCAGCTTGGGGCCAGTGCTGTGTGCAGGGCACTTAGAGATCACACTGGAGTCTGTCAAAGCTCCCCTGAAACTTCTTGGCAGTGCCAGTCCTGGGAAGGAATGTGTGTGCAAAATAGGTTTGTTTTTTTCCCTTCTTTTGCCATAGCAAATGGCAACGCCTGACTGGCAAAGCAAACGTGGGGATTTCACACTTATCCATAATATTTAAATTCCCCTGACTCCTACCATCCATACCTCCCTTGACTGAGATAACCCAAGTTTATTTTCATTTTCAGGCTGGGGAACTGGGGCAGGCTGCCTGCTGCTCAGGGAGCAGCCTTCAAAAATCACCTTTGTTTCTGCAAGTGGGGCTCACATTCTTTCCCTGTAATGAGTACCCAGTGTGCTGATGTTCTCCTACAAGTAGCCTGCACTCCAGCAAGCTGTTTAAATATTATTTTCTAAGTTCCTTTCCTTGTATGGCATCGGAAATACCGTGGCTCATTCCAGCTGCCTGCTTGTAGATTCCTGGTGCTCCATGTATCTTGCTAGGCTTGACCTCACGTGATCAATAGTTCAGTGAAAATTGATAGTGTGTTTTCATCTTGGTTCAATAATGGATCGATGATTTGGGGAGACTCGAAATACCACCTATATAAAATACTTCTCTTGGAAAAAAAATAATAGTTATGGCTGTGCCATTTATGCTGAAAAAATCATCCAGTAAGAAGCTTGAGGTGGAACTGCAGGGCAGGATGCTGAATCTGAACGTACAGCTTTGGAGTGAGGAGGAAAACGTTTCTGACTTAGATTGTGTCAGTATTCCTTCTCCTGCAGTGTGGGCACAGAACTCCAAACTGTTGTACTCCAGAAGATTGAACCAGGGTAGCTGTGAGGACAAAGGGCAGGTGTCCATTTCTTGAACTAATGAAGTCCCAAGGCCTGGCCTGAGCCTCCAGGAGTGGCCAGTGGGAGCCATTCCTGTCCCAGAGTGGTGCTCCTGTTCACCCGAAGCACCAGAGGAGTTTTCCAGAGCCTTTCCCAAACCCAGGTGCTGTTCCCTGCTCTTCCTCTGTTGCTCTTCACTGGCCCCAGTCCTTTCCCTTTGGCTCTCAGCAGGCAGTGGCCACATCCCCCTGCCAGCCAGGAGCCTGCCCGCCTTCCTGCCTGGCCTCTCACACCCCAGGCGGTCCTGCTTGGCTACCTGGCGTTAACCAAGGGCTTTTTCCATCCTGGAGGCTGCAGTCATGACCTAACATTATCTTCCAGACCTGGGGAGTAGTGGCACACCCCCCTGGCAGAGATAAAGCCTATCGCCTCTTCTGCTTTGCTGTTTTATTCCAGAAGTGTCTTTGTGTATTAAATTAGCACTTTTCAAAGTCTCATTGTTAATTGTGGAATGACAGAGAGTAGATTTGTCCCACCATCACCCACAAGTGACAGAAGGGTGGCCACATTCAGCTGTGGCACTCGGTGGTGGAGGTAAGCCTAGGGATTGTTCTCTCCTGACACTGGGATCACAAAAAGGTGATGACAAGCATGTGGCTAAAAATGCAGCTTGAATTTAATTTAAATTTAAGCTTCAAAATAATGTAGTCTAGTAGGACACTCTAATTGTAGCTTGAAATATTCTCCTTTTTTAAGCCCCTTTGTCCTTCTTTAGTAGCTCCACCTGTCCTCTTTTCAAGGTTACTGGTGTAAGGTGGGAGGAGGAGCTGGCTAATAGGGGAAATTTGGAGTGAATGGAATAGAGAGGGTTTTTGTGTGGTGACTGAAAGTGAGGGTCTGAGGCAGTTCTGAACAGTCCTTGGTGATCTGCAGTTTTAACCTTGAGTTCTGTAGTGGGGGAAGAGCTCCCATTTCCCATCTGATCACTTAATGAAGACTCAATTAGATTTTTGGCACAGCATTTAGAGAATGATCTATGAGTTGCATGCAAAATTAATGACATTTAATTTAATCGATGAGATATCAAAGACACCTTAGTCTATTAGTAAGTTTTGACCATGATTTTTTTTTTTCCCTCTGAACTAAAAGTAAGTTCTGCAAACTTAATGAGCTGCTCTTGCAATGTTCTCAACTTGCTGCTTGGGTGTGAGCGTGACATCTGCTGGGCTTTGGTTGGGTGGGGTGGTTTGCAGGCACCAGCCCTTCAGACAGTTGGATTTGGTGCAGAAAGAGCTTGGGGCAGCTCACTGTGCCTTGTGGTTGTGGGATCTTGCTTTTCTCACTCACGTGTTCCAGACAGAGCCCTCATTCCAGTGTCCTTCTGGATTCGGTGTCGCGTGGCCCTGCAGCGTAGCCCCAGATTTTCAGTATCTCTAGATAATTCTTGTTCTCAGGTCTCTGATTAAATATCCTCTGGTAAAAATAGCTCACCCAGATGAGCAGTTTGCAGAGGTGGCGCTGGTATGCAGAGTTACCTTTGTCTGTCAGCAGTGAGGTGGGAGATGAGCCCCAGGACTGCAGGCATGCCAGAAGTGGGGCTCTGTGCTGGGGAGCCCCTGGCCAGCTCAGCTCCCGCTCCCTGGACAGGCTCCTGAAGAGCAGTCGGACTGCTGGAGCAGCAGAATTAGTTTGGATGCCAAGGTGGATCTAATGCCATCATTGGTGTGTCAAAGCCCCTGGGTTTAGCAGCTGCCCTGTTGATAGGTCTAGCTTCATTTTTGCATTAGAAATCAGCAGGTGCATCCATTTGCACAGCTGTGCTGATGTCCATGCTTTCATATATAAGTACATCAAAATAAGTCAGTATATAACTCAGTGTAAGGTGTTTAAATGCTTGGGTTTGGGCTGGCTGCATCGTGTGCAGCTGGGGAGATGCAGGTGACCCCGCTCTGGGTGCCCAGATTTGATACTGTTATATAATGTCTCATTTCATAAGACTCCTGACACACTTCAGCCCATGCCTTGCTGAGCTCTGGCCCATCTGCCTGCCCTGGTTGTGGTTCCTCCATTTCTGTTATTGGCACAGACAAATATTTAACAGTCCCCTCATCCTCAGCCAAGGCAGGGATGAAGCCCTGAGTGCATTGTGTGCCTGGGGAGGAGGTGCTGCTACAACTGAAACTGCTAAGCAGAAATGTGGAGTGATCTTCCCCTCCCTCTCTTAATTCGTGTTTACAGAGATAAAAACAACTTCTATATATGCAAGTCATGTATTTGAAAACTTTGGGAGACAAAGTAATTACACTTTAATATTGGCTGTAAGAAATCAGTGCTGCAGAGAAATCCTAATCAAATAAAGGCAAAGCATCTTACTTTGCTTAATATTCTGTGATTTATATTCTCTCTGATGTGCAAGCAAGGTAAGAGTGCAGCAAGGCAAGGAGGTGCTCAGTAGTGCCTGGTATCGAGACAAAGCCAGAAAATCCAAGAAAAACAATGTCTAACACCAACCTAACAGGTTTTAAATTTAAAAAAAAAGTGAATGTGATCAGGTTTTGTTTGTATTTGCAGAATGTGCTGCTCGAGTGTATCACCTCACAGATGCTGCTGCTTATGACCAGTTCCTGACCTCAGTTTTCCCCCCTCCTCCTTAATCCCATCTGTAGCATGGATGTTCCTGTTAGGGAGCTGATACAATGATTTTATGTGCTCTTGTCTGGGACTTTTTCGTGGTTGATGGTGACACGAGTGCTTGGTTCTCCTGGAGAGCTGCTTTTCACCCTTCTTACAGCTGAAAGGAGCTGGTTCAATAGCTCTGGTTTCTGCTTGTGGTTCCTAAAGCAAACAAAAAACCCCACCACATATTATATGACAATTTTTCTCTTGGAATTTTTTTGTTTAGAAAGTGTAAATTACTCTGCTAGAAAATAGAGCTTCCCCTTTGTGATAGTCATCATGTGCTGTGAATTACTTGAAATAAAGCTTTTTTTTATCCCCTTAAACATAGCTTGGAAGTGCTAATGGCAGACTTAGAGGGACCTCAATCTAATTATCTGATTATGCCGTGATTTAGGTAGCTTTAGGTTGGGAGGTTTCTCAGGAGAAGGCTGTGCAGGCTATTTACATAAACCCTGAACGGGCAGGGAAAACGAGACCAAAGGAATTTAAAAGTCTCTTTGGTGTCTGCTGGCTCTGTGGAGGCTCTGCCCTGCTGCTCCTGTGGCTTCCTCTGAAAGGTGCTGTTTGGGGACTGGGACAAATTACAGCAGCAGCTCTGACAGAGCCTGGGAAAAGCTGGGCTCTTACATCTTCTGTGTCAACACTTTGGATTTTAGTGCAGTCCTGTCCATGTGCAGTGTTTAAAACAGAAAGCTTGTCGTGGGAGGTGCCGACCTTGATGCTAACGGGAAGGATGTGCCAAAAACATTACATTGGTGCTGCCAGGGACCTCAGGCAGCCCTGGCAGTGTAGGGAAGGTTGGGTTTAAAGGGAATGAACCAAAACCAGCAGTGTAAGGGTGTTGAGTGAGGTCCTTGTTCTGTACTGGTGGATGGCTGCTGAGCTGGGACGGGGCAGTCACATCAGAAGTTGTGGCAGCTCTCCCCAGATGTGCAGCTGAGGAGTGGGATCAGCCTGTGGTTTGGAGCCAGGGTTGGGAGCTGAAGTGAGGAGATGTTTGGGGACACTGAGGGACTCTACAGCAGGGAATGGTTCCACGTCACGCTTCAGCCATGGCTCGGTGTGTCTCTTGATCCCTGGACTTGTGTGCTGGGCTCTGGGAGCCAGAACAGCCCAGGTTACAAACAGACCCCTCGCGGTGGCACCAACAGACCCCTCACGGTGGCACCAACAAAAACCCCTCATTGCAATGACAGCCAGCTCCACACCAGGCACTTGGTGTAGCTTTTGCTGCTGGATTCCTCAGAACAGATCTTTCCTAATGTTGCCATTATTGTGGCTTTTGGGACTTTTAATTTGTAGAGGCTTAACTAAAGCTCAGCTGTGATATGTTGGGAAGGAAATAATGAAAAGCCAGTTTGGGGGTGTATCTCTCACCCTGATTTGCTGCTTTGGATGCTCATACACTTCTTGCTTGCTCTCTTCTGTTGTTGGGAGATTGTTCCTTGGGGAAGTTCGAAGCTTGGCTGGCCAGATCCCTGAGCAACCTGATCTAAATGGACCCGCTTGGGGCAGCTGGCTGGACTAAATGAGCTCTGGAAGATTCTTCCATGCAAAGAACTGCATTCAAATGATGTTTTATGAAGTATTATCATCAAAATTTTTGGTTTGGGCAATGAGTTGCCAGGCACTTTGCATCTGCTGTCCAAGCAGGTTGAAGAGCTTTTTATTGCAATAAAGGTGAATGTTTCTCGGGTGAAAACACTTGGATTTGATTGCAGTCTGTGAACTGGAACAACTGTTGAGTGGTACAAGAGTTGTTGTACCTCTCACTACAGCTCTCACCTCCCTCAAGTATTCCTTGTCTTGCCCTAAAAGCCCCCGTTCAGTGGCTCCCATGTAGGCTCAGCCTACCCAGGTGAGCCTTTGCATCTCCAGCCAGGGAGAGCCGAGCCAAGGCTGGAGCAGCACGGGTGCCCGGGCCTCGGGAGCCATCTGCCACACGTCTGGGGCTCGGGCAGTTGGCACTGCTGCCAACAGGTACTGCTCTGTTTCTGTGGACTTGTTACTTCCTTCTGGAGTTCTGTTGCCATAATTAGCCAAATTAATATTTCATCAGGTCTGTCTGTTTGTTTAACAGCTTAGGAATGAAGTGGTGTGAATGGAGTGCTGTTCTCTGACATGATGCACAGAGTGCAGGTCTGGGGCCTGTTTTGATGTTATTATTTCAGCTGAAAAATTCTGCTTTGTGTTAAGCAGAGCAAGACCTTGCAGAGGAACCTTTCAAATAACCACCCAGGTAGCTGTCAGTGCGTGCCAATCCATAGCACAGCCAGGATTAGCTGAGCAAAGGCTTGAGGGAAGCAGCATATCCAGAACTGTGCATCTAGTAATACCCATATCTATATGATAATTCAGTTAATACATGCAGTAATTGTATTTCCACTCTTACATAAGTTCTTTTGAAATGTACTTTCCCACTTTGAAATGATCTGTATTACATAAATGAACAGATAAATCTGTTTTTCCCCCTCACATGTATAAAACATTTGCCAATCTAATACTTGCAAATGTTTTTGCTAATATATTTACAAAGCTACAGTTGAGCTTTTTCCTTCATTCTGACAAAAGCTGCGCCAGTCAAAGCTCCAGTGGTGCCTGGGAACCGGGGAGGTGAAGGCAGTAAACAGGGGAGATGAAAGGTGCTGCTTGTCTTCACACACTGCCACAGGAAGTGTTTTCATTAATGCGCTTTGAGGAGAGACAAGAATCTGTGTAAAGCTTTTAAAACTGCTCTTTCACTTCATTTTACTGTACTTTCAACTGAGATCAAATGGGGCAGTGATGGCAGTTCCACACGCTCCAGTTACAGCCCAGGCTTGTGTTACCCATCCAGCTCAGACAACTCCAGTGCTTTGGGATGCTGTGGGAATGGCAGGGACACCCTGGGCTTCCCCTCGCCTCTCCCTGCCAGAGAGGGGAGAGAACTGTGTACCAACCCACTCCCCCTGGGGAAAAGGAGACACTGAGAGTCAGGAGTTAAATGGAGGCATTTGGCTCTTTTTCTTGGAGCTTTTCTTGGATTGTGAGGCTTATGAGCACTCCCAGCCTAGTAGGAATGTATTACAGAAAAATGTCAGCTGGGTAAAATAACATGGCTGCAAAGTTACAGTAAAGGATTAGTGCAATTAGATTTTTTTATAGATCTGTTTAGAATACAAATACGCTGTTAATAGGCTGCAGTTGCCTTCCCAAAGTGTAGCTGCTTGATTTCTTATATAGCAAATAATAAACAAAAATCCAATAATTTGCTCTACTCCACGTACGTTCACCGTACTTGAAATAATTAAGTTGCGGTAAGTAAGACTTGGGGATGTTTTGGTTTTATTCCAGATAATTCCTGTGCATTTCATGCTGAAGGGTCAGGAAGATTTGCAGGTACTCCCTTGGGAAGGGGGTGCCGGGCCAGGCAGAGCCCCTGGCGCTGGTGAACGGGAGCAGCCAGAGCGTGTAAAAGGCATTAAATGTTGCAGGATCAATATGCAGAGTTCACAGCTGAGAGGATGGAAAAAGCCAAACAAACCACGGTTCATTGTGGAGGGGCACAAGTGGAGAGCTTCACCCACTGCTCAGGGTAGAGAATGAGTAACTTGGAGGAGCTGTTGGCTCCACAAGGTGTGTTCGAGTTCCTGCCTAAACTGCTCTCCTGGTGGGCACAGGTCTGGGGTGTCATTTCTTTGCTTCTTTTTCTAGCTTGCACAATTAAAATGGTGCTCATTTGAATATTGGAGCTGATCTGGATAGCAAATTTAAATATTGTATACATTTTTACCAGTTCTGGATTTGCCAAGTCTTCCTGAGATCTGGTGCAGTAACATAGTGGTTTTGTAAGCCTTGTTATATATTATTTCTTCTACATGGCTCATTCACTGATGATATTACTGAGATGTTTGGTTGATGTTTTTGATGGGAGTTGTAATTTTTAAAGGATCCTGCTGCTGTGCTGTGGTCACTGACCAGAGTTGGCATATCTGAGGGCTTTTGCTTTGCACTCTACAGCTTTTAGTTTGGGCTTTGCAAACACAGACACAACCCTTATGCTCAGTGGGTGTCCAAGAAAACTGGGGATGCTGCTGGCTCTCTCATATTTCCTCAGCTTCCCCAGGGTATTACCTTGGTGCTGGTGTGACTGAGATTTGCCCCAGTTTTCCCTGTCACTGAGGGCACCTTCTGCATCCCTCTTTTCCTGCCTCTAGTGCTGTGCCTGTCATCCCACTGTAACCCTTGCTGCTAAAAAAGTCTCAGTCTGGGGCTCTCTAGTTGGCCAGTTCACTTTTACAGGAGTGTTACGAGTTAAATTTGTGGGGGCAGGTTTTATTGCACCTGTTTTATCCCCAGGTTAAACCACAACAGCACCTAATGAACTCTGCAATAATGTTGAATTTAGTGGGATAGAAAACTGGTGTAAATATGTTCTGAAAATAAGATTCTTGGTGACATTGTAGCATGTTTGTAGTAGGGTGTATGTGCATCTTTCCACCTTTCTACTGTTCTTGTTTTTTCACTTCTGCCCTGAAAGATCAATAAAACCCTCATTAACACATTGCTAAGGTTACTATAGTTTGATATATTGTGGATCAGTGGTGTGGTTGGGCAGTGCTTGCTATAAACCAGAGGAGGGAAGGGGTGTACAATTAGTTGTGCTGAGTGTGCAGAATTTACTGATTATCCTGAGCTTTCTGCACCAGTCCCGTAGATTAGGGACCCCCGAATCAAATTCTGAACTCGTATTTGTTTTCCCTCTGCCCTTCTTCTTCCTCCTCTCCCCAAAGGCAGCTCTGAGGTGCTGGCAGAGGTTGCTGATTGTGCTTTCCCTCCAGGAGCTGTCGAGGCAAGGAGCAAACCCTGGTGTCCCTGGGCTGTGAGGGGGAGGTGCTGGGGCTGACTCTGGGGAGCCCTGCTGCTCTTGGTTCTGCCCTTGGATGCTCCCCAGCATCTGCTCTTGGCTGCTGTCACAGGATGCTGAGTTCAAGGGATTCCTTTTGCTCTGATCCAGCGCTGCTGTTCTGTTTCCAGGTCCTCTCAGATATTCCTTGCTTGATCTGACATTAAAAGTATTTGTTAAGAATTTTTTCCTCTTTCATGAAGTGTGACAAAGATCTGTCTTTAGAAAGACACTGGAAATTATGTTCAGCAACTTTCCATTTGATTCTTCCTTGCATCTTTTTTTTCATGTTCATCCTTTTTATCATTTTATGCTTCCTATAGAAACAATTTTTTTTTTTCTTTTCCTGCCAATATTTCTTCCTGTGAGGCTTTTCTGGCCATTGCTGTGACTGGAGCCCCCCTGCCCTGGTAACAGCATTCCCCCTGCCCTTCACACTTGTGAGCATCCCTTGGCATCTCCGTGCTCCTCCTGGAGCCCTGGACTGGAGAGGTGGCTCGGGGGAGGGAGATCATTCACTGAGTGCAAAGCTTGCCTCACTTAAAGAGCATCTCAAACTGAATTAGTTCTGTTGGGTGCCCCATAACCTCCTTGGCATCTGAGAAGTGGTAAAACTGCTTTCCCCTTGATGCACACTTCTTGGATGCTGCAGCGTATTTACACTCGGGAAATATTTAAGTAATTGGTTTCAGCAAATAATTCTCTTGTGATGTGTGGGGATTTTTCTCTGTATTTATATTCTAAACCATTTTTGAAATACCAGTCTGGCAAAAACACCCACCCTGTCTGAATTAAGGAATCTGCTCCCTGATGATCTGGGCTTGGTTTGCAGCCCAGCAGGGATCTCCACAGGGAGCTGAACATCTCATCTGCCCTTGGGAGGGTTTGGGGAGCCAGTTCTGTGGGTCTGAGCAGAGTGCTTTGAGTGGAGCCCAGACAGGAGCAGCAGGGCAGGGTGAGAACCTCCTTGTGTTGTGTGCAGTGTGTACTTTGGGCCTTACAAGTGGGTTTTGTTTGTCCTTAACCCTTGGAAAGCCACTCTCCTTCACATCCCTCTCTGAAGAGGTAAATTAGGTGCCTGAGTGCTCAGAAGACTGGAACTCTGGGGGAGGAAATCCATTACTCCAGGAAAAAATGGAAATTCCTCTTCACCTGCTGTAACAACTGTAGCATTGTCAGGAGCCAACATCTGGGAGCTATTTCTGGGGAAAAGTCAAAGTACTATTGTTCACCGGGAGGAACAGAAATGCCTTTTCTTCCTTTTGAAGGTGTCTTTACAGTGCCCTCTAGTAAACTTGTGGAGAAATGCTGGAGGGATGTTTCTCAGCCCAGGTGGAGAAAATAATGAAAACAGTCCCTGGAAGAAATAAAAATTAAATAAATAATGGAGCTCTGGTCCTCTGGGACTGAGGTGCTTTTCGAAGGAAGCACTGCTGATATTAAAAACTGATAGTTGCTTGAAATTAGAGAAATGGCTTTAGTATTCCACAAAAAAAGGGAAAAGGTGGGTAAAATCCTTTCAGCTCTCCTTCTGAAATGGTTCCAGGAAGGGATTTTTCAGCTAGGACCTTCAGAGAGGTTCCCTCATTGACTTAATTCAAATATATGGTGTTAGATGGGCCAACTTGTGTTTCCTTTGATTTATAAAAGCAGAAGGGCCTGAAAGAATGTTCCTTGCACAAGGTGAGAGGTTTGTGGGGCTCAGCTGCTGTGTGTGAATTCTGTAAAACCCAAGGATATTTTTAAAGAACCTGAAAGAAATCCACATTTCTGGCCTTAGTGCTCATAAAGGATTTTTTTTTTCCTGGCACACCAGGGAGAACAAAAGGTACACCAGAAGTTGTTTTTGAAGCACAGCTGGTAGGCAGCTTTTTATTTTCCTTTTTTGAGCGTGGATTTAAGGCAAATGAATAAATCCTTGTGAGTAGGAAAGAGTTTTAGAGTGGGAATACGGACTGGACATGAGGAGCACCTCCTTGGTGGGGATTTTTCTGGGACAAGTTGCCCAAGGGTACCACGAGAAGTGGTTCCAGTGGGTCCTGCTTTAGGCAAAGAGGAGTTGGTTCCATCTTTTCTCCTGCAGTTTTCCAAGCTGAGCAGAACTGCAGCCCCACAGTAAAGGGACAGAGAGGTTGTGACCTGGTGTGCCAGTGCCTGGGAGCAGCTGCTGAAGGGAGCCATGGCACAGCACCTGGGACAATTACCTGGACATAATAAAATCACTTCCACGTGTTCCAAATCCAGGTAAAAACGTCTGACTCTCGAGGGATTTGAAAGGCTGTGGAACTGAACACCGGATAAATGCATCTCCACAGACATCTGATCTTGGAGATTACAATCTGTGTTTGGATTTGGCTGCTGATCATTATCGTGTTTTTCTTGCCATTATTTAATAATATATGAGGCGATGGTATCACTTACAGAGGGAGTGGCTGGAGTAGATGCAGGGATGCTTCCTTGCAGTGATTTACTGCAGACACACCACACTGTATGGAGACTTCTCCATTCTATTCATGCACACTTTTTTAATGGGCTATTTTTTTTAAATATAATTTTGTGCTTGAGGTCCATTAAGAAGGTCAGTTAAGATTAAGCCAACAATAATTTGTTATTTAACAAACAAAAGGTAACTGGAAATATAAACAAAGCTCTAAAGGCATTGTTGCAAAATGTGGCTTACTTTGCTTGACTGGTTCTTTGTTTATTGGCTGTGCTGTCTGCACACTCCCGAGTTGCCAAGGCCAGTCCTGACCCATATTACCTCTTTCTGTGTTAAAATAATGCCATCATTGTGTGACTTCTTGATGTTCTTGTTGGTACATGATGGCAAAAACCTCAGCTCAGTAACATCATAGGATCTGGGAATGGTTTGGGTTGGGGAGGACCTGAAGGATTATCCATTTCCACCCCTGGCCGTGGGCAGGGACACCCTCCACTGTCCCAGGCTGCTCCAGCCCTGTCCAGCCTGGCCTTGGACACTGCCAGGGATCCAGGGGCAGCCCCAGCTGCTCTGGGCACCCTGTGCCAGGGCCTGCCCACCCTCAGAGGGCAGAATTTCTTCCACATGTCCTCCTCCATCCTGAAAGGATCTCTGTTCCTTGGGGATTTCAGAACAGCCCCTTCTCTTGTGGGTGGAGGGAATTGGAGGCACCGCAGCGTTCCTCAAGCGCCACTCCTAGCCCACAACTCCTAGCCATGCTGGGGCCAAGAGGAGTCACTCTTTGTGATGGATATCTTTGTTACAGCGTATGAAATCATCCGAGGAGGAAACCTGCTTGAGCTGAAGGAGAAAGGAATCTACTCAGTCTGGGAAAGTCTGGATTTATACAAGGCATTATTTATCTCATAATGTTCCGTCACTTGCTCTGCCAGGTTCCACTGTCAGCCCCCGCTGGAGTTATGGGAGTTCCAGCAGGATTTATTCTGTACTCTGCAGTCAGGGGTAGCTCTTACACTCCCTCCTTTTTTTCTTGATGCTTAAGTGCAATTTAATTTTTGTCTGGTATAATTTGTGGATCGCAGAGTCTTTGTGAAGCAGGAGCTGAAGTGGTGTTTGGAGAACACAGTTTAGAAATGTGACCTTGGTTTTTGAGTGTGGTAAACTTGCCAAGCACTGTGTGTTTGGCTTTGGAAGTGCTTTATGAAAGTAAAATCAAAAGATGTTTGGCTGGTGTATATTGCTGTTGTAGTTTAATTTGATCAGGTGGTCTATAATCTCTATAGCATATAAGAGAAAAATGTAATATTAAGCAGAAAATACATCTTTGTCTAAACATTGGTACATCGTAACATCATAGACAAATTTTGCTTATTGGGGAATACAGAATGCTTCTGATGTTGTCAAGGAAAATAAATTACCAAGCTAGTAATATATACATTCATTTAGAGATTACCACATGCAGCAATTTGCCCACATAGATAACGTGCTCCTTAGCCATGAATATGTGAACAAAACCACAGAACAAGTTCCCTGTGAGCTCCTGCTGGCAGCCTGCAGGGATTGGTGTCGGGAACATCTTCACTTCAACTACGTCTGCCTGATTCTGGAGGCAGCTTTTGTAATGATGTGGGTTAGGAAGGGCATAACACTGTCTTTAGGATTATAGAGGCCATTGGGAACGTTAATTAAATTCTGAGGAAAAGCCTTTTAAAAGTGCAATCCTGCAGCCAGAGAGCTTGGAGCTTTTATCATTGACTCACAGTATGTGAGAAGGGGCTGTCTAACAGTCCTGCCAGTCTGATCAGGGTTTGTCAGATGCCTCTGTTTTACATGTCAAGCTTGAAGGCTGTCATATCCATGCTCCTAAATTGCCTTGCAGTCAGAAGCACAGGTATCACCCCTGGTACCACGTCGTTCCTCAGCTCCCAAGTGAGTGATCTTTCTTCATCAAAGCCCAGTGTGACTCCTTCCAAACCAAAGCCTGGTGTGCTGCTCATCTCAAGTCAGCTACTTGTGATGGAAGATGCGTTTGGCTGCCTTAATTTATCATCCTGTTTGGAAAAAGCAGCTCTAAAATGTGCTTCACATTTTCCTTCTGGATGGTTGTTGCATTTGGTCCTTGTAAAATGTGATGTGGTTCCTTTGCAAAGTGAAGTGTGGTGTTGGAGCCCTGTGCTTGGGCTGCAGCTGCTGCCGGTCCTCAGGAGAACATCACGACTGCACAGTTCTGGTGGCAGCACAAATCCACGTCACATCTGTGGCACTGCTGGTAAAACCTCGAGACACATTGCCCTGCACCAGTTTGAGGTGATTTATGTGGAGTCAGTAGGACTGAGATCAGAGTGGTTTTGTCTGGAGTTATTTTCCTAAGTGCTGTAATTTCTGATGAGCTCGTGGCAGGCGGTTGTTAAAGGACGCATTTCAGTGATTTAAGGTGGATGTTGGAGTGCTTGTGTCTTCCAGAAATTAACTGGGTAATGAAGGGAAGCTTCTTCCCACTTGTGCAGCTGCTTGGCATTTACTGTTCTACACATTGCTTACCTGAAGCCTTCTGCACCTCTGCACAGAAAATGGTGCAGGACAGGCTGGAGGCACTTCATGGTTAAATACTGTCAGATCACGTTGGGGTGATGGGTTTTCTCACTCTTGGCTGGATCAGTGTCAGAACTGATGGTTAACTGTGAGAATTTGAGCAGAGAGGAGCTACAAGGAGGACTAGAACACCCCAGAATATTTTTAATAGTAGGGGGCAGGAATGTGTGAAAGTAGTTAATTGGGCATCAGGTCCTGGACAAATTGGGTGAGGTGAACAAGCTGGTATTTCCCAAACTTAGAACCACAGAATCCTGGAATGGTGTGGGTTGGAAGGGACCTTAAAGCACATCCAGTGCCGCTCTCTGCCATGGGCAGGGACACCTTCCACTGTCCCAGGGTGCTCCAAGCCCCAGTGTCCAAAGCTGGCCCTGGGCACTGCCAGGGATCCAGGTTAAAGGAGTAGGAGAAATGGCTGCTTGGTAGAAATAGAAGTTTATTAAGGTCAAGGGTGTAGAAACTCTTTTAGTGCCGAGTCGAGCTTAGCTGGCTGCAGGGTGGTTCTCCAGAGTGCCCCAAACCCCACTGCAGATCCTCTGGAAAAATGGTCTCTGCTCTGGTTTAACATCTTCAGGCTGGAATGGGGTTACTCACCAGCCCTTCCCATTCTGTCCCCGCTGCATCCAGTGCAGGAGCACAGTGATAGCCCAGGACAAAGCAGCTTCTGCTGCATCTTCCCAGGGCTCTTGGCAGGAGTTCGGTACCCATGAAGCCTGGCTGAGAATCTCCTTCCCGTTGTTCCTCAAGGTTTAGGATCCCTGGTGAGCTGCTCTTAGCTCTTGGTGTGACCTCTCCTGACATCCTCTGCTCTGCTCTATTTCCTTGGACACCTTGTTGCTTCCAGGGCAAGGATGATCTTACTCTGTGAATGGCTTAGATCTGCTCCAGTCTTCACTGGAGACTGGCAGGGCAGACAAAAATCTGCCATTCCCCTTTTAAAGGTTTTCTGGCTTTTATTTGAAAAGCCAGAGTGAAGCAAAACTCAAACCAGTGTATTTTGTTCTCATAGGGGCCTGGGTTTATACTGGAAAAAGTATAAATAAAAGTACTTAGAGCAGCCTGTAATTGAGGTGGGGGGAAATGCTTCCCTTGGAAAGCCCAGGGACTGTGCAGCTCAGTCTTTAATTTTAATAAGAACTTTAGGTTTCTGCTGCACTGGAAGAGATTATAGAGGTAAAAAGGTCAAAGACTTTCCTGCTGTTCATGGCTCTTGTTTCTGCTCTGCCTTTTGCTGCATGAGAGCTGACACTCAGGATTTCAGAGGCACAGAGAATCGAGACCATCCACACATGGGTGCCCTTGTACAAAACAGAGTAACATAAGCAGCTCCTGGATATTTTTTGAGTTTTATTGATTTTTTGTTCTGTATATTTGGTTTGGGGGGGTTTTTTTTTTTTTTTTGGGGATGTCTCTATTATCATCATGGAAGATAATCCCAAGGATTTAGATCCCAACCTAACAGGTCTCTAGCCTGACACTGTCACTGAGGAAATTTCAATCTTTCGAGAATGTTTTTCTTTATTTCCTCTTTGAATTCTCGAAGGTAAGAGAGCATTTGAATGCTATCAGCTGCCAAAGCCTCATTTATCTGTTGTTTCTTTCACACCACTCCTGCCTTATCTCCAAGTTGCTGTGAATTGTGAGAGGCAGAGACAACGGGCTCTGTGCAGGAAGGCTGGAGCCCCTCTGGGGGAAGCTGGAGGCTCTTTGGAGACCAGAGACTCTCTGTGTAGTTCGGTGATAGAGGAAATCATATCAATTTGTTAATTAAGGTCATTTTAGAAGGTAAATCCGATTTTAAAACCCCACAAACAACCAAGCAGTGGCAGAAGCTGCAATGCTTCCAGGACAGCCTTTGTTTGCAAGTAAAGGTCGCCTTCAGAGTTTGTGCTTTTTCCTCAAACCCCAGAATTATTCTGTAGCTTAATTAAACAAATCTCCTTATTAAATGCATTTTTGTCTTTCAGGTGGTCTTAAAATATTTCACCATTTTTTTATTGGCCATGAGATGAAATGGTCAATGGTGAGAGATGAAATGGCTTTGAGATGAAGGAGTTTATTATTGTTGTATGAGTGTTATTTCTAAGGTGGGCTTTAAAAACAGAGATGCCTTTTTCACTGAACCCAGTGTTATGCTGATTGGAAAACTTCTCTGGAAGAATTTGTCCTCTGTTTTCTACAGAT
Source organism: Chloropsis cyanopogon (assembly GCA_013400585.1). Lineage (NCBI taxonomy): Eukaryota > Metazoa > Chordata > Aves > Passeriformes > Irenidae > Chloropsis > Chloropsis cyanopogon. The sequence goes on from WEZZ01036503.1 coordinate 689,706, forward strand.
GATTAAGTTAAGACATGTCAGAGTGATATTGACACACAAGCGTTCTGCTTGACCAAATACACAAGAAAGACAGTAATTAAAATTCACTTCTTAATGCAAACTAGATGTTAATTACAGAACTCTTTGGAGAATACTTAAAATGGAAAAGTAATCATGTTTATCCTGGGCTATAATGGAAGTAAAAAAACACTGTATGACACTTGCAAGATGTATTAAGCTCAGAATGGGAGACTTTCTCCTGAGGGCTGAATTGTTCTTGATGGTTCCCAATCTTGGTTCCACAAACCAAAGGACAGCACTGCTGGGAGGGCAGCCACGCCACAGACCCGAGAGCAGAGCAGGGAAATACATTTTAGGGATGAAAATGTCTCAGAATCTGAAGGTCCGTGATGTGAATAATCAAATGAGAAAGCACTGTCTTACAGACCAAGCTGGTTGAATCAGTTCAGGGGGAGGATGTGAGCGGTGGTCGTGCTCGTGCTTGTTACAGGACCTTCGGGGAGGGTGCGTTTCACATTAAAAACCGTGAGAAACTGACCCAAAAACTCTGTCATGTTTTACAGAATCTCTCGTGAGAACCTTCACTCCTTTCTACTTCCTGGTGGAGCCCCTGGACGTGCTGTCAGTGCGCGGAGCCTCGGTGATCATGAACTGCTCGGCTCACTGCGAGAGCCCTCCCAGGATCGAGTGGAGGAAGGACGGCTCCTTCCTCAACTTGGTGTCGGACGACCGCCGCCAGCTGCTGCCAGACGGATCTTTATTAATTAACAGCGTCGTGCATTCCAAGCACAATAAACCTGATGAAGGATATTATCAGTGCGTGGCAACTGTGGACAGCCTGGGGACCATCGTGAGCAGGACAGCGAAGCTCACCGTGGCAGGTAAGGCTCTGCTTTGGGAGCGCGGCTGAGCACGGCGTGGTGGGAAGGAGTGCTCTGCCCTTGGAAAAGCAGGAAGGTGCTTCCCAAGGAGCACCAGCTGCTTCCATCAGCTCAGGGAAACTGGGACTGGGGCTCTCATTTTACTGGCTGGGAGTAGGCATGTGTTCTGTTCCTGTAAGCAGCTTAATGTGGGGTATTGCTCAGGAAATGCTGGAGATCAGCAAAGCTGCAATGAATGGATTAAGAGAAGTGTCAGGTGTCTGAAATCACAATGGAGATTTACCACAGCTTAGAAGGGAGAAGAAAACAGGATTTTACTTTCTTTATGTATAAATAGCCTTAAAATAACTTTCTGTGCTTGTATGTGGAGAACTACCTGCTCTGTCTGAAACATTTGGGAAGCTCCTGACAGCAGTGTGTACAGTCCCTGCAGGACTGGGAGATGGGCACAGAATGGAGTTCTGGGGAGTTGTATTTTTCTGTTTCTTGAGTATCAGGTGTGAACAAGGAAGTCTAAAAAGTAACAACCAACCAAATGCACACAATTTTCCATTAAAAAGCCCAAGTCATAACCTTGGCTTCGGTGTTTCGAGTACCCTTAGACTTGATAGGTGATATTTTATTTTGGGAGGTAGGAAGCAGTGAGAGAGTGAAGCTTGCAGGTAAAAATAAAGATTATGTCTGGGAAAAGTGATCTGTTCTGTCACTTGCTTATTTCTCAGGGCTTGGTATTGTCAGTTTGTGTCTTGTAAACAGTAAAGCAGGAAGAGACTTGTAATTACTGAGTAAGGGTGAGACTTCAAAGACCAGCCAAACGAAAAACCCAAGGTAAACTAAAGCACTCTAACTAGAACAAAAAAGCCTGTGAAGCAATTTTCCTTTGTTTCTCTAATGATGTTTGCCAGCCTTTTTCAAACAGTTTTTTTTCCCTTTGCTTAATAAATGTCTCGGGGTAATGAATTCTTCCTGACTGGTGCTCCTGCATCTCCCAGAGCTGCTGCTTCCATCGTTTGTATTCGAATGTTGTTCCCATTAACTTGGCTTGTAGCATCCTTGTGAAACATCAGCAGTGTCAGAAATAAAAAAAATTGGGGTTTTATACCTTAAAAGAGTGACTTTGAGAATCTCTTAATGAGGAGTAGATTTCCGAGCTTCTTGGCAATGAGGACAATAAAGGCAGTTCTCCCACACTTCTCTCGAGCAATTACCACCTCCTTGCATCGCTGCTGTCGGGATTAATTCTGCTGCTTTCCACATGAGAGCCTTCAGCCTCCTGCCTCTGCTATCAGCCAGCTCTATATGATCATTAGGTGAGGTTAATGGGGTTAAAAATGAAGGTAAGCCAAAATGTCTACTGAATTTCCACTTCCATTTTCTCCTATCTAGGTAGAAGGTGCTATTTCAATTGATATTTTCTGAAATGATGGAATCTTTAAGAGCCTTTTAGTACTTGAAAAAGGACCCAAGTACTTGGAAAAAAAAGAAAAATAAACCCAAGAGCCTACTTTAAAAAACCCGCAACAAACAACAATGCAATTCTGGTGAGGTTTTTTTCCAAACAATCTTGGCTAGAAAACAGAGCAAATACAGTCTAGCCCAAGACATTAAGGACCTTCCCCACACAACCAGTTGCCCCTTTGGCACACATTGGCCTGACAGCTGTGTTTTAAGCTCATTGATTAATTCCATGCAATAAAAATGGTACTTTCATTGCCCAGAACTAGAGGAAATGCTGGTGACACATGTTGTGCGTTGCCTTTTGCCATCCTGTGCCTTGGAAACCTGCCCCAGAGCATCCTCTGGCTGCACTGCTGCAGAGGCTTTGGCAGATGTGGGTGTGTGAAAACCTATTTACCACCCCAGCCAAGTGCCAAGAGCTGGGCAAGACCACGCTGAGTTTAATCCTCTTGCAGGGGGAAAGGCACTTTCGTTGCTGAAGGCTTTGGAATAAGAGGTGGAATATTTAAATTCTGGTTTATCCTGTTGCTTTTCTTGTCCTCATTTGAATCCCTTAGTTTTAACAGTGGTTTTTAATATCCCTTCCCACTCTTTGTTTTAATTGGCAGCTTTCTGGCTGTGGTGAGTGTGGGCATTGTTGGCATAGTGAGGGCTCCCCTTGGCCTCAGAATTCCAGTGGGAGGGAGCTAATTCCCCTCTTAATTGAGCAGTGGTATGTGGGGTTCCTCTGCTCTGTGTGTGTGGTGCTGCCATGCACCTGATCTCTAAAAGGCAACATTATGAACTGTAGGTTGCATGTTTTAACAGCTTCTTACTCATGAAATAACTCTTAAAAATGACAGGTTCTGGTGTGTCATGGAGGCCAGGGCAAGGAAATGCAGTAATAACATGTTGTGTTCCGTGGTGTGGGCGCAGGGCTGGAATTTTCAGCCGTGGAACTGCACGGCTAGTGGATGGCACTGAGCAATCTACCTGCAGGAAGGTGGCCACATTTGGATAACTTCCTCAAGTTATTTAAAGGACTTTATATATATTCTAGTTCCAGGGGTCTAAATTGTTTGGGTGTTGGAATCTGAAGCTCTTTTGTTGCTGTGGGGTGACAGGGTTTGATCAGTGAACCACTGTGTGAAAACTCAACCCAAAACACGCTCTGAGTGCCTGGGCCTGGAGTGCTGGCTCAGGGATTGAAGGAATTGTGTTGGAGACAGACTGCTGGGGTTTCATCCATTTGTGTGTTTGACCCTGCTCTGGATGTGCTTGGCAGGGGAGTGGAGCAGCTTCACTGTGCACTTGGCAGTGTGCCTTTAAAGGACCTTTGCCATGAATGATGATCCACGAGAAGACTTTGCTCTCTGGGCTTTTGGAGGTGTGAGGATCAAGAGGTTCTGTGGCAACTGAGCCTCGTGAAGAAACTGATCTTTGCTGCCTTTAGGTTTCAAAAAGTCAGAGGATATGATAAAATATTCCATTGTGAAGAACACTTGAATTAGTCTGTAACTCAAAATCGTGTGCTGCTACACCTTGGTAGGAAAGTGTTTGCTGTTCTACCAGGATTGAAGTAGTAAATCCTTGATTTTTAGCAACTGCAAACAGCAATAAATGTTAGTTTTCTTTAATGAGCACCAGTCTGGGGATATGAGTATCTCTTTCCCATTCAGTGTGAGCCTCCACAGTTTGTTTCCTTCAAGCAAATGAAGGTTGAGTTTGTCATCACCAGTTTCTAAGGGCAGTGAAGGGAGAAGGTGGTCATACAGTCATGTAATGTGTAGGATTTTCCCATTGTTATGATGGATTTAAAATAGGGAAAGTCAAAGGAACTGCCTAATTTATGTAAAGCCACAACACTTTAATCAGTGCTGTGGTACACTATGTTTTTTAATTGGCTTTTGAAATGCAAATCTGTCTTTGATACTTAAGTGCCAGTTAGATCTTAAGAAGGGTAGAGGGTTTAAAAAAGCTGCTGTAAAACATGGATTAAAAATAGATTTACAAAGTTTTGGAGATCTGTGTCTGTAATTCATCTTGGACAAATAAATATGGATGTATTTTAATAAAAAGTATAATGACATGAGCTGAAAATATTCCCAGGATGATCTTTCCCCAGTCACTGGTTACTGTGGCTTGGTTAAAGCTTTTATTGAGAGAAGAGATACATGAGAATCTAAAGTTGGGAAGTGTGACAGGGGCCCTGAGTTTGATCATGCAGATTTATTTGCTCTGTAAATCCATTTCAAGACTGCTTACTAAATTATTTGTTTCATCTCTTGTCATCTTCTTTCCCCAAGTGAATCCAGCTGTTTTTCTTCCTCTTCTTCCACTTATCCCTGTATTTGATAATTCTTAGCTTTGAGCTTTGTGTCATTTGCCTGGCTGTGATGAGGCAGCTGTGGCACTGCCTTGCTACAAACTTCAGGTGTGTCTGAGTTTCATTAATTCAAAAGCACTTGCTGATAACTTCTGACTTGTTTTCTCTCACCTCAACTAAATAATCTCCTTGAATTATTGTTTCTCATTTAAATACTCACAGAAATTTTATTTTCAAGCCTTCATTTTGTAATTACTTTTAGAAAAAGTACAGACAAATCACTTCTGTTAAGAAATGCTCCTGCCATGTAACATCAAACTATAAAATGATTCAGAAACCAGAAGGATTTGATATGTACTTAGTAGAAGTGTGGTATCTCCTTTGGAACCATTGAGCACATTGCAGGGGCAGCACAGCCCAGGAGGAGGATGTTCCTGAAAAGTGAACTCACTTTTCAGGAGGTGGAGGAGGATGTTCTTGAAAAGCAACTCTGGAAATGCCACAGTGAAGCTTCATGCGTTGTTTTGTGTTGAAACCTTGGGAGAGTTCCTGCTTTTCCACTTAAAACTGGGAATGCTGGTGTGGGCCGAGGCCCATCGTGTCCATACTTGGAAGAAGGATCTGGAGTAATTCCAGGCATAGTGGAGCCCTTTGTTCCTGACACGGTGTTCTCTGCTCTGCCCTGGGTAAATCCCCTCCTCCCTGGTTCATCCAGCTCATCCATCACTCCTCCAGACTGCTGTGCCAGGGCACAGGGCTTGGGGCAGGTCATGGACAGGATGGGGACTCTCAGAAGTGCCCTGGAAGCTCCTGTAGCTGTTCCCTGTGTGGGGTTGGGTGTCCCCAGGTCGGTGTGGCCGTGCCAGGTGTCACACGGACCCTGCAGGGAGGAGGGACCTGCCCTCGGTCGGGTTTCACTGCTCAGAGTTCCTCCAGACGTCAGGGACAGGGAAGGGACTTTGCTTGGGAAATTGCTCAGTTTTTAGCTGACCATGTTGCCTTTTCAAGAGTTATTTGCATCTTGTGTGTGTCCAGCTTGGGGCTTCCAAACTGATGGCTGGGAGAGCTGCCCCTGGAACTGCAGGGGGCCTGGATGGGCTGTGGTGGTTCTGAGGCTTGGAGGAGTTAACCGAGTTCTGAGCCAGGAAATGCCAGGGTCTAATCCTGCTTCTGGTGCAGCTCATGAGACCTGCTCCAGATCTCCACGCCTTGTCTTTTCCCCATGGGCTAATAAACAATTTCTCTACAACAAATTTAAAGTATTACTTTTTATAATGCACTGAGGTGCTGCAAATGAGGAGGGCAGGTAGAGATGAGGAATTCTGTATCCATGACAGACTCTGGGTGATAGGCAGTGGGTGAAGTCGTGGCCAAGAAATCATTGTCCAGGCCATTCCCTGTGGGAGGGAGCAGGACCTGGAGGGATGTGGGCTTGCAGTTCAAGCTGGGGCTCTGCAAAGCTCAGCAGCAGAGGTGTGCTGGGTTTCTTTCTGGGTGTTAAAGTGCTTAGCTATTGAATATCAATCACTTATTTCTGTATAAATAATGGTGATAGATAAGGATTTTTTCAAACATTAATTTCAGCTGAAATTTTATCTTTGCAAGGAGCTGCACAGAAGTAGCCAGATTGTTTGGTTCTGTTTGCTCATGTCCTCTGAGAAGTTTGCCAAGCTCTAAAGATTACAGCTGAGCAGTGTTTTATTTCTCACTAGACTTTATGTACCATCCTAAAGTGTGAGAGAAGCTCAGGACAAACTGTCCCAGCTCTGCAGAGATGGGGTTACCTTAGAAATAACAGCTCGTTTTTATCCAGGATTGCACATTTCCTTTAACAGCAAGGAGAAAAAAGTAATCTTGATCAGATCTTCCTGAATAAAGAACATTTTGTATCTTGGAATTGGAAAAAAACTCAGAGCAGAGATACTTCAGAGGAGGGTACTTAAGAGCACTTAGCCAGTAAGTGACATGGGTGATAAATTCTCCTTGCAGAAATATATTTTTCTATGAAAAAAGCATCTGTGTTTTTCATAAATTGGCTTAGATCAAAATGTATTTCTTCATGACAGGTAAATGGCAAAGGTGGTTTAACACAGCTGCAGTTTGTACAGGTTCTGTCAGCTGTTACTGCAAGTGTGAGAGTTTAGACACTTAAGACAATAAATGTTCTATGTTATTTGTCATTCTCAGTTCTTGCAGTCCACATTTGTCCAGTTAAAGTAGTGAAGAAAATCTCTGTGAGCCTTTGAACTGGTCTTCAGTTCCTGGACTGAAGGCAAAGGTCCAGTTTCAAAACTATTATCAATTTTTATTCTCGGATTGGGATTTAGTACCAGAGCCTCCTGCCACGTCCAGGGCAGAGAAGGGCAGGACTTGCCTGCAGCTGGATTGCCACTGGAATCCTGGGGAAAGCTCACAGCAGGGGATGTGACCTGCTTGTTTTGAAACTCTTCATTGACAGCTAATGACCAAATCAGAGCCCAGGTGAAGAGACTCTTAATTTGCTTGCTTAAAACCAGTTCCTCTTGAAAAACACAGATTTTCTTAAGGTTTTGTACTTGAAGTTTATTTCACCTTCTGTCAAACCAAATCCAGCAGCTCATTGTGACTAATGCTATCCCTGTCCCGAATTCTGTGGGTCAGTGAGCCAGTTAAAGCTTATTTGTGCTTGCTGGAGGGTGACAAATGCTCTGCTGAAGCTGGAGCACAGGGAGATGTGTGGCACTCGTGCCTGAGCTTCCTGCTTTAGTCATGATGTAATAGCACTGCTCAGAAAAAACCTCAGGTTTTCTAGACTGAAATTCAAGTCCTGTGCAGTGCAAGTCTTGTAACTGGCAAAGGGAATATCCTTTGTGCATTTATTTAATGGACAAAGTTATGGTCATGTACTTCAGCATAATATAAACTTACTGTAAATCATAAGAAATGGGAGCTCCTTGCAGCATCTGTTCCATCTTGACCTTTGCCTTTGAAAACATGGCAGGTGATGGAGTTAATCTGTGGAGAAGCAGGAATGTGGTGAAGGGAGCTGGGGGCCAAATCCCTGAATTCCCGTGGGCTGATGCTCGCTGGGGGGGGTCTGGATGGTGAGACAAGGACAAAGTGACACCACAGTGATGGTGCATCAACGCCTCTCAACAAGAAACTTGGCTGAACTTTGTTTAGATTGGATTCTCATTTGTTAATACTTTGACTCAGATCAGATTTTCCCCTCTTTCTGCTCTGCATGTCAGCAGCAGCAATCCCTGTGTAATTCTGTTTGACAAGTTTGCACGGCATCCCGAGCTGTCAGCAGAGTGATGCTTACATCTGCAGCCTGTGCTCCTTCCTCACTGCCTGCCTGCACCACTGCAATCAGCAAGAGATTTCAGCTTTATTAGTGTACACTGAAGGCTCTGTGTGCTGACATTGCTCAGGTTTCTGATCGACTGAATATTGCTTTTTGAAAATGATAAACTCTACTATTGCCCCAAGGGAAAGGCGACACAAAAGCAGCAGGGGTAAGAAGTATCAAGGCACAGGGGTATCTCTGATTAATGTTTTGTTTTTCTATAGAAAAAATTCAAGATGAAGTTTAATGACACTGAAAAGGAAACAAAATGGAAGAAAAATATTTTGAGTAAGGAAAAATTAGGTTATGACATTTGCTAGGGTTGATTTCAGTGAGGCTAGTTCTTGTTAACATTCTTAAAAGCATAGGGTATGTCTCATCCTTCACATAAAAACACTGGGAATAAGGATGTTAAAAATTGTCAAAACTCTCCAAGCCCTGTTCATTTGCATCTAGAAACCCTTATTTTGGGGGAATGTGGGGAAAGGTCTCTGGATAATTTGTATCTTTATGTAAAGGTGTTGCTCTTCCTTCTGTAACAGCTTCCGATGTCAGCCCTGGCTTAAATACTGCACTGTCAATCTGCTCTCAAAGACACAGTAAAAATTAGGCAAAGAAAGGCTCCGTTGTGGAGAGACCTCCAAAAATCTGTTCCTGATCCTCTGAGGCCCATGGCCAGCAGCTGCTGGAGGGCTCGGTGGTGTGCTGGTGCCACCTGAGTGTGCTGTCCTGGTGCTGAGCTGTGCTCCTGGTGGATAATTTGCAGTTATACGGCTTTTAGTGTTTGCCTTTATCCTGCCACGCACCCTTGTTGTTCCAGACACCTCTTTGAGCTGCATGTTTGTGTCTGTAAAAGTTCCTTGTGCTTTGTGTTTGTCTGCTGTTCTGTCAGCCTTCAAGCACCCTGGTTTTGGGCTTTCTTTGCTATTCACACATCCCGAGGAGTTCGCAGTGAAATTGTTGGTTATTTCCTGTCTCTAAATGCTTGTTGTCAGGTACCAGCTGTCTTTGTCACTGTCTATAGAGTTGCCTGCAAAAGTTTTTCAGATCTTTCCTTTCTTTCAGTTTTGTGATAAATTTATCCTGACAGTCCTCTCTGTGCATTAATCTTCTTTGAATAGCTTGTTCACATGAGCTTCCGTAATTGATAGCCTCGCCTGGAACTAAAATTATTTAACCTGTCAAGCTCTTTTCTTTCACCACAACCCTGGGATCTTATTCTTCTTTTGTTATGGCTCTCGATTTTGTTTTAGAAAGAGTAATTGTGAGCCTGTAGGGTTCTTACTTTTAGGCAGTCTATTGATGAAGACCTGAAGTTCCTTAAATGATGAGGCAATCTGTGTGCCTTATCTTTAGGGCTTCTCTTGAAATCCCACAGGGGTTTCGTTGGTCTTGCTATTAGAATGATCTTCAACAGCAGCAAATAGATGACTCCGTGGTTTGCATGCCCTCAATTCATTTTTTCTGGCATTAGAGTGTTGTTTTAGCTGTTTCTTGGTGTCTGTGGAGATCAGATTCATTGTGGCTGCTGCAGCTTTTCCTGCTGCTGCTGGAGCTTTTGTGTTGTTTGGCCCTTGAGCAGCCAGTCCTGTCTCCAGTTCTCATGATGCTGTTTCACCTCCTCCATCAGAAGATGTATTTTTTTGTGTGTCTGTGCCATTCCTTGCAGCACTTCCTGAGCCTGACCATGTGCTATGGACTGACATCCCCACCTCACTCCCACTGCTTTTCTTGTAGTTGTGGTTGTCAGTAGTGACCTCTGCGTTTTTGAAGATCTACATTCAGTCATTTTGTTGCTTCTAGTTCATTCCTGAAATAATTCATTGATCTCTTCTTGATATCACCTAACTAAAATTTGGATTTGCTTGTTTTGCCAGGTAGAACATCATATTAAGCTAATGTGTCTTCCTTGTCCAAACACCCTCTAAAATTTTTGATGTGTAGTAGATAAAAGGGAGAAATTGTTCCCTGTGAGGGTGGGCAGGCCCTGGCACAGGTTGCCCAGAGAAGCTGTGGCTGCCCCTGGTTCCCTGGAAGTGCCCAAGGCCAGGTTGGACAATAGTTTTTTGCAGTATTTTGCTATTTCTCGCGATGGTTTTTTGTGTACCTTCCCCATGTCATCAGGTAATTGAGCTTGAAAGGGGCCTTGGAGTTCAGTTGTCTGTTCAGAGCAGCTCTGAGGTGCCACCAGGCCACTCTGTGTGTCATTGTGTGTGACAGTAGCTGTGTCTGTGTGTAACTGATGTGTCCAGTGCCTTTTCCCTCTCTCCATTCTGGCCAAGGGACACTGGTTGTAGCCAGCACATACCATGTTGTCCATGCTGTCACAGCTGTGTTTGACCAAGCCAGGATTCTGCTTATGCACTGACATTTCTCATTTGTGTTCTGTTTTCCATATCCTTCCCACTTCCATTTAGCCAGCAAGGACATTTGGTAGGTTTTCCTCTCTCCATGTTACCGTCTTGGTAAAAATCCTCATCCCTTCCCCCAGGAGCTGCCTCCTGCCTGGATTTTTGGTTGCATTCTCCCCTGTCTGGTTTGCCTAAAGCAAGGGGGGAGAATGATGTGCTGCTTGGTGTTTGTAGCCAGGACTGGAAGCATCTGGCCTTATCCTAATTCAGGTGGTGCTGGACTTGTGTTTGTAATTACAAAATCTGCTCCATGTGCCAGTGAGATCCATGAAATATGTCTCATTAGCAGCAGTGTATTTTAAGCCGTTTCACACCTCTGCCACTCCAACAAATGATGCTGAATAATGTTGGAGAGAAGGAGCTGTGATAATTTAATGAAGTGTCCACAGATGGCTGGACTTATTAATTTTTTAGCAGGGTTGGGGGTGAGGAGCTGATGCACTAACAAAATCGGCGGCATCTCTGTGATCCGCTGCGTCGCTGAAGGGTAGCAGATGTTGGAGCTGTCCTGACAATAGGGGATCATGTTCCCCTTCTCCAGTACCTCCTCGTGGTGCTGAAACCCCCACACTTCCCAAGAGGCTGGTTGGGGAAAGGAATCATAGTTATGGATTTGTCATGAGTTCAAATTCAATCAAGCAGACAGGAATGGGGGAAAATTCAAGTGGCTGAAAATTGTGAGCAGTTTGTGGGATCATTCACGGGCTGGTTGGATGAATTTCAGATTGAGAGTGGAAGCTGGAGGGTGGAATGTTTGGAGCTGGTGCTGCTGGAGTTAGTTTAGAGTTGGGTAAGTTAGGAGAAACTTGAATAAAAGTTAACTCTGGGAAGCAAAGGCTTTTCACAGATAGTATCCAGGAGGGAACAGGATGGAAAACCTGCCAGCTGCTCCTGTGCTTTACTTTTTCCATATTGCAGTAGAAACGGGGGAAAAACTGGAAAACATTTGCTGAGCACATCGAGATGTCACAAGAAGGCCTGAAACCAGCCTTGGGAAAATGTTAATTGCACAAACATGTGATGTGTGTGTGTGTTTAGAGCAATGCTTGTACAAAGTGTTATCCTAAATTCAGTCAGAGCAGTGGCAGCAGAGGGGACACACATGAGGAAAACACTGACAGAGGCTTGTGAGCACTCCTACAGCCCTGGCACAGGCAGGAAGAGGGGATTCCTCCACAGCTTTCTCTTCCCTAGGGATGAGGAGATGGTTCTGTGTCGCAGCACGTCACACTTGAGACAGCCATGATATACACAGAATATCATCATACAATTTCAGGAGGCTCCAACCCACACAGAGTAACACCACACCTCCTCAGAAGGCTGCAAGTAGCCTTCCTTCTTGTTCTTTAGCCCAAGCTTTTATATTCCCCTCATGGTTCATGCATTGCACCTGTGTGCCCTCTGCTCCCTTTGGTGGTTGGTCAGTGCACCTGGGCACTCCATGGCTCTCAACACTGCTCACCTGCTGCTCACAGCTGGAGCCCCCACTCCCAACTACCACAAACCGTGCTCCTGCAGTTCTCTTTTCTCTTCTGCACTGCTGGTTTGTGAGGTGGGTTCCAAAGGGCTGGTAGGGCTCTGTGGGATTACAGGTGTGGATGGCAGTGGCATCCACACTGAACAGAGCAGTGTTTGCAGCGGTGCTGGCAGGCTGCAGAGCAGAGGCAGCTGTGGCTCTGCAGTTATTGCACTCAGGTGAGCGAGTTATTTAGTAATGCTTGGTAATGAAGCTTTTTTCCTTTCAGTCTCCTTGGAAATGATTGGCACTGGCTGCAGTTGCAGGGAGGCTGCTGAGCTAGATTGGCATCTGGCTCAGGGCAGTGAATTCTCTGATTCTGCAGGCTCTAGGAGATGAAATACTGGCTCCATTGAGGGCAGGAGACTACAGCCAGAATTTTAACCATCTGTGTCTTCCAGGAGCATGGGAATTATTGCTCTTCTAGGCACATCTTTTTCAGAAATGGAAACAATGGGCCACAAATCTCAGTAATGCTGAGGCTGGGAATGCTGATTGAATGCACCACATTTGCATTAATAGATTGTTCATTCACATTCCTACCATTGCTCTGGGCTTGGATGAGGGGAAGGGAGAGACAAAAGGGAAGGAGAAAAGAGGCACAGAGTTGACTTCTCCACCTTCTCTGCCATTTGCATTGTCCTAGCAGAAATGAGGGGTTTGGGATGCATCTAATCCCTGTTATATGCACGTGAGTGCACTCTTGCTTATGTGTTCTCCTGCCTGTGTTTAGAGAACATTCCAAATGGAAAATCATCCTTCCTAAATTGAGTTTATTAACCTGCATTCTTGCTAGGTCAGTAGTATTTTCCTTTGGTGTCCTAAAATCGATACCTAATGTATGTGCACTGCCACAGAATGATTAATGTGTGTACAAACATGAAAAAATTGTCTTCAATGTCAGAAGCCCAAAATGTCATTTATCATGACATTCATTTACCAAAAGATGGGCTGATGTCTTCAACTGATTGCCCTGCAACACGTGGGTGAGGAGTGGGGGTTTCTTCCTCAATTAGGAGTGGATCTCCCATCCCTGGAAGTGCCCAGGGTGAGGTTGGACGGGGTTTGGAGCATCCTGGGACAGTGGAAGGTGTCCCCACACAGTGCAGGGCGTGGCACCGGGTGGGCTTTAAGGTCCCCTCCAACCCAAACCATCTTGGGATTCTGCTCATCATTAGAACTTCTTGCTCAGCCTTCTTGATCAAAGTGTTTGGGAAATACAAAGCACTGAGAAAAAAGTGTCAACTTTTTTAAAAGTTAACTTTAAAAATGGTTTTTAAAATGTTTGTAGTTTAACTAGACTGAATTGGCTCACACGATAATGCCTTTTAAAATGGTCATAGAAAGTTCAGAAAATGCTGGCTTAAAAGTTGATAATTGATGTTTTGAAGAGAGCAGCTCTGTAATGGAAAGGTTCTGGGCTGGGAGATGAAAGGGTATTTTCTAGTGGCTCACTGCTGCAGGAGGTGTGCCAGCACTCTGGGACCTGCTCCTGGATTTATAAACAGATCTCCAAATTAATAGTAATTAAGGGCCTGGATTTGGAGTGCTTTTTATAATGCATCATGATTGTTTTGTGGTTGTTTGTTGGCTAAAGCAAAGGGTCCTCCTCCACAATGGAGGCTTTTAAGCAGTGCAAATTGCCAATAATTGTAGAATAAGAGAAAATTACTCTTTAGGACAAAATTATAGGCTAGGTTAAAATATATATTTTAAAACCACACAGGACTATGACGAAATACAGGTTTTAGTGGCATTTAAGATGACTTGGAAAATGAACTGTAATTTCATTTCTGGTGAGTAATGAAACCATCTTGAATAAAGCTTATTTAACCTCAGTGGAGCACCTGCACACAACAGAAGGCACGAGGTCTGTCTTGTCCAGGAAATGAACAGTACTTGTAAGGGATTAAAATTAAAGCATATTTGAGAAATTGCAGGGCTTCAGTCCTCCAGGAAGGTTCTTGCTTGAAGTAGCCAGTGTGGGGCTGTACCAGTGGGAGCTGCTGGGAGCAAAGAGATGGCAACAGGTGAGGTGAGAACAGGAGTCATAGGGTCATCTGGCTAAAGGAGGAGAGCCAGGATTCCCTCCCAGCGTGGGGAAAGAGCTGCCTTAATATGCAGGGCTCTTAATAAATGAGAATATTGAGAGAGATAAGAATCAGAGGTAATTATGAACATATAATGGGTTCTGTCAAGGAGGAGATTTTCAGAAAGGACAGATGCTGCGGAGACTGGAGTTCAGAGGCTCAGGGTTAACAGCCTCATCAGCTGTAAGAACAAGCTATTTACCCACTGAATTAGTGAGTGTGGCAAACCAGGGGACCTTGCTGCCCTTGCTGTGGCCTCCATGGTCTCACAGGAAGAATTAAATAGTGCTCCACACTGACTCATGGTGGAACTTCTGAGCACAGGGGGCAAAGTCAGGCAGGTGCCTGATACCTTGGGATTGTGCTGGGACAGAGGGATGGGTGACTGAGGAGAGGAAAAGGTTACTTGGATTCTAGGATTGATTGTGCAGAGCCACTGAGATGGTTCCATCTTTTGGGAAGATCTTTTCAAGAGACAGAGAAGCAGTTTTGTGATCTCTCTGTGGATGTTTGTGGTCTTAAATACTCTTGGCACTGGGGTTTGTCTTTCTGCCAGGAGTGCTTGGTGGGAGAGCAGGAGGCATTGGGGGTCAGCTGGAGCAAGGGAAGCTCTGGCTGGGTTTAAAGAGGGAGTTCTGCTCCGTGAGGTAGAACAGTTGCCCAAGGGCTGTGCAGTCTCCACCCCTTGGGGATTTTTGAGGTCTGACTGGAAAATCCCTGAGTGAAAATCCCTGGAAAAAAACCAGCTCTAACCCTGTAGCTGATTCTGCTCTGGCTGGGTCTTTTCCTTCCAAAATTATCCCACCATTCTGCATCTTTCAAGGTGGATAGGATGTTAGGGGAATGAGGGAGAGAAACTCAAGATTGTAGCTTCATTAAGCTACAGGAAAGTTGAAAGAAAGAAGTTGAATTGTTTTGTTCCTGTGAATACCTTGGAGGGATTGATGGATAAATATCAAAGATGCAAAAAATACCAAAACAAGGTCAAGATCAAAGGACTGCAAGTTGGTTGGAAGTACACTGGGAGGGGAAGCTAGAAACAGAAAGTTTGTCAGAGGAATGAAGTTATGGAAGGAGTCCCCAGGTGGGACTCTGAGAGGGAATATGTAACAGTTGGAGATGAACTCTACAGGGCTATGGAAGGAACTTGACAGGACAGAAGTGATTTGTATGTTGGCAATCTCCTCTGTTAGGATTCAGCCTGGCTGTCCTGTAGGATTAATCCTTCTACTGGCGCGTTCCCAGTGCATTTGTGATAGGTATTGAGTGAGACTTGTGGAAATAGGGGGTAGAACTGTGGCAGATTTGATCATTTCCCTGGGCAGAATTCTTTGGATGGGGTGACTGACTGGCTGCCCATCCAGCTGTGCCCTCGCTCTGCTCCTCAGCAGGATGGAGAGGAAATAAGATTTAAGTTACTGACTCAAGATGGGATCACTCCCAGTTAGTGTAATGGCAGAACAACCTTGACTTGTGGAAAATTAATTTAATTTCTTGACAACTCAAGTAATTTGAGTGGTAAGAAAACAACCAAACTAAAGCACTCTCCCTGCCTGCTCCCCATTTTCCAGGTTTAGCTCCCTGCCTTCATGCCCAATTTTTCAGCCTCATGCTTTACTCTGGTCTCCCCAGGGTGACACCCACAGCTGCCCTTCCTCCTCTCCCTCCTCCCCCTCTGACCTGCCCCCTCCAGGACTGTGCCTCACACTTCCATTGCTGCTGTCCTGTGGTTTCCCCTGCCTTGGATGTGCCCCCAGCTTCACTGGCTGCCTCGGCTGTGGCTCCATGGAACCAGCTCCAGCTGTGTCCCCAGCCTCTTCCCACAAGTCCCCCAAGGGTTTGGCCTCCCCAGCCCAGCTGGGAAGCCATTAAGTGGGCTCTGGGTGTTTCTGGAGAACATTTTTATGGAAAAGGTGACTTGGGTTGTGCAGCACTGCTGGCTCAGCTCTGTGGTGTGCCCTGGAGAAACTCCGGTCTTGGCCACACTGAGAATGTTCATATGCAGATATTTATCTCAATATTTACCTTGTGGCACTGTACAGAGGCTTTTGTAGTTGCAGGTGGTAAGAGAAAGTGTTGTGTGGGCTGCCTTGTAGGAGCTGTGGCTGCCCCATCCCTGGAAGTGTCCCAGGCTGGACAGGGCTTGGAGCACCCTGGGACAGTGCAAGGTGTCCCTGTCCATGGTAGGGGGTGGGACTGGATGAGCTTTAAGGTCCCTTCCAAGCCAAACCATTCCCAGATTCTGTGATTACTGGGTTTGTTTGCCTTTACACCATCCATGCATAGCATTGTCCTGTCAGCTGCTAAGGTTTTTAAAGAATTGGAGAGCAGCTTAACTTTTCAAAACCTGCATTCTCGAGTCTTCACTTGGCCTTCCAAGCTTTGATGTCCCGATCAGAACACCTCCAACGTGTCGTTCTTTTGCTTTTCTCGCAGGTCTGCCCAGGTTCACGAGCCAGCCGGAGCCCACCTCGGTGCGGCGCGGCGGCAGCGCCGTGCTGGGCTGCGAGGTGACGGCGGAGCTGGCGCCGCTGCTGCGCTGGGAGCGCGACCGCCAGCCGCTGGCCCCAGATGGACGCGTGCTGCAGCTGCCGGGCGGGGCCCTGCTCATCTCCAACGCCTCCGAGGCGGACGCGGGGCTCTACCGCTGCGCCCTGGACAGCGCGGGCACCCCCAAGTACAGCGACGAGGCCGAGCTCAAAGTCCTGCCAGGTACACACTGCTGCTCTCTGCTGAGCTGGGCCTGGGGCTCCCAGGCCTGAGCTCTGCGGGGGTGGAGACTGGAGACACTCAGGGGCTGCCTGCCCCTATTTAATGGTGCTGGGGACACTCAGGGGCTGCCTGCCCCTGTTTGATGGTGCTGGGGACACTCAGGGGCTGCCTGCCCCTATTTAATGGTGCTGGAGACACTCAGGGGCTGCCTNCAGGTTTAGCTCCCTGCCTTCATGCCCAATTTTTCAGCCTCATGCTTTACTCTGGTCTCCCCAGGGTGACACCCACAGCTGCCCTTCCTTCTCTCCCTCCTCCTCCTCTGGCCTGCCCCCTCCAGGACTGTGCCTCACCCTTCCATCGCTGCTGTCCCGTGGTTTCCCCTGCCTTGGATGTGCCCCCAGCTTCACTGGCTGCCTCGGCTGTGGCTCCATGGAACCAGCTCCAGCTGTGTCCCCAGCCTCTTCCCACAAGTCCCCCAAGGGTTTGGCCTCCCCAGCCCAGCTGGGAAGCCATTAAGTGGGCTCTGGGTGTTTCTGGAGAACATTTTTATGGAAAAGGTGACTTGGGTTGTGCAGCACTGCTGGCTCAGCTCTGTGGTGTGCCCTGGAGAAACTCCGGTCTTGGCCACACTGAGAATGTTCATATGCAGATATTTATCTCAATATTTACCTTGTGGCACTGTACAGAGGCTTTTGTAGTTGCAGGTGGTAAGAGAAAGTGTTGTGTGGGCTGCCTTGTAGGAGCTGTGGCTGCCCCATCCCTGGAAGTGTCCCAGGCTGGACAGGGCTTGGAGCACCCTGGGACAGTGCAAGGTGTCCCTGTCCATGGTAGGGGGTGGGACTGGATGAGCTTTAAGGTCCCTTCCAAGCCAAACCATTCCCAGATTCTGTGATTACTGGGTTTGTTTGCCTTTACACCATCCATGCATAGCATTGTCCTGTCAGCTGCTAAGGTTTTTAAAGAATTGGAGAGCAGCTTAACTTTTCAAAACCCGCATTCTCGAGTCTTCACTTGGCCTTCCAAGCTTTGATGTCCCGATCAGAACACCTCCAACGTGTCGTTCTTTTGCTTTTCTCGCAGGTCTGCCCAGGTTCACGAGCCAGCCGGAGCCCACCTCGGTGCGGCGCGGCGGCAGCGCCGTGCTGGGCTGCGAGGTGACGGCGGAGCTGGCGCCGCTGCTGCGCTGGGAGCGCGACCGCCAGCCGCTGGCCCCAGATGGACGCGTGCTGCAGCTGCCGGGCGGGGCCCTGCTCATCTCCAACGCCTCCGAGGCGGACGCGGGGCTCTACCGCTGCGCCCTGGACAGCGCGGGCACCCCCAAGTACAGCGACGAGGCCGAGCTCAAAGTCCTGCCAGGTACACACTGCTGCTCTCTGCTGAGCTGGGCCTGGGGCTCCCAGGCCTGAGCTCTGCGGGGGTGGAGACTGGAGACACTCAGGGGCTGCCTGCCCCTATTTAATGGTGCTGGAGACACTCAGGGGCTGCCTTCCCCTATTTAATGGTGCTGGGGACACTCAGGGGCTGCCTGCCCCTATTTAATGGTGCTGGAGACACTCAGGGGCTGCCTGCCCCTATTTAATGGTTCAGCTTTTAAGGCATTTGGGGAAAAAATTTTAAAAGCCACCAGTAGTAAACTTCTGTCATGAAATCGTCCCTGATGGTGTTGGGGACAGTAAAGAAGGTGACAAATATGGACTCCATCGTTCAGAAGACATAACAGGCAAAAGCCTCTATTCTGAAACCTTTTTATATCTTAGTTTGCTACAGGTGGACCTGATTGGTCATTTAATTAATACACTTCACATGATTGGCTAATCAACAAGGCACCCATTTGGTAAACAATCCATGAGGAAAACAATTGTCACAAACACCAGGTGCAGATTGTTTGGAGTTCTTTCTCAGAGCTTCTCACAGCTTTTCCCAGGACAATGCCTGGCAAACTCTCTGCTGCTCCCTGTGACCAGAGCCCCTACCACAAACTTCCATTGGGTTGTGATACAAAGGGGGGACCAACTGTTTCTTTGAGTATGAATTTTTGGGGACTTCTATATTTTTTTCAGGTTGAATTCCATGTTTCCAACCTTGTGGAAGCTTCACAAAGAAATTGGTGCTCAGTCTGTTGCTCTTGGGATGCTTAAGCTGAGGTGGTTTTAATTCTTTCCACATTCAGGAAGTTCTGACCATCTAAACTTTGGGACCTTTGGGGAAGTCTCCAACTCAGGGTCTTTGTCTGCAGGCCCTGAGCTCTTCACAGTGGCTGGAAACAGGCTGGAGACACTCACAGGCTGCCTTCCCATGCTTAATGGTTCAGCTTTTAAGGCATTCTGGGGAAAGACTTCTTTAAAAAACCCCCAGCGATATACTTCCATTGTGACATGATACAAAAAGGGAATTGACTGTTTCTGTGAGTATAAAAGTTGGGGATTTCTAAGTTTCCTGGGTTGAATCCCATGTTTCAAACCCTGTGGAAGCTTCACAAAGAAATTGGAGCTTAGTCTGTCACTCTTGGGATGCTTAAGCTGAGGTGCTTTTAATTGTCCCAATATTCTGGAAATTCTGATTGCCTAAGCAATGGGACCTTTTGGGAAGTCTCCAGCCCTCAGAGGGGGTGACATTTTATTTTGGAAGGTTCAGTTTTGCCTGTTGTGCTGAAATGTTGAGATATTTTTGTTAGAACAGAAGTCCAGTGCTGATATAAACTCTTGGCACATTCACTGTGTTCTGTTCCCAGTGACACCACCAGCTGTTCTAATACAAAGGTTTGAAAAGTGACCAAAAATAGGACAGGAATGGGGGTTGTGCTTTCCCAAACTAGGGAAATACAGACTGTGATTCCTATGAGGTTCCTTAATTGTTCCCAGAGCAGTCTCTTCTGGATTAGGCTCCAGGTTGGAATTCTCATTCAGTTCTTACTCTTGGAGAGCTGCTGGGGGGAGTTGCTGAGTTTCCATCTCAGGAAGCTCTCAGGGTTGGCCTGGACAATGTCATGGTTGGCCTGACCTGGTGTGGGCAGCAGGTGGAGGCTCCTCCAGGGGTCCCTTTCAAGAAATAGTTCTGCTTCTTGTGACTATGGCCCTTCTCTACTTAAAATACTACATTATTCTGTAAAATACCCCAATTTTTACCATTAAAGCTCTCTTTTGAAATTGGGGTGTTGGAAATGAATCATGCTTAAAGTAAGACTGTTTCCTTCAGTTCTTTAGCCTTCCCAAAGCCTTGTCTCTTCTCCAACTGAGGACACAGGGTTTGAAGAAAAGCACTTTTGGAAAAGATGCTTGATTGAATTCCTGTAGTTTGGATTGCCTTCATGTTTTTGCAGCCCTTCACATGCTGAGGATTTTGCAGATTTTTTTGGGAACTGAAGATTTCTTGAAAACTTCCATATTACACTGATCTTTTGAATTCTTTTTGGCTCCAGCTGTAGTTTCCTTGCCTTTGTAATGCTTTGCTGAAAGTGATGAAATAGAGCTGTGTTAGGGAATTCAAATGATGCTGTTTCTTTGCTCCATCATGAATCCAAAAGTATCGATAGCAAAGTTTGGTAAAATCCCTCCCAGCAGGCTTTTTTTAGAA
Source organism: Chloropsis cyanopogon (assembly GCA_013400585.1). NCBI lineage: Eukaryota > Metazoa > Chordata > Aves > Passeriformes > Irenidae > Chloropsis > Chloropsis cyanopogon. The sequence goes on from WEZZ01036503.1 coordinate 709,980, forward strand.
AGTGGGATTAAGCTGTTGAAGGGAAAGCTCCCTTAGTCTTGAGCAGCCCCATAATTGATTGTTTGGCCTGAGAAGTATTTGAAAGAAGGATTTGAATTAATCTGTTCTTTATTCACTTTATTCCCCTTTTAAATGGTTATCTGATGTGTGGCTGACAGTGAACCCACCGCTGCTTCCCAGGCTTTGAAACCCACCCAGCACACTCCTGCATCCCAGGGATTTGCATCCACAGACAGTGTTCTGCTGCTTAAACCTTCTGCTCTGTCTGAAACCAGGCTGGCACTGAGCAGAAAGGTGCATTTCTGAGCTCTGCCACTTCACAGTGGGTGCTTTCAAACATTGGACTGCAGGGGAAAAATGTCACTTAACTTTGGGATCCAGTTTCCATTTACCTGTGAGCTGAGCTCCCTTCTGGGAGCTGGGAGCAGTCAGAGTTGTGTCTCCAGGGAATCATCCTGGCTCCTCTCCGTGTGAGGATGCCTGGAGATGTTGTATCCGTGTTTGCAGCCTGGCTGGCTCCACGTGCTGCTCCAGGTCCCTGTCACTCCGTTATTCCCCATGCACAGCAGGGCAGGCAGAGCAGTTCCTGCCAGGATTGTGGGCAGAGCCACAGGGATGGGGCTGTCTGATCCAGGACTGCTCAGAGCTTGGCTGCCTCTGCCAACTCCCACATGGGATTTCCACCTGTTCTGCTTCACCCAAGTGTCCTGGCACCTCCTTGTGTTGTGCCTTGGAGCTCGTGTGTGCCCTGAGCTCAGTGCTGTGAACACTCAGTGTTATTTTTAGTGTTTGGAGCTGAGGAACACCAAAACAACAACTTCTGAAATCCCTGCGAGTATCACCTCGGGCCCAAGTGAGAGAGCAGCCAAATACGTGTGTGATGAGACAGAACGTGCTTCATTCAGGGAGCAGGAGTAGAGTAGGTACAGAATACTCTGTCCCCATTTTAGGTGGCCAGAAATGGTTTGAGGCTTTGTCCAGTTGTGGAGCTTTGCTGCCATAACACCTTCAAACACCCCTCAGAGTGCTGGCAGTGCGGGGTGAGCAGGGGTTACTCAGCCCAAGGTACAGCTGCTCTGTACAACTCATTTCCTCTGGGTACAGTGCAGGGCACAGACAGAGGGTACACCCTGTAGTAGGGACTAAATAAACATGCCCAACATGTTTCTTCTTAAGGGTGGGAAGAAAAAGGAACCAACCCTTCTCAGCCTAATCCAATGTAGAACTACTTCAGAGGATTTTTTCCTAAGGATGGAAAGCCGTGGTGGGGCATTTTTGTTTTGTGTTACCTCAGCATGCACATTCCTTGGTTGTTGTATTATACTTGGGGTCAGTCACTGCTGCAATAATTTAATTTTCCAGCTTATAAAAGTGCTTCTCCAGGAAGCTCCCTGATGAAGCCCAAGGCTTGCTGGACAAACTCAAACCTGTTCCTTTCTTTGCTAAATCTCTGCGACCTGATGGAAGTTCCAGTTTCAAAGGCTGTAGTTTTGAGCTGGAATAGTTTCCTGGGGAAGAGTGAGAATCCCAAAAGTGGGGAATCACTTTGCATGTCTGGAGGAAATGGTAACAAGGCTGTGGGTGAGGTGGGGATGGAATCCTCCAGAGGCTCAGGAAAGGAATTAGAGGTTTCATTTGTGATTTCCTTTGTCTGATTGGGTTTTGGTTCAGGGGGTTTTTGGTGGTTTTTAACATGTCCGTCTCCTGCTTTTGCACCTGGTGCCAGCTGTGTCCTGTCCTGTTTGCAGATGCAGAGGAGCCGCAGAGCCTGGCGCTGCTGAAGCCGCCCGCGCCCCTGACGCGGCTGCCGGGGCAGAGCGCCCTGTTCCCCTGCGTGGCTGCAGGCTCCCCACCTCCCCTCATCAGGTGGGCCAGGAACCAGGAGGAGCTTCCCACAGATGGGTGAGTAATGGCTGGCAGCCCTGCCTTTGTCTAAGGTAGGAATCCAGCTGGAATCTGGATTTGGGATTAGTGCACACCTTCCTTTGGATTTGAAACCTGGAGAGCAGAGGCTGATCCCAAATGCTGGAGGGCTTCAAGGCTCGGTGTTGGGATAAGGGAGGTAGTTCAGGAGACTTTGGAATGGTCTCAGGGTATTTTTTGCAGCCATTTGAAGCCAAGAAATCTCATCTGAAGCAGTGAGATTATGAAGAATAGATTACTTTTGGACTGGCACTGGAGTAGAAGCAGCAATTGAGGGAATAAGGACACTGCAGGAAAAGGAGGATGACTTGGGGTGTTCTGAGTGTGAAGCCCTGCACTCGTTCTGTCTGCAGTGGAAATGTCCACTCTGTGTCAGAATATCCCACAGGAATGGAAGAATAAGTGTTTAAAGCAAAATGACACATTTTCTCATTAAAATAAAATATTAAAACAGTAGGCATGATGGTAAAAAATCAGTGAGCTTCCAGAGATGTATTGAGTGAAAACTTACACATTGTCGTTGCTGGCATAGGCAGAATAATGTGGTAGAAAATCTATATTAAAAAAGCAGAACAAACCTTATCAAGGCCATTTTTGTCCATGTAATGAACTTGTACTTCCTAGAACCAGGATTGCAAACAGATACTTGAATGTTTTCCATGTCCCTCAAAGTCAGCAGTGAGATTAATGGGGAGCCAAGTTAATCATGGAGCAAGGAGAGGTAAATTGTGGTGTGGCTGACACAGAAAGCAGCCAGAACAATGCTCAAGTCTCTGCAGCACCAGGGATATAATATATCTCTTTTTTGGCAACTCTTAAATTAAAAGAATCCAGGGGCTGGTAATTTGAACTGTCTTTGATGGGAGGCTGCTGTGGGAAATGACAAACAGCCCCTGAGAGATGGTGCTGTGTCAGTGTGAAGGCACATGATTTAAATTCAGGGGTTTTTATAAATATAAGAACTCACTCCCCTACGAAAGCTGGTGCAGACTCATTAGAGCAGCACAATCAAATGGGATGAAATGGCAGAATAAATGTGCCTGCTAAGATCTGAATTTGTTTTTTTTGTATGTAAAATGATGTCGTGTCACATCTTTAGGAAGTTTTGATGGCCTGTCTTCTCTAGGTTGTGGCACATTCTGGGCACAGGGAGGTTAAATCTCTCCTTTTATTTTCTTGATTTTTGAAACATAAAGCCCAGATTTTCCCACCACTGAATACAGTGCTGTTAATTCCCTGTGGAATTAGTTTCCCTCATTCTGTGAGGTTGCCATGATAACTTCTTAGGGCGTCACAGGTATTTTCTTTTTCTCATAATTCAGAGTAAGAAGCTGTTCTGGAGGGCTGGAGCATAACATTAGTAAATATACTTGATCTTCAAATGTACACAATTGGAACCAAGTCTAACCTGATTTTTCAGAATATTTAGCATTAGTTTTTAGTGTTTTGGCCTTTTGTTACAAGAATGGGTTCCAGTTGACTTCTTTCTTCTTGCAGCACTTAGCTCTTTTCTTAAAGTGAAACGTGTGCTCATTGTAGGCTTGAGTTTTAAGGCAGGTAAAGGTAGAAATTTGATCTTTTTCCCCTCCGTGGGGTAAACTTCTTTCATTGTTCTTTCAAGTGATCAAACTGAGCCAAAGCTCCCAAGTCTGCTGCTTGTGATTGTGGCTGAACAGGGCAGAGATTCAAAGAGCTGAGAACAGAAACCTCTTAAACTCCATTTACCCTCCAGCTATTGTGTTATTGGTGTGAATAGAATAACTGGAAAATCTCCAGAAATTAAGATTCTTTGTTGGAGAAAAGCCTGCAGTTACTGTTGCTAAATAGCTACCTTAGCTTGTTATCCATGGTCTGTTAATGTAATTACAAATTAAATCACATTTAATTTGTATTAAAATCTCCTTTTGATATAAAAGTACGACTTTCTTAGCATGGCTTTTCTTTATCCCAAGAAAAAACTGATTCTTTTCATCTGGGCAGGTTTTAATGTCCCTTCTGCCTGGGAAAAGCTCTGAAATCTCAGGTTTGTTTATGCACACCCCCACCCCAAACATTACCATACATATATGTAGGTATAGCCATATATAATGGGACATTCCTCTGTGTGTCTGGGCTTAGGAAACAAAATTCAGACAGCAGGGGGAGGTTATCCCTAATTTTGACCCCTTGTTAAAGGGTTTTACACAAAACCTTGATTTTGCTTTTGTCATAACTGTGGTAATTAAAAGAAAATAGAGTATTTGCCTTTCAAGTCATATTCCTAAGGAGACTATGGATAGGAGCCGGTATTTCTAGGAAAAGAGATTAATTTTAAGGAGAGGGAGTGGTGGGGTTTGGTATGAAATATTTGTTATAAGATCTGGAGAAAAGGGAAGGCGATTAAATTTGATGGATTATTTGTTGAAGACTGCAATAAGATTTATGTTAATGGATAAATATGAGTAAACTTGAGTGATGGCAGCCTTGGCAGTTGTTCAGACAGCCTGTAATGCAATATATTGTGAAATTAGTTGCTGTGATAAAATATTTTCCAAATTAATTAGTGTGAGAGAAGGAAGCTTTGGGTGTTGGGTGAGAAATGGAAGTTAAGTCAGTGCTCCAAGTTTCCACTGGAACAAAGCTCTTAGAACTTCAAGGAATCCTTCTGAGCTCACTTTTTAAAAGAAATCTGATGGAGAGACTCCTGACTTCTTGGTTCTCCATAAAGAATCCCACTAAAGACTAAGAAGCTTTGCCTTGAATTGGTCCACTGGTCCAGCTTGTAATCTTCATATTTTACAATTTTCCCAAAACTCCATGGTCTGTAAAGAAAGGAGAAGACTAAACCCTGCTGTAGGCTGAGCTGGAGCTCCAAACTGCAGAGGAAGGCTCCAGCCTGGTGTGTGATCCATGAGGGAAGGTGGCCACCTGGTTGGTCTTTACTCTTGGCCCATGGACAGACATCATCCACGGGCTCAGCCCTGGGAATATCCTCCTGCTTTTCCAGCTGGATTGGCTCCGTGGACTCCCAGTCAGCAGTATCTCTGCCAGGAATGTGGAGAATGCTGAGGGAAATGGAAGGAAGCAAGGAAGGCACTGAAGTATGAAGTTATTGGAATAAATCTTAGGCCCTTTATGAAAAACTTCCTAAAGTAAAATCTCCTGTAGTGTCAACATTGCCTGGTATAAAAGGTTAGAATGGAGGTGTTACATTCAGGCTGAGGAGCTCTTCAGGTTTGAGCCAGCTTGGAGCCCTTTTTACCTAGTGAATATTTTTTATTTCAGTCTCTAGTCTGGCTGAGGGTCCTGCTGTGTGAAGGGTCTGTTCTTCAGCAAGTGCAGGAGTCACTTTGTGCTTTTGACAATTCCTAACTTGGAAAGGGAAGTCCCAGCTGGCTGCCCAGGTGGGTTTGTCCCCAGAGCTTGGGACACAGGCACAGAGAAATGTCTGGAAGATAATCTGCTCTGAAAACTTTGCAGTGTGTGGATCAGTGTGTGCTCCAACAGCATGTATTGTGTATCTTGATTTATATTGGCGCAGGTCTGTGGGAGAAGGAGCAAATGCAGGTGCTAGAGCACCTCTGCTAGAGGAGATGGTTCATCTGAAATGAAACCATTGAAGGGACTTGAATAATAACATTTTAATGTCCAACAAGCTCTGCAGCAGCTTTCCCCTGTTCAGTTTAGCAAAATTTCATGTAATTGAAAAATTCCTGCAGAAACATGGTTGTACATGTACCACTTGCCTGCAGTGAGGGGATGACAGCTGAGGGCACTTGTGCCATGTTCATTTCTGCTCTGCTGGCTGTGCTCACGTGAATTCTGTGATTGTAAGATCACATCCACATCCCTAATGCAGGGTTTTCCTTAGTGCATCCCACAAAGGTGTGATATTCCCATTATTACCCATTTCTGTTTGCAGGGTTCTGAGTGATTGGTACCAAGTGAATTACACTTGCCCAGCTCAGGAAAGGTTAAGCATAGCAGAGTAATTATGGAGATTTTTCTGGTAGTAGATCCCACAAAATAATCTAATTTACTGTCTAATTTTATCTGCTGTACTTACTGAGACAGCAAATAGATTATAAGATGTTTGGGGAAGAGTAATTTAAAAGAGGGAAGAAAAGCCCAAACCTCAGGGTATAACTGACAGTTTGACTACAGTAAATTAATAAAGGCACACTATATTTTGTGATAATGAAACACAAAGAGCCTGTGGGTGAGGAATCCAGAGCAGCTCAGTAATTGTATGTTATGGGGGTGCAAGTGAGGGCTGTATGGAATGCATATAAAAGGCTGGAATTTGATTTTCCCCTTCCCTGACATCTAAGTGATCAATCTTTGTTGTTTTTAATGACACTTCAAATTATGTTATCACTTTTATATTAAGCTGATTCTTTGTCTCCAGTGTCTGAAATCCGATTGCTTCACTCTTTTGTGAAAATGCTTCATTGTCCTTACAAAATTAAGATGTTTTGCTTTATTATAAAAGCGGCTTTGCTTTAAGCCCAGAATTTTTCCACAGCTGATTCATACAGAGGAAATCACCAAGGAGTCTGGCAGATTAATTGTTTTCTTCCATTAAACTTCCACTGAATCACCTATTGGGAAATTGGACTCAACTCTGGGTTTTCTGGAGGAAAATAATCAAAGGGAATACAAACACGGTACATGTTGAGGTGACTGAACAAGAAAATTCCCATAAATATTCTGATGCTGCAAGTAGTTTGTGAGATCCCCTAGGACAAACTAAAGTGCCAACGAGGAATAGTTTTTAATAGTTTTAGTAACATCTTAACTGCTGTCAGTAACTTTTCCAGAGGCTGGCAGTGGGAAAGGAGCATCCTAAGGCACGTGTTGCTTTCAGAGGGTAACAATGGGTGTCCTGGAAAAGGCATTAATGTCCTCAAAATGCCATGGGCATGCTGATGGCCTTTGATCATCTCTTCAGGATGTGACAGTCACAGCTCTTGGGGCACAGCTCCTTCCCTGCTCCATGTCCCGCTGTCCCTGGCAGATCCAGCTCCCTGCTTTCATCCCAGCCCTCAGCACATTCCCTGCTGCAAGAACAAAAAGTCAAAGCAGCTCTTTTACATAATAAAAGAGGGTTGAAAATTTCCTGGATGGATGTGTCAAGGTCCAGGCTTGTCTTACTCTGTGTTTTTCTTTAGGCCTGGTTTTAGAGTGTGTCTGACCTGCCATTCCCACGCGAACCTGGGACATTTTTCCCAGCATTTTGGCAGCTCTTAATATGATTTTTCAAACTTGTATCTTCACTCAAATTCCCTGCCTGTCTTCCAAGGCAGCCTTTCTGTAGTCCTGGTGTTTCTCATGGGAACAGTATGGCTTTCCTGGAGCACCTGGATAGAGACATCTCTTTGGGTGCTTTTAACACTTAATGTCACTTATGGTTTTGTTTGCTCTGCTTTTAAATGTATTAACCAGAAATTTGATCAGCAGTTACAGTAGGATCATAAATCAATATTTAGCTGATAAATAATAGTGAGATGAGGCAAAAATCTGTGTCCCAACAATTTACCTGTCCAAGCAGGTCAGGATTGGTCCTACTGATGTAATTCTGGGAAAATTTCAAATGGAGAAAGCACCGAGGTTGATTGTTGTCCATTGGCCATTCCAAATGGAGACCAAAAAAGGCAATTGTTGTAATGGTCATATATTGACAGAATTCAGTCCCTTCCTGCCCACAAGCATGGCTTGAGAGTGCCAGGCAGGAAACCACCAGGTTCCCTTCCCTGTCCCCCAGACTCTTCCTTTTCCAGCTGGGAATAAGAATGGCTCTGGGTCAGCATCCAGGCACAACTTCTTGTCCTGGCTTGGGGTTCTTGGCATTTTATTGGAAAGTCTGTTTGATATTTTATGTGGAAACTTGGAGTGTTGAAGGAACTGGAAAAGCCATGTACAAATTTGTGTCAGGTGAAGGGCAGAGATGGCTGCAGTGGGAGGAGGATGTGGCTGGAGGCTGAGGGTGCTGCACTGAGCATGAAGTGCCACCTTGATCTGCTCCATTTAGCAAAAGCAGATAGAGTGTAAGGGCTGGGTTAGAAACCCTTCCCTGCCCTTTGCAAGTCAGAGGGAGAGGTTCTCTACAGACCCTTTGTCACCTGATGAATCTGAATTTTGAATTTCTTATAACCTGTATCTTACTCTGAAGTATTTCATCTCTCAGGGATGGTTTACCTTTTCACAGAAATTCAATTCCTGTACATTGTATAATGTGCACTGCTGCCCTTGTCTATAAAGGCACAGTCTCTCCTGTTGTACTTCCCTCAGCTTTCCAAGCAGTCAGTCGTTCCAGCTGGATCTGCAAAATGCCTTTTTTTTTTTAATTATGTGATTACAATACCTCATTTTTCTTCAGTTCTGGCTGCTCTTGACTAAATACCTTGGATCACATTTAATTAAGAACAAGTGAAGCTGCAAGTGCAAAAAGATGAGCTGCTCTTGTGGAATTGATAGGGTTGAACTTAATTTTCAGTGTGGGTTTTGATGGTGTAATTATAACTCCTCTGTGTCCCACACTGGGGTGGTGTCCATGGAATGTCCCTGTCCCTGTGTGTGCAGGTCCCAGGGTATCCCAGGGATCTGGGGCATGGCTGAGGCTGTGTCCATGGAATGAATCTGTCCCTGTCCCTGTGTGTGCAGGTCCCAGGGTATCCCTGGGATCTGGGGCATGGCTGAGGCTGTGTCCATGGAATGACCCTGTCCCTGTGTGTGCAGGTCTGGCCGGTTCCAGCTGCTGCCCGGGGGTGTCCTGGAGATCCGGGACGTGACCGAGGCCGACGCCGGGACCTTCACCTGCATCGCCGAGAGCGGCAACGACACCCTGGAGGCCCAGGCAGAGCTGACAGTCCAAGGTGGGTCAGAGATCTTGGTTTTCACAGAGAACACTTCTCCACATAACTAAATTCCAAATTTGCTGGCAGTCCAAGGTGGGTCAGAGATTTTGGTTATCACAGAGAACACTTCTCTACATGACTAAATACGAAGTTTAGTGGCAGTCCAAGGTGGGTCAGAGATTTTGATTTTCAGAGAACACTTCTCCACATGACTAAACACCAAGTTTAATCTGTGATCAGTTCTCTGTCCCGTTAAAAACCAATCCCCCTCCAGTACTGTTATAATTATTATTACTCTTGTTTTTTTATCCAAACTGTTTATACTTTCCTAAATAGCCAAATGAGCAATGTGCTTATATAATAAAACCTGAGGGTGCTTAAAAGCTGCTCTGTCTGCTCCTGTAGTATTAAACGTGGCTGATTCCATGTGAAAGTCAACCTGTGGTACTGCAACCTGCTTATCTTTGGAAAGGACATCTCTAATGCATTTTTCATAATCCTTAAATACCTTGTTGTTTTCAATGAGCTTGTGAGAAGATAAAAGCAGAGATATTTGGTAATATGCTGGTTTATTGTGTGTGTAACTGTTTTGCTTACTCTTGCAAGCTATTTTTACTAGAAAAAGTACTGAAATATTGATAATGTAGTTTTAAAAAGCATCTTACTATAAATAAAAAAGTAAATAAAGCAGACTATTTACTGCAGTAAATAAAGCAGATTTTCAGCAAAGAAAGTAGACTTGGTAAGGAGTGGAGAAAAAATTCAGGTAAAAGTTTGCCTTCCTTGCCTTTCTTACATTCCATGAGGAAATCTGTCTTTTTTATTGATTGGACCCTAGTAGAGGTTTCCAGTTCTTTTTCTGCAGTTTCATGGCATGTGCAGGGTCCTTATAAGAGCTTCACTGACTTGGTTTATTGTGCACTGTGGTGCTACAAAGTTGGTCTAAAAAGTAATTCTGGGGGAGAAATTTATTCACTGAAAATCCATAAATGAAGGGTTTCTGTGGAAAAAAGGAAGGGTTTTCTGACCAGAAGGAAGTGCTCGAACTCTATCTGGTGATGCAGAAAACCTCACATTTTCTTACCTTATATCTTGGCCAAAAGAATAAAGATTTGGTGCTCTGGTTTTGGAAATACCTCCAAGCTTGAGGCTTCAGAACACTTCACAGTGGCTTCAAACAGCTCACTCTGTGCTGTGTTTAATTTGCTCCCAGCCTCTCTATTTTACAGAATTGGTTTTGTGTTTTATGGGCAGTAACAGCAATTAATAACATTAATGATATGATGCAATTAAGCAGGTTGTGGATGAATCTGAGAGGAGCCTTAGTGCAGGACATCCAGCTAGGTCACCTAGGGATGAAAGTGAACTGGAGACAGCTCTCTTGCTCCTTATCTGAACCATTGTGAAGGATTTCTTCATTTGGTTGTGAAGATTCAGAATGTGTTCTGCCAGACCTCCCTGCTGATATTTTGTTTTATACCTGGCACTGGAAAGAAAATCCCTTATGCTCCAGTATTAAAATATATTAAAGACTCTACAGAGTGCATTTCAGATAGTGACATTTCTGATTTCACTTCTTAGTTCTAATCTTAATTCTACTTTCCTTGAGAGGTCGCTGTAGGGAGTAATTGTATTTCTGCATTACTGTACTTTGGTGCAGGGTTGAATAGCTTGAATAACTGTTACCTGATCCCTGGATCATTTTCTTCTAGACCAAAGAAATTGTCATCTCTCCCCACCTAATAACAGCATGATTTTGCTTAATTTAAGTTCTCTCTGCCATTCTTGGAAATTAGTCTGGCAGTGTTTCAGACAAGGAATTCATTTTTGGGTACTGTATTTTTCTGCAGCTCTCCTTGAAGCCCTTGTTTTTTCTAAGGGTTTCACTCTGTACTGGGGGTTGTGCTCAGGCAGCCAATCTTTTTCCTTCTAATAACATTTCCCCATGGCAGTTCAGACAAGGAATTCTGTGCCAAGGGAGTGATGCCATTGCTTGGCAGTGTTAGGGCACTGAAACTGGAGAGGTGCTCCTGTGGCTGCCTCTTGACTGAGATTCCTGGCAGTGCCAGGTATGGGCTGACTGAAATTTGCAGGCAGAAACATCCTGCTTTATCCACTTGTAAGTTTGACTTGTGCATGGCCTCAGAGGAATGCTCTTAAAGGTCACTTTGCTCCAGGACCAGCTTTTCTGTGTCCTCTGACAAGGATACAAAACCCTGCAAGCAAATGAGTGTCTCTGTATGGGGCTGGCCATTGGAATTCTCCTTCCATTCCATGGGGGCTTAAATTCCTGACCATGCTGGGGGGAGGGTGCCCTCAGGTGTGCCACACTGGGGCTGTGCTCACCTGGCAGGAAAATACCTGACTTTTACTGTGGCTTTGTGTAAGGTACGAGGGAGGTGGCTGGGGGAAGCTTATTCCAGCCTATATGGGACTGTACAGCCAGCAATCTGGAGAGTTCCTGGGCTGTTTTCTGTTATTTTTGGCACCATTTTCAATTGGGATAAGTGGTACCTTCAGTGCAGTAACTCAGATCCTGTTGGTGACACTTAAGGGTATCACCAGTTTCACGTACCTGAAAATAGTTGAACCCCTGTGTCATAAATAAAAGCTGCTAGAGGAGCCTTCTATTGCCTTAATGCTGGGTTTAAAAAATGATTGGGATTTGTTTCCCTACATACATCACAGAAGGACTGAATCAGCAAAATTACCTTTAACTTGACTAGAACGGTACTGAGGAGTCCAGAAGAATTCTACACAAATTTCTGTCCTCAGTCTCTTTATCTGCGTTGTGCATCTGGGAGGTAGAGTCAGGAAATTTCCTTACCTTTGGAAGGAAATTTTGGCTGCCCTATTCCTGGAAGTGTCCATGGGGGCTTGGAGCACCCTGGGCTAGTGGAAGGTGTCCCTGCCCTGCCTGTGATGACCTGTCAGGTCCCAAACCCAAACCATTCAGTGATTCTGGGTGTCTGCAAATTGGGGATTTCATGGAGCCACTGGTCACACACTGAACCTGTGCCTGGTGCATCTGACAAGTGGCTTCATGTGGAAGAGAACAGGGAAAGCCTCTGGCTGAGAGAGTCCCAGCCCCTAAAGCTGGACATTGCTGAATCCTGTGGGGCAGGGCCAAAACTGGATGGATAAAATGTGTGTGCACCTTTGTAGCCAGAATATCACAGCATGTGGAAAAAGGAGCTCTCAGTTTTCCTTGGTGCAAAAGCAGGTGTCACCACAGTCCAGGCCAAGCAAGGACACTGCCCATGGTGGAGGCAAGAATTTGGTGCCTGAAATTCACCTCTCTCTTGGCTGTAGTGATGGTGCTCTCCCCTCTCTGTGGGTGCTGCTTCCAGGTTATTTACAACACCTGTAATGGATTGAGAGCTCTGGAAAAATTTGTTTTGCTCTTCCCAGCCATGAAAGAATCTGTAGCATTTCCCTCAGATAAGTTTGGGAAGTGATGACAGCAGAGCTGGGGAAACAGGTAGTTACTGTATTGAATCTGCTCAGCCTGGAAGAGCCTGAGTGGCAGTTAAATACTGGGGAGGTCACAAGTTCAGCCTTCATCTGGGCAATATTTCAAATTTATGGCTGTGCCCAGCACCCTGGGGGTTTGGGCAGGGGCTGGGACTGAGTGAGGTCACAACAGGGGTTTCCTGTGGCCTGCCTTGGTGCTGGGGTGGGGACCAGCAGCGTGGGGGGCTTTCTCTCCCTGTTGAAATATTTACTGCAGTTAATAATGAACCAGAAAATCATAAACCAAAAAAGAAAATTTCCATTTTTATTCTCCTATAAAATTGAGAGGTCTCAATTTTAGAGAGGTCTCAATAAAATGGCAGGTCTGAAGCCTCTAAAATAAATAAGTCCCTGTGTTTGTGGGAGAAGAGTGAGAGTTGCTCTTTGCTGTTGCTTGTTATTGCCTTTCAGTGAGTTTTTGGAATAACACAAAGTCTGAGCTCTCTGAGCTGTCCAGGACTTCCGTGTCTGATAGTGTATCTTAAGTATTATGCATTAAATGTCTCGCTGTGTTAACGTAACTAAATTTAAAAATAAAACAAGAGAAGCTTCTTTTGGGCTATCTGTAATGATAAATCAGAGATTGCATGTGGCAACTGATCACAGCCTCGTTCGTGCTGCCAGAGCAAATTGTATGGAAAAAACCAAATGCAGACATGTTTTGATGGAATTGTCCACTTTGTGCTTTAGAAGGAAGTGCTGGAAATATTTTCAGTAGAGCTGACAAGGCTTACAGCAATGGCAAAGCTTTATTCCAGCAGAAAATAGGATATTTTTGAGTGCTGGTCCTGCAGTGTCAGGCAACAGTGATTTCTGTGTTCTGGGGGGTTGGCAGGATTGCCTCACGTTGATTTCCCTGCTGCCTTTGCTCTTGCTGGGATGGGGTCTCTAGTACTTTGATTACTCATGGCATGTAATTATTTTAAATTTTTAATTGAAGATTTTGCCTTAAAAACTAGTTGTGATTATACATCTATTAACATATAACTTGTTATTAAAAGAAAATGAGAATGTGCCAGGATGTGTGAGGCAAGTCAAGACTTAAAAACAAAAGCAGGACAGCTGCAGAAGGAAGAGCCTGAATGTGAAGAACCCTGGGCTTGTTTTCCAGGGTTCTCTGGGGCAGCTGCTTTGATAAAAGCTGATGCCATCCTGCTCCAGAAATTGTAGCTGTTTGCAAAGCACATTAAGTCCTGCAGCAGCAGAGTAATATGTCTGGGTAACCGTTATTTTTGCATTAAGCTTTCATTATTATTGAAAACAATTCCAGGGAAGAAATTTGAACCATCACTGAAAATTGCTCAGACCTCTCTCATACCTTCTAGATGATCTTCATCGATTTCCCTCTCTAATTAAGCTCAGTGCTGTATTTGATAATGGGCTGCTCCTCAATTAGAGATTCAGGAGATGCTGCATGAACCTGAAGTTGTCAGAGGCTCACGTAGGGGACAAAATATTGTCCTTTTTGGGGGTCTCAGAATGTGCTGCTTGGGGAAGCTCTTGGAAGTAAAAACAGCACTTTGGTTTCATAGGAGTTATTTCTTGCCCTGAAAATGTAATGAGTAATTAGTGACTCTTTTTCTGTAGTGATGCAAACGAGGGCAGAGAGTCCAGGAGTCCGGTGTGGATGGTGGATGAGCTGAACTGCCTGGAATCTGGGTCTCTACCACTGCACTTCATTGTTTGTCTGAAAAGGCTTTCTGAAAGTCCTCACTGATGCTCCTTAGTGTAGTTTAATGTGAATGGAGTTGACAGTTTGCTTGTGAATTCAGCTAACTGGGAGTTTTTGCCTCTCATTTTTGCATTTGTATTCAAGGCAAGTGTTGCTGGTGGAAAAGTTCCAAACAGATATTCAGGTGCATGGGAGAGGAAGGACAGGGGAGTGTTATTTTAAGGCTACATCACTTGTTCAGAGTGTACCTAGACACCAGAAAAGCCCATCTTCAGTGGAGGTGTTATTTTTAATACTAAAGGTAAACTTCCCCAAAATGTTCTTTGCATTGTGCTAAAGTCCCACTCCTGATTTCTGTCCCACAGGGCTTGGGCTCAGCAGAACCTCTGCTTTTCCTGCTCAGTGTCTAAATCTTGTTCTGTAGCTGGGCTGTTGTAAGTTTGTGGGTTTTTTGGTCTGTCTTGATGTTTTTCTACGAACAGGAGGAACATTTGTCCAGCCCTTGACATGTGGAAGAGAGCTTGCCATGGTTCTCAATGAGGGCACCAACATTTGTTTTCTTTAGCTGTATTTCTGAAAGTCACCAACAAGCTCTGCTGGAGTTTAAAGGAGCATTCTCTGGTAGCAGTGCAGATGTTTAACATTCTGTGGTGGAGCCAGAGAACAGAAATGTGTTGTAGGAGAAGCTCAGGGGAACCCTGCCAGGCCGTGATCTCTGCCTTGCTGCTGCATCCCCGGCGAGAGGCACTCGGCACCTCAGGGCTGGGAGGGTTTTCCTGCCTTTCCCAGGGGCTGTGCTGTGTGTGCTGGGTGTGTGCTCAGTGGGATGGATGGATCCCTGTGAACAGGAGAAGGCCAGGGTGATCGTGCTTGTTGGGAAAGATGAGTTTGACAAGAAAGTCTCACAGATGTGCATGCTTGGCAAAAAGCTCTGTGGATGTAGAACCTTCCATAGAGATGGAAGCAAGTCTTGGTATAGAACAATAGAGGTCTGAATTGAGAGTTCTTGAGCCGGTCTTACTGGACAGCTAAGAAAGCAAAGGTTAAGTTGAGCTGGAAGGGAGTTTTATGACTAGAGCAAAGGATGTGTTGACCACAAACAAAAAGATGTTTTTACCAAGCAGAAATAGGTCTTAGGAAAAGCAGAAAGATTCCATAGGCAAACAAACATGTAGATGTGGCAGGTAGAAAAAAAGGGTCTAAGAATTTTCCACTGCAAGAAAACTGAAAAACAGCTTTAAGCTTAAACTGTAACATACTGACTCATGTGATTGGAGAATAGTAACATGAATATGGTAATGGCAGTAGTTATGATAGCTGTAGGTAATAGTAAAGGTATTGAGTGGTTGTGTGTGTTAAGATGCTCAGCAAAGAAAAATATATAATATATTGGAGCCAGAACTAAAGGGTCTTAGGCTTGCCTTTAAGCTGGAGCTGGCAGCTGTAGGCCAGGCTCTGTCACCCACGACCCAAGATTGCTGTGACATCTTCTACACAATAAACAGCATTTTGAAGAGCCTGGAGCCCTGCATCCCTCTCTTCAGGCTCTTACACCTGGTGGTGAGGACAGGGATGGTGTGTGACCCCTCGGTATGGATCATCCCCAGGACCATGGGGTGTGCAGGCCCCAGAAAATCCTGCTGCAAGAGAGGCTTTTCCTCTTCCAAAGACCTGACAACCTTTAATCATGAGGTTCTTGTACATGAAACATCTGGAATTCCCTGGACAATCTGATTATATCTGGAAAAGTTGGCTTTGTGTTACAGAGGTGCTGCAGAGCTTTCAAATGGATTTTTGTGGCACTGAAAAAAGTGTTACGAAACAGCCCCCAAATGGGCAGGAGGTAATGAGGACAGGGATGAGATCCTTTGGGGTGGGTGTCCATAATGGACATAATGGATCCATAATGTGTGGATTTGGGGGGTAAGATCCAGAACTGCACGTGCCAGGAAGATGAGATACATATGGAATTGAAAAAAATCCTCTTTGTGAGATATATCTATTTATAAAAAAAACATTAAGAAAGACAAAACCAAATAATCAGTAACCCACAGGATTCATACAAATGGTTTTCCTTGTAAATGTTCTTGAGGAATCCTTGGGGATAATGAAAATGTTACTAAATTAAGCAGCAGTGTCTTAAATATCTACAGTGTTGAAACTGATATTGAACTGAGGGAATTGTAAAGCCTGGTTTCTCTTTCAGACAGAGTTTCTAATAAATGAGGAGCATATTAACAGGGGTTTGAACCAGCTGCTGCTTTAGGGACAGAAATCCTTTTCCCCCAAAATGGCTTTTGAAACAGTAAGCTGAGGCTTTGCCTTTGGCCTAGACAGTTACAGAAAATGCAGGGTTTTGCCCAGGGTTTGTATTTAGGGATGGGGTTTTTTTGGTCTCCAAAGTAAAAATGTGCTTTTTGGTTTGGAACAGGCTTTGCCCAGTGCAGAATTGACTCTTTTTGCAGTGTGTTTTTCATACAATGCTGTAGGAAAGGTAAGCCCAGCTGGCTCACGGTCCCAAGTGCTCTTGGATGCTTTCAAGGATTCAAGGATGCAGTAGATGTGTCTACTAGGCATAAGCTATAGGGGTTTTAAAGCTGCTTTTATTCCCCATCAAAAGGAGATGACAGAATTTCAATTGCAAACTAAAAGCTGAAAGATTCAGTAGTAATTTTTAAGTTGCACATGCCAGAGACTTCCAAGAAATGTGAATGTGTGAACTAAGCAGCTCATTAAAATGCCTTTTGCCTCTAAGTGAGACTCTTTTTATAGGAGTTGTGCCCTAAATGGTGAGTACTTTTCTCTGTGCATCAGGGTCATCCTTCCATTTTAATTGGTTGAATCAAGCTCCAAGTTTAATTTTTGAATTTATGGGATTTAATTTTTTTCCCATTTCAGCAGAAACTTTTGCACTGTTTTCACACCACCAAATTTCGTGATGAAAACTGAGGGTGATGTTAAAGTGGAAATGCTGAGGAGCACCACACATCAATCAGTCTTGAGAGAGAGCCCATACCATAAAGTGAACATATACTTTCTTTCAAGTTAAATTTTTATGATGGTTAAGCTGAGTCTCATCCAGCAGATAATTGATTTCTCTAATGGGAGCCAGATTATTGCCATTACTGGATGTCTCATTATCCAAACTCTAGTCCTTGGCAGGGAAGTTTCTCCCCAAGTTACAGACATGAAACAATCCAGTAATTTGTGGGAAGGAGGAGGGCTCTTATCTGTGCTGGCTGATTCCCTACTTAGTCTTGCAGTTAATTAGTTTGTCTTCGTGTGGAGAATAATTTAAATAAAACCACGGTGGAGTTTGGGTTCCTGGAGTAAACAGGGTTTGGTTATGATGCCAGTGAAAGTGAAACACTTCCAGAGTTCTGGAGGACAGGGGAAGCCTTGGAGGCAGGTGTGAGCTGCCTGAGAAAGGTGTTTGTGCTCCTCAAGGTGCTCTCTCCAGGTGGGTGCTGGGGCAGGCCTGGAGGGAAATGGGAACAGGATCTAAGACACTCACAGAAGGAAACCAGGCTCAAAGCAGGCTGAATAATGAAGGGCAGAACGCTATTTTTATATTGAATATTTTTCTAAGCAGTCCCAAATTCTGGCAGCTCTGCTGGTCTTGTTTGTTTTCAAGTGCTGACTCAAAGGTTGCATCTGTGATCTCTCTTTTTCACATCCTAAGGAGCTTAAATGTAGTGTCAGGATAAGATGAACCCAAGCACTTTGCAGGTGAGGATATAAATTGCTGTACTGAGGTACCTCAAAGCACCCTGTGCTCTGGAATTGCCACTCCCAGGTTGTGTGTCTCACATCAGATGGTTTTAGCTCCAGTAAAGCACTTGGTTCTTTGAACACAGTTTGAATAAAAGGGGGTTTGTGCTCATCCTGAGTTACAAGGCTTGAGAGGCCCCCTGGAACCCCCATTACTGGTAGGTTAATGCACAGGATGTAGGATTGCTCAGGGTTTCTCTTTGCATTGCCTGCACTGGGTGTTGCCATGCAAGTTGCAAAACCTTCCCCAAAAGTGCTGCTTGTCTGTCAAGAGCTGGATCAGCAAGCACAAGGAGCAGTTCCCCTGGGCAGGACAAGGTTTTTTTTCCATAGCAGTGTGGCAGAGTGGAATGGGACTTGGAGATGCAGCAGTTTTGGCAGCCCTTGGAAATTATTCTGCTTCGTGTTCTGTAATTCAATGAGCTCTGTAGTGTTTTGGAGCTCCAACCTCAAATTATTGTTGTTTATCCTGATGGAATAATGTTCATAAAAGACCCTGGGAACCACAGGGCAGTCAGTGCCACCTCAGTGCCCAGCAGGGTCATGGAGCAGATTCCAGTTTTCTTGCTGGAGCTGCAGTGAGGCCCAAAGGGAGATGAGGTGAGTGAGGGAAGAGCAGTGGAGCCATCTGCCTGAGCTTGTGCAAAGCACCAGACCCTGCCCTGGGTGGTGCCAGTCTCTGGAGCATCCTGGCTTTGGTGGATGTGCCCCTGGAGGAATGAGGAATCGTGGCCAGCAGCTTCCCTGGGAGGGTGGGCAGGCCCTGGCACAGGTGCCCAGAGCAGCTGTGGCTGCCCCTGGATCCCTGGCAGTGTCCAAGGCCGGGCTGGACAGGGCTCTGAGGGGTTGGAACTGGCCCCTTTCCCAGCACCCCATGGTTCTGGGACAGGGATGGAGCTGCTGCTGGCCAGGAAGCTCAGGGAGGCTTTGTGCACAGGGAGGAACCAAAGAAGCTGAAGTGGAACTTCAAATATGTCACTTTTCTGAACTGAAAGTCCCTTTTGAGGTGAGTTTATAGCAGCTCACAGCTCTAAGAGCTGAGTCAGGGCTGCAGAACAAACATTTCACTAAATTCTAATGATTTACCATAAGCTGTGTGCCACGCTTTGGGGAGAATCTTTAAAATATAATTTTGCCTTTCCTTTCCCCTTTGGGCAAATAATTTTTTTCAGCTTTCCCAGTACATGTATAATTAATAACTTTGTTTACTGACAATGTCAACACTAACATAGCTCTGATTTATAGTGTTTATCTTTTGCCTGTTTCCTGTAGCACATCCTAAAATGCCACATAGAGAAGAAACTGTATTTTAGGAAGGTGCTTCCAGTGGGAAGATAGTAGAAAAATAAGAGTTCATTACCACCATCCTGGTATGTCCTCTTGGCTTCAGAAGAAACCATAAGGCTCAAATCATTGTGCTTTAAATAATCAGCTGGAACTTTGCTTTTCTCTCTGGGAATTTGCATGGAGTGGGAAAGGAAAAGAGGCACTGGAGGCTTTGTGGGGTTGGGAGGAGGTTCAGTTCTGTGAGCTCCAGTTTGGGACTGGAGGAGGTTCAGTTCCATAAGCTCCAGTTTGGGCTGGGAGGAGGTTCAGTTCCATAATCTCCAGTTTGGGCTGGGAGGAGGTTCAGTTCTGTGAGCTCCAGTTTGGGCTGGGAGGAGGTTCAGTTCTGTGAGCTCCAGTTTGGGGCTGGAGGAGGTTCAGTTCTGTGAGCTCCAGTTGGGGCTGGGAGGAGGGAGGAGGTTCAGTTCCCTAAGCTCCGGTTCGGGGCTGGAGCAGCTGTGGCTCTGGCCTTGGCCCTGGCTGTGCTTTTGCTCCTAGTCACACACTCAGCTTGCACAGTGCATGCTTCTTGCTCTGCTAATTTGCTTAAACGATCATTAGTGTAATTAACCATTCGAGGAGTGATTTCAGAGCTGCTGATCTCCCTGCAGCTGGAGTGGGCCAGGCAGGCAGGAGCAGGAGAAGCAGGGGTTTCCACAATTAACCTGTTAACCGGTGTGAAATTCCCCTGGGTGGAAGCAAGGGCTGGAGCACAAGGATAAAAGCTTTTATGGAGCCTCCAAAGGGTCTCCATGGACTGCTGGTGCTGTTAGCAGAGCTCTGCATCATCAGCTCAACCACAGCAGCGTTAAATCAGGACTTTGAGGACTTGGGTAAAGGATTGTTAAGCTGGTTCTCTTGGAAAACTGGAAGTTGGCTTCTTCAGTTTCACATGGGGTTGTAATTGTTGATTGTTCTTTTCCAAGGAAAAGAGAAAATTCTTTTGATGCAGGAAGATCTTATGGATGGATTAAAGGGAATATTTGAGTTCTGGATGTGGCACTTGGGGCCATGGTTTAGTGATGGATCTGGCAGTGCTGGGTTCATGGTGGGACTCAATGATCTTGGAGGTTGTTTCCAACCTAAAGGATTCTTTGGTTTGCCTGGAACAGCTCCAAAACATCATTTGGAAGAGCATCTGTCCCTTGTAGGGATCCATTGTTGTACAACCTTGCCAAAAATACTGTTCTAAGGTAGTCTTAGAATTATTGACCAGTGTTTTTATAGGGAGGCTCCTTTGCCTCTGTTAAAGTGGCCACTGTTTAATTTACTAATTTGAAATCTGAGTACTGAAGTCTCATAGAACTTCCTAATCTATTAACTGTTACTAATTTGTAGTTTAAATGTGTGAATTTAAACACAGTTTCTCTTAGAGAGAAAAATTCTTTTCTAGAATATCACAAACTTCAAATATTAAAAACTTTCTTGGATTTGAGGTGTGCACCTGATCCATAATACCTGTCTCAATTTCTTCATCTTAAGGAACCCAAATTACTGGATTTTATTTAAGAAAACAGAGTGTTACTGGGGTCTGTGCTTTCCTGAATTCCCGTTCTGAATTCCTGTTGCTATCACTGGCCTCACGTCCTGGGCCAGGTTTCAACACAAGAGATTGTAAAGGCAAATTTGTACCTGTGCAGTGTGGGAAGAAACAGCCCCAGATTCCACCTTCAGTAATTGTGGAAAGATGAAAGGTTCATTAGAAGACTTTTATGCAGTTAGTGGCACAGTTCACAAAGATTGCTCCAAGCTTATTTTGTATCTCTCTCTACCTCAGTGGTTAGAATCCATTTGGAAATAAAAAAATGTAAAAGGGAAATAAGAATCTCTTTTGGTAGAGCCCCCCAGGAGCTCCTGTGGGATGGTGACAGCCAGGCCGGGGTGGGGCTCTGGTCCCAGACAGCGCCAGGGGATGCTGCAGGATCCTGAGTTCTGACAGTGTCCGAGGCAGATGGCTGAGGGGATTTAAGGAAAATATGAGAACAGTTGTTTTTTCCCCTGAGCAATGGCTCGTTCTCCAGGCAGATTGGGGTTTCCTCAGTGGCTTCTCCATTATTTATCAATCCCCCATAGATTTCTTTCCTGTTATTCCATTTCCCTCTCCCACTCCCCATGTAAACATCTTGTATCCCCCTCATCCCATGGCTCTGAGAAGAACAGCACCTTTTTTCTTTATTTTGTGCCAGTTTGGTAAATTTCTTTGGTTTTTCTTTTCCCAGCTTTGATGGGAAGGGCTGAGCCAGTCTGCCCTTATTCCCCCGCTATGGCAGGCATATTTATCCAGGCCTTTACTGAGTCCTTCGAGCTCTTTCTTTTCAGGCTGCAGAGTCTTGTTTGCTTCTTCCTTGCACAGAATCTGTCATTGAAGTGGGTTGTAATTAAGGTTATTTTTGGGATTTGTAAATTAGAAGGGACTTTGATGTGAAGATGGGCTTGCATTCACTGAGCTGGAAAGGAATTGGAATTGATGTGCAAAGCCAGCCTGCAGAATTTGTGTCATTACAAGACAAAAACATGGAAAAGCAGGAACTCTCTCTATTTTCTTTTGAACTTGATCAGGAAAAAGCTATTTTTATAGTGCTAGGATGTGCCTGGATCCAGCAGCAGCTACTGGTGAGCATGAGAGGGGTTTAGTTGATCCCATAAATTATTTTTACTGTTCCCAGCCCTCGTTTGTCTTTTCCCCAAATGATCTGAGGCAATCTGTATTCAGTGAACAAACAGCTTAATATTTGAAATAATCTTAAAATGTGTGTCCTTCCTGGCCTTTGGAGCTCCTCAGTCTGCAGCACACAAATGAACCCCCTCACTGTGAGGGCTGCACTGGGAAATACTCAAAGATGTGGGATGTCAAGGCTTGCTGTCTTTAATTTGTCACATCCTCCTTCCCCTTCTTGTGGGATGGAGTTAGGAAATTCTTAAATACCTGTTCTCCTGCTGTTCCTCCCCAGGATCTCACTGCCTTGTGCACTGCACAAACTTCACAATGCTACTTTATTGAGAAAATATTCAATATTTGATATTTTTCCTTATTCAGGGGATAGTCCCATGATTTATTTATAACGCTCGGTTCAAATCCATATTTATTCCTGTTTTGGTATTCAGCTCCATGGCACCTGAATCATTCATAACCACTAATGAATGTATTTTTGCTCTCTGCTGAAAATGAAGTGGCATTGAATCCATTTAAAAAATTGACTGGGACACAGAAAAATTAAGAGGAAATGTATCCAGCTGTTTTAGTGCCCAGTGTGAGACACTTCAGCATTGATTTTTCAGAATATGCATCCCATAATCTGTCCCTTCAGAGCTGTGACTGCCCTGGAGAGGGGGCTGAGGGGCCACAGTCACCTCTCAAATACAGATTTGCTCCATAAATGTCCACCCAATCCCAGCAGAGGGGAAGGCACCTGGGATCCAGGGCACTGGCACCTCCAGGGCCATTCATTCCCTCTCTGCTTTCCAGGCATCTCCCTGTCATCCTCAACAAAGTCAACAGCTTTGGTATTATTATTATTATTTTTTAATCTTCACATCTCAAAATTATTTGAACAATTGTAAACTTAGGATTTGAGTTTTTTGAAAGGCTCAAAGAAGAAAATAAAAGTGGGGAATGTGCCATATTCCCAATTTGTCCTGTTATAAAGCACTTCTCACCAAAGTGTTTGGGTGTTGTTCTGGGTGGAGGCAGCACTCAGCCCTATATCCACCATTTATATCCATATACATCCAGAATAAACATCCCTAAATCCTGTGGTACCACAGTGATTGCAGCAGTGCTGCAGATCCTTCCACTGAATAGTCCCAGGGTGGATGGAGGATCCCTGCTGGGCTTTGTTTGGAGGGGCAGGAGGGATCTAAACAGGCACGAGAGGCAGTGTGGTGGGAACTGGGATCGAGGGCTTTGCCTGGAAATAGCTGGAAATGGGGAACAAGGCCCCAAAGGCTCTGGGCCTTGGTGTGCTCAGGGCTGTCTGAGGCCTCTCCTCCAGCTTGGCTTTGTGTGGAAAATGAGGGCTCTGGAATTCAATAAAAATTTCATTGCCTTTAGCAGTGCTGTAAGAAGTTTAAATTTTGATGAGCGTTCTTGTTATTCAGATGTTTCCATGGTACTTGGAGTAGATTCAGGGTCAAACAGGCGAGATTTCTCCTAGAAGGGCTGGGGAAGGAGAGCTTAGTAAAACAGAGAAATAATGAATGTAACAGTTTTACATTATTGATGCCTAGATTAAGGTTTTTACTTCTAAAATTCACCCGAGAAGTTGCTTGGAAGGCTCACTTCGAATGATAATCAGTAATACTCTCTGATAAGCATGGAGTGAGCTCTGCTTTAGTTTATTACAGTTGATAAGCTTTTCTGTTAACTCATTTCCATAGAGAAATCTCTTTTGTCATCTGTTCTTTGTCTGAGTTTCTCCTTCACTGGGGAGTTCACCCCAAGAGCAGCAGGTTAATCCAGCCTGCCCTCCGCAGGTTTGTGTCCTCCCACAGAGGGAAAGAAATCTTTGGTGTCTTTGGGCATGGAGGGGTTTTACTGGGAGCACTGGAGGGGAGCTGGCAAGTGCAGAACATATTGAGGCCAGAACTCTCCCACAGAAGCAAACAGGAATCTGTAAATTTGTACATCTTCAGTCCACAGGTGGTTCGAGTTTTCACTTGTGTGTTCCTCTGTTGTGGGCAAAACATCACAATTTAGGGTAGTGCAGGACAGACACTCACTGGTGGGGCTAAGTACTCTTGAGGCAGACTCACAGAACAGTTGGCATTGGAAGGGACCTCTGGAGACCATGCAGTCCATTCAGGACCATCCAGGTGGCTTTGGGATGTCTCCCAAACATGGGAGGCTCCACACCGTGCTGGGCAGCTGTTCCAGGGCTCTGCCACCCTCATGGAAAGCAGTTCTTCCTCACAGTGAGCTGGAACTTGTGATTTGATTTGATTTCTATGTCCTGTTGCTGAACACCACTGAGAAGTGCTATGGAAGCAGCTTTTCACCAATCTTGAACAAAGGTCAGTGTTCCATCCCTGCAGGGCGCAGCTGAGGAAGCTCAGAGTGGTGGGGATTCCATCCTGCAGCCCCGATCCGTGCGGATGCTGAGGGTCAGGGCAGCACCCACCTGGTCTCCATCATCCTGGGACACACAGGAGTTCCTTCTGCTGTCCTACACCTGCTCCTGCACCTCTGGGGGAGCCCAGGTGTGCTTGTCCCCCAGGAGCAGCCCTTCCATGGCAGTACAGGCAGAGGGGGTGGTTTGTGTGGGTTTGGATGGGCACAGAGGTTCTCCAGCCCCAGCTTCCCTCACTCCCCTGCTCTGATGGAGCTCAGCACCATCGTGGCACTGAGGCTCCATCCCTGCCCAGGTCTCATCAGCCTCTGCTCAAACATCAACCCCCCCAGCCCCACACCAGAGGTAATGGCCTTGTAGTCATGGAAAACATGGAGAATCCAGGCTCTAACCCCAAATTTATCAGGGTATCAGGGCTGTAAACTGCTGGCCATTCCAGGGTGGTGACATCCAACACCACCATCAGCATTTGGTTTTGTAGAGGAGGATCTTAATAGAATGGAATATTAATAATAATATAAGTTAAGTAAAACTAAAATAGTTTGAGGGAGGTTACTAAAAACACAAAGCAAAGGCACAGCCAAAGAGGTCAAACAAATACTGGGCACATGGCATTTGTGTTCACAGTGAGTGCCCAATGCCAGGGAAAAGTTACCCTGGAGAGAGAAAAAAACCACCTCCAAACCTCCCAGAGATCTCCTAAGGACAAGGGAAAGGAATTATTATTCTCCTGTTTATTTGGAAGTAAATTAATACAAAACTTTCAGTCATTTGCTAATAACACACAAATCTTGTGATAGTTTTTTCCAAGCCTGTCAGAGCTGGGACATCTGCCAGGGACAGCACAGGGTCAGCACATGATGGAGTGTGAGGAGAAAAAGGGGTGAGAAGATGGCCTGAAGCAGAAAAGTGAATTCCTGCTGTCTGTGTTCTCTGCAAAATTGGAGACTTTTGTCTTAAATTGTATTTTATCTTTTCAAATAGAGCTGGAAGAGGCTGTACCTGAACTTGCAGTGTTAGTAAAATCTATTTCAGAGCAAACCCCTGAAGTGAACAGTGAGGAATCATTGGGACCAGATGGTCTTCACTCCACATTTCTTGAGGAGCTGAAGTGTGAAATCCTGAGTTCCCAAGAGTGCTGTGTAACCTAGCACCTAAATCAGCAGACTGAAAAAAATCAGACTGAGGAGATTTGGTCAGTGTGACATGAGGGTTTTAGAAGCCTTCCGGGGGAGATCTGGGAAAATGTGGGTGAGTTAATCTGGACCTGTTAAAACAACAAAAAATTAAAATACAGTGTTGATAGATGATTGACTCCATCCATCCATCCATGTGTATTTTGTGTGGAAAAAGCCACATTTTGCTCTGGAGAACCTTTTGCAGGATGTTGTTGCCCTTCCTTCCCCAGGGCCCTTCTGACCGTGTCACTCACTAAGAGCCTCAACACCAGTGCTGGGAGTCAGAGTGAATTCCCTCCTGCAGGAAAAGGCAATTAATTCATTGTTTAATAGGAAATTAGATGGGCAATGAGGTGTTGTTTTTATCTGTGGAGCTGAGTCTGCACTGCTGAGTGTGGAAAAGGGGGTTTGGGGTGTTCTGAGTTCATTGGGGTTGTGGAAACAAATGGTGCTGGTGAAGAACCTTGGGAACACCTTGTGATGTAAGGAACATGCAGGTGGTTAAATGACACTGGAGGTCAGTGCACTGCACATGGATTGCACAGGGAAATGCAGCTCTGCCAGTTTCTATAATACAGCCATGGTCTCTGACCTGGGCCTCTGCATGCCATGAAATACTGCAGCTGGGAGAGCTGAGTCTTTGGGAAATGCAAGATCTTAAAAACCAAAGGAAATGGCAGGAATTGTTAGGAAAGGAGTAGGTACCTGAGCAGAAAAAACATTATGGGGCTGTGTAAATCTGTGCTGGTCCTGGGTGTCAAATGGGGCGAGCAGTTCTTGTTCTCTCCTCTCTTAAACACAGCAAAGCTCTTGGGTGTAGTGGAGCCAGAGCAGGTGGAGGATGTCACTGGGATCATGGAGTGGTTTGGGTGGGAAGGGACCTGAAAGCTCATCCAATCCCACCCCTGCCCTGGACAGGGACACCTTCCACTGTCCCAGGGTGCTCAGGGCTGTGTCCAAACCAGTTCTGTTCTGTAAATCATGGGTGCTTTGTGGGGAGGAGGATGGAAAGGAATGCTCCTTTCTCTTCATTGGCAAGAACCAAGGGACATCCCGTGGTTGACTGACTCCAAAACTCACAAAAGTTGGTAAATTTTCTCTGGAGGCGTCTCATGGAGCTCATCCCTGTGAGCTTTAGGGCTGCTGAAGGCTCACCTGGAGCCAGAAAGCAGCTTTTTAAAGGCAAAATCTAACCAGGGACAGAAAACACAAAGGTATCTCCTCTTTCTCAGGAAACCGCTCAGCCAGGGATTGCTCCATGCTGGGGGAGTATCCGGAGATATTTCACTTTCTGCTTTTCTTCTTGCCCTGGGCTGCCCAGCGGCACTGTGCCCCGTTGTGCATTGGTGCCCCTGGATGTGTCCTGCTCCTGAGGAGCCTCTGAGCGTGGATTTGAGGGCTGAGGCACGGTGGGCACCACACCTGCAGCAGGGCACTCAGGAGGGCCATTGCTCACGCTGGATTTGTGCACACAGGGCTAAGGGGAGTGGGGAATGCTGGCCCAGCCTAGCCAGAGGTTTCTTGCCAAAGTGCACTTGGTGTCTGAACAGGGCTGTGACTGATAAGGCAAGTGAAAAACCCACAAAGAAAAATCCTGCTCAGGTACAGGATGCTCTGGGAGCTCGAATGTCTGTGCACCCAGAGAACTTCCCAGGCAGCTCCATTTGTGGATCCATGTCCCTGAGCTCTGCCTGCCTGCAATCCAAAGCCTGTGCCAGGCTGGAGCCCACAGCTTTTCACTGGAGCCTTGCTGGAGGTGAACACACAGAGAGCTTCATGGCTGTGCTCAGGGACTGTTTGATTTTACTGCAGCTCGTGCTGGGAGGGAATCCCATTTCCATCCCAACATGCAAGAGTGAGCAATTAATTGTTTGGAGTATTAGCTGAGGACAGGACAGGGATGGAGATGTTAGTCCTGTGTCATTCCTCCTGCACAGGAATGATACACAGATATATAAATGTACATGCACACTAATTTCCTTTCTGCAGCACTGAGCATTTCTTTGTTAAGCTCCTATTTGAAGTGTCCAGTTCCATGGCTGCATAATCCTGCCTTAGCTCAAAGAACCGATTCCAGCTCTTCCATTTTGCTTTTGGAGCCAATTTTCTGAGTCATTGATCATTTTCATTGCTCTCTTGTACATCAGAGTTCATGTTTTCCTCTGAATGTGGGGCTCCAGTATCACAGGGGGGTTGGGGGGAGGGGAGGGAGCTGCTGCCCGGCTCCACATGGGCAGTTCTTCCATCCCACTGTGACACCGGGACTCATGTCCAGTTTGTGAGAAAATTCTTGTTTCTCAGGCCTTTTTCTGTGAATTTTAGTGCTCTTACTTCCTACTCCATAAACCTACAAAATATTATTTCTCCCTTAAAAAAACCCCCACATATGTTGAATTACAGCATGATTTTTTCTCTCTAATTGATCAATATAATTATACTTTATATTTGTTCTGTACTATCCATGCTTTCCTGGTTTCTTGGTTGTTGTCCTAGCATTGAATATTGGGTTTTAGTTTCTGCCTCTGGAATGTTTATTTGGGGGCTGGTCTCTGAAGCATGGATCGTATTTAACAACTTCTGAATGAAAGCTTTTCACTGTAAATGTAAAATGGTTGTTTTAATCCAGCCCTGCCCTTCTGCCAGCACTGGAAGCAGCTCTCCATGGAGCTGGGGTTTGGCATTTGCCAAGGAAAATGTAAAGCTCTGAAGAGTCCCAAGGAGCAGAACCTGGGCCATCAAAGGCTGGTTTGGGCTGTTCCAGCTGCTGGGCAGAGCTGAACGAGGTCACTGGAGCAAACCAGGCCCCTCTCTCTGCTCTGGCTCTTGGAGAAGTGGGAAAGATTTCCACCAGTTCTCCCACTTCTCCCTAGGGACATTGGCTTTAATTTTCTAAAATATATATAAAAAAATAAACATTTAGTGCTTTAGAGAGTGTCACTGCCACCAAAACTGTTCATAAACTGCAGCTCTGGTTTCACTGCACAAAAATTTGCTGTAGTAGTTTACATTTTTATAACCTTTCTGTGTCTTGGTATGCTGATTTTTGTACATTAATTTGACACTTTTCTGTATTTCTCTAGAGGAACCCTTTTTGTCAGCTTGTGTTTGCTTTGCAAATTTTGTAGCTGCATATTAAATGTGTTTTAAGGACATCACAGCCGTGCTCAGGGATTGGGAAGAATTTGTCTTGCCCACAACATAGTTTTGGGGTTTAAGTCTCTTTTTTTTTTTCCAAATATTATCCATATACTTCTGCTGTTTTTTAAGGAAGAATGTTATGACTCCTCATTTATATTTAAAGTATAAATTCCTTTTTTTTAGGATATATTTGAAGAAAACCAACTGATTTGTACAAACTCACAGAATTAAAAAATAGTAATGAAAAATTTCTGCTGTCAAACATCAATTCAAGCATTTTTTTCTGTGTTTTGGGGGAGGGACAGGAGGGGATGGATTAACTGGGTGACGGTCATGTTGCAGTTTGATCCTTCTTAGAAACTAAATTGCAGTTGTGAAAATTGCATTTAACTTTATAATAATTCTAATAGGATTTGGAGCATATCCTAATGGAATAGGTTGTTATCCCTGGAGGAGGAAATAAAATCCCTGTGGACCATTTCAGGCTGATATGAAATGGGCTTTATGGTAAAATGTCCTTTTTAAATACTGCTGGTAATCCAGATTTGTAAGTGAAATGCAAGCTAGGGATTGTGCCCCCAACCTCCCTGAGAAATGGGTTCTAAATGGAACTGGCCAGGAATGTGGAGTCAGGATTATTTGAGATGCACTCTGAAAATGTGGCCACTCTGCTGAGCCTGTATTTGTGCTCTCTGGGCTGTGGGGAAGCTTCTGGAATGAGCAGATGCTTTTGGAAGGGCTGGCTGGAGATGCACTCCATGTCTGCTTGGTCATGGACAAAAGGGTGGGAGGATGGGATGGGATGGGGAGGAGTGGCAGGAACTGGGATTTCATTGGCTGACCTTGGAAAACTCACTCCTGATTTCCAGGGCTCGAGGGCACGTGGAGGTGGCTGAGGGAGCAGCAATGGTTCTTCAGTGGTGTCCTGGACATTTCCAGTTTGGGAATTCAGCCCTCTGGCTGCCTTAGGCTGTTACTGATGTTCCAACACTGCTTCAGGAATAGTCCTGGAAAAGTGTTCCTGTCCCTGAAGTGCCCAAAGCTGGGCTGGATGGGGCTTGGAGCACTGTGGTCCAGGGAAGGTGTCCCTGGCCATGGCAGGGGTGGCACTGGGTGGGCATTGAGGTCCCTGCCAACCCAAACTGGTCGTGGATTCTGTGACTTGGGAGTGTTTGGAACCACTGGTCAGTCCTGTTCATTTTGGGTCTGTTGGATGCTGTGCTTGCACCAACAGCTGATTTATTAACGCTTTTCAGGAAGAGAATAGGTCTTTTAAAATGTGTCCAAAGGAGATCATTGCTGTGCTCCCCCTGTACAGCACAGCTACAGACCACTGGAGTTCATTTCCATTTCCATTTCCTTCTGATCACCTGCACATGTGGAATGGGATCCATGTCCAGCATCCATTCTTGGTTCCACCTTGGGTGGAAATTCCTGGTTCCATGTCCAGCATCCATTCCTCCTTCCACCTTGGGTGCAATCCCTGGATCCGTGTCCAGCATCCATGTCCAGCATCCATTCTTGGTTCCACCTTGGGTGGAAATTCCTGGTTCCATGTCCAGCATCCATTCCTCCTTCCACCTTGGGTGCAATCCCTGGATCCGTGTCCAGCATCCATGTCCAGCATCCATTCTTGGTTCCACCTTGGGTGGAAATTCCTGGTTCCATGTCCAGCATCCATTCCTCCTTCCACCTTGGGTGCAATCCCTGGATCCGTGTCCAGCATCCATGTCCAGCATCCATTCTTGGTTCCACCTTGGGTGGAAATTCCTGGTTCCATGTCCAGCATCCATTCCTCCTTCCACCTTGGGTGCAATCCCTGGATCCGTGTCCAGCATCCATGTCCAGCATCCATTCTTGGTTCCACCTTGGGTGGAAATTCCTGGTTCCATGTCCAGCATCCATTCCTCCTTCCACCTTGGGTGCAATCCCTGGATCCGTGTCCAGCATCCATGTCCAGCATCCATTCTTGGTTCCACCTTGGGTGGAAATTCCTGGTTCCATGTCCAGCATCCATTCCTCCTTCCACCTTGGGTGCAATCCCTGGATCCGTGTCCAGCATCCATGTCCAGCATCCATTCTTGGTTCCACCTTGGGTGGAAATTCCTGGTTCCATGTCCAGCATCCATTCCTCCTTCCACCTTGGGTGCAATCCCTGGATCCGTGTCCAGCATCCATGTCCAGCATCCATTCTTGGTTCCACCTTGGGTGGAAATTCCTGGTTCCATGTCCAGCATCCATTCCTCCTTCCACCTTGGGTGCAATCCCTGGATCCGTGTCCAGCATCCATGTCCAGCATCCATTCTTGGTTCCACCTTGGGTGGAAATTCCTGGTTCCATGTCCAGCATCCATTCCTGTTTCCACATCACCTTGGGTGCAATTCCTGCTGCACGTGTGGAGTTCCTCATCTCTTCCCATCCTTTTAGAGCTATTGGCTTAAAAAAGCATGTTATTTTCCAAATATTTCACCTTTACTGGGATGTAGCTTAGAAGTTTGAACCAACTGCTGATGTAGGTTGGATTGGGTTTTTTTCTTAATCTTTTGATCACTGTTGTGATCAAAATATTTTCTTCAGTCTCCAGAAGGGTGGCAGGGCTCCCTGGGGGGTGTGAATTCTGTTCAGTTTTGCCTTTTCAGGAGTTGTTCTGTGCTGACACGAAGAGGGGGCTGAACTGCCAAGTTGTCTTTGAAGTTTAATTGTGTGTTTGGCAACAGAGCACACGATCTTCCCTTGCAAATCTGGTTTGCTGTGGTAATTGGCTCGTTTGCTCGCTGGTTATCAATTGAACTTCTCTACCACAAACATCTGTACTTGCATTGTGTTAATGCTAAACACGGACATAGTTAAACCAGAAGAGTGTGTTTGAAAAGCATTTATTAATTCATTAACTGGGAAGTAATTGATAAAGTGAGTGCTCCTCATGTTATTATCCCTTTGTGAGCAGCTTGGCATTTGCTCCGTGAGCCAGAAAAGCAAAGTCACTTTGAAAAAATAATGTGTTTCAAAGTCTTAATCTCCTAAATCAAAAGTAATTGAGAGTAGGTGGGAGAGTATCTACTTCAACTTCCTTTTTTTGTGTCAAAAAAATCCTGAAGCTTACAATTCAGAATTAATGCCTCTTTCTGGATGATGTCCCAAATTGGAGCAATATCAGTTGCCAGAGATATTTGAGTTCTTTCCAAGTGTCTTCATTATGAGTTAAACATTAGTGGAGAAGGCAGAGTCAGAACTTTCCTGTAGTACAGTTTGGGCATTCAGTTCTTCCCTGGGAGGGTGGGCAGGCCCTGGCACAGGGTGCCCAGAGCAGCTGTGGCTGCCCCTGGATCCCTGGAAGTGTCCCAGGCCAGGCTGGATGGGCTTGGAACACCCTGGGATGGTGGAAGGTGTCCCTGACCATGGCAGGGTGGGATGAAATGATCTGGAAGGAACTGTCCAGCCCAAACCAAGCTGGGATTGCATCATGAGTTTTTCACACAAGTTTTTGTGCTTTTGACGGTGACTGTTCCTGCCTTGTGTCTCTTTGTGTTCCTCTGACAAGATAAATATGTGGCCAAGGAATTAAAACTCACCTGCAATGAATGTTTTGGAAATGGAAGCATTGTACATTCATGGAAAAACAACTTTTCCAATTCTTGTATTCCCTTTTTTCAACTCTGCAGGCACTGCAGGAATCGATCGTGCCTGTGAATGCAGCCGGAGACAGAGATGGAAGGGAAATGAGAACATCAACTATTGATCAGGCAGGCTGAACAAAATGAGTCATTAGTTAAAAAGGGCTAACGATGAGCAGGCAATGATTGTCCCAGGCTGGCAGGGCATGA
The DNA here is from genome assembly GCA_013400585.1 of Chloropsis cyanopogon. Classification (NCBI taxonomy): domain Eukaryota; kingdom Metazoa; phylum Chordata; class Aves; order Passeriformes; family Irenidae; genus Chloropsis; species Chloropsis cyanopogon. The sequence goes on from WEZZ01036503.1 coordinate 742,227, forward strand.
TGCATGTGGGAAGGGCAGAGGCAGAGCCACGGACTGGCTGAGGGATTTGCTGCAGTGCTGCCATGGTATTTATGCCATTTTTCAAGGCACTGCTGAGACACAGCTGAAATTCCATGTAAATGATTGAAACTCCACAGGCTCCGGAGATGGATTCAGGCTGGAGCACATCCAGGGGGTTGTGAGGAATTGTCACAGCAGAGCAAAGCAAACAGGACTTGTTGAGCTGCCCAAAATAAGGCTGGGGAAGGGAGGGAGCAGTAGCACAGCTTGTAATAAATAACAGTGCTGAGGATAAATACCAAGGAGGAATAAAAATAATTTTCATAGAGAATAAATTACAGCAATTTGGTGACAAATAAATTCAGAGGAGAGTTTTCAAATGTCAGAGTTGTGTATGGTGGTAGCAGCCATCAGAGAGTAAGCACAGGAATATCTGAAGCTTTTTAAGGTGGAATTTATGGTGTGTTTGGTAAATTTCTGGGAAGTTGCTATGAAAGGGATGTCTGAATTCACAGGCAGCTGGGCTTGGCCCCATCCAGCTTTTTGCTCCTGTGTGAGAGTTTGAGCAGTGAATGTACAGCTTTGTGTAGGTTTGCACCCTTACCTGAGAGGTGAACCACCTTCTTACTCAAAAGTATTTCCATCTATTAATGTCTTCTTTATTCATTTATAATCCAAAACATAAGGGGAGTTGGAAGAGCTGCTCACCTCCAGCTGTTTTTAAAGGTATTAAATCCACCTACAAACCTTTGGGATCATTTCAGAGGAAGGAGTAAAACATGACCTAGGATTCCTTATCCACAGCACCAAATAAACCCCATGGAGAGGCCAAGTGTGTCAATTGTTTGTCTAAACCCCGTGGCCCTTCCATATTGACTTTCTTTGCTAAATATTAAAGGGCAAAAGGCTGCTTTGGGCTTTCCTGGAACTCCAACAATCCGAGCTGCCAGCACAAGTTAGAGAATTGCCCTGTGCTGGGAGTGTGGTAAACACAAATAAACAGGTGGGTGTTCTCTAGAGAGGGTACTCAAGGAATTAATGCCTGCAGGGCTTGGTGCTGCTGAGCCAGATGAGTGCAGAGGCCCTGGGTGCAGCTGGAGGCTCCTGTGGGAGAAACTGTTTGGGGTTGGTGTCTTCAAAAAAATCTGTATCTCGGAGTTTGTGGGATTTTAAACATATTTGTTTGAATTAATCTCACTCTGGAGACTTAAGGACATCTAAAAGGCAGCCAAGACCCAGAGTTATACCTTTGGTGCATGTGGTAAGTGGAGAACTTCTGTTCTTCATGGAATTTATGTTCAGAGCTTCTGCTCTGCTGTGTGATAAATACACAGCTCCCCTCCTGTATACCCCTGAAATGTCATCACTGTGTACAGAGGCAGCTGCCTGCTCCTGGACATCCTGTTTCCTTGGCTTCCACAGGCCAGAGAAGAAACTCCGGGGCTCAGTGCAGCCCTCTGTGTCTGATAACCTCAATTCCTTCACAGGAACACCAGGCCATGGTGCCCTGGGAAAGTTTCATCTCAGCTTTGTGTCCATTCATTTTTAAAAGTGCTTTTTGATATCATTGTAGCTTTTGTTTTCCTATCCCTTGAACTCCCTGAATAAACTTTGCAGTTTACACACCTCAGTTCCATTTTTTCTTTCATGTAGTCTCAAGAGTCATTCCCAATTGGCTGGATCCCAGGATGGTTTGGGTTGGAGGGGACCTTAGATAGAGATCATGTCATTCCCAACCCTCTGCCATGGGCAGTGACACCTTCCACTGGACCAGGCTGCTCTGAGCCCCATCCAGCCTGGCCCAAAAGTGATTCCAGAAGATTCCCAGCTTGTGTTGGTGTCTGTCAAAGCTGAGCTGCAAATTCCTGCTGCCTTTGCTGCCACTCGGGCCCAGTCCATCTCTTGGTGTCCAGCTGACTGTGTGTGGGACTTGTGGATGCTCAGAGAAGGAGAAACTAGATAAGATTTCCATGGCTTAGCCTGGGAGACTTGAGGGAGATGGAGGTGAAGAATTCCAAACAATCTGCAGCTGTGATCGTGTTAACTGTGCTACTGATGTTTATAGTAAAGTGTTAATTAGCCAATCATGTGAAATGTGTTCAGTAGATGACCATTGAAGTCCACCTGTAGCAAACAAGGAATCAAAAACAGATCTATCACTAAAGAAGAGGCTTTTACCTATCACGTCTCGTGAATAATAGAGTTTATATTTATTACATTCTTTCCCGTCCCCAATACACCAGGCACAACTTTACTACAGGGACTGCCAGGTCTCTTCCCCTGGGTGTAAATTCATTCTCCTTGTCTTCTTCCTCTCTCCCTGCAGTTCCCCCCAGGTTCCTGAGGCGCCCTGCCAACATCTACGCCCACGAGTCCATGGACATCGTGTTTGAGTGCGAGGTGACCGGGAAGCCAACGCCCACCGTCAAGTGGGTCAAGAACGGCGACGTGGTGATCCCCAGTGACTACTTCAAAATCGTGGTGAGTGCCCTGGCCACCCTGCACATCCTGAGGCTCTTGGCCTGGTGGTTCTCCTACACAGTCATGGAAATTGGGCTCTTCTATGGAACCTGCTTCCTGCTTTTGTCCTGTTGATGTTTGGGGCCTGGAAGGGAAATGGTTTCTTGAATCTCTTTAGTGTATGTTGCTTATATTGTAAGAGTTGATGTTTTTATAGCTTGGGCTTTCCAGGAGACTCGGGCACACAGGGTGGCAAAGTGCACTGTCAAAGTCTGAGCTCACCACGACCACTGGCTGTGTGTGCGCTGCAGTCTGTGCCCCATTAAAATCCCAGTTTCAAGCAGGAGCTGAAATAGAAATGTAACTGAGCTGTGGATGGTGAGTTTGGCACAGGGGTGCTTCTACAGGGAGATTTTAGATGCAGTAAAAAGCATTATTGAGACCTAGTTGAGAAATGAGTGGCTGTGTAATTGGGTGTACCTGGGCTGTGGGGCTGTGAGGTTCAATCAGTCCAAAATACCACCAGAACAGCTGGGGAAACATTAGGATTTTCCAGTGCTACATGATGCTAGAAAATGACAGCCATTAACGAGAGCTTCTGCTGCTTTTTGAACTGCTAGAATGAGGATTCAGTGCAAGGGAGGTGAGCTCTGGGAGCTCCAAACACACTTTTCCCAGTTGCTGTTAGAAGTTTCTCCTGCCACAGTAATGTGCCATGCTGACACCATTGTTTTGGCAATTGCAGCTCTTTTCTAAGTGTTGTTTTCTCCCTTTGCTCCTCAGAAAGAACATAACCTGCAAGTTTTGGGGCTGGTGAAATCTGATGAAGGATTCTATCAGTGCATTGCAGAAAATGATGTTGGAAATGCACAGGCTGGAGCCCAGCTGATAATACTTGACTTTGGTAAGATGAACTGTGACAGCAGAGAGCCAAAAGTGGGGAGGGACCATTCCAAGGGGCCTTTCCACATGGAACTCTGTTAGAGTAACTCTGCTAGAGCAGGGTGATCTTTTAAAAATCATGTGAGTGATCCAGTGGTGTTTCCTGTGCACTTAGTGAGGAGAATTGAAGGAATTCTACAGGATCCATCCTGTATTTTGAATAATATTTGGTGCAATAATAAAACATGGTCAGAAATGTTGCATGCTGAGGTTTACAAGCAATAGCAGAATAGCCAAAATGAAAACAGTCACTAAAATCACACACCTGGAAAAGAAGCACTTATGGAGCACACCCCAAATCACCCCAAATATTTTACATCAAAATCATTCCAGTGTCAGAAGCTTTTTTCTGCTGTTAGTGTAAAAAATAGTGAACTTTGTCATTCCTGCAAGCTGCAGCTGCACATCTGGTGGTTTACAGCTGCAATTTAAGGTAAATATTTGTTCCTGTGCTCCAATCAGTGGAACTCCTGCCGTGCTCCCTATACAGTGTCCTGCATTGCAGGGCTGGGGTGGCAAAGCACAACAATTTGTGTTAATTAATTGGTGTTAAAAACCCCAGAAAAGAGGTACTGCAAATATCATCACTAAGGCATCAGGTTGTTCAGCTCTTTCAGGTCACAGAGTTCTGAAAAATAATTTCTAAGGAAGAAAACCACAGAGGATGAGGGGAGACAAGTCAGACAAGAAAAAACTAAAACTATACTAAGAGGGGTTTTGTGTTGTCTTTTTGCAGGGGGATTGTTTTAAATTCTAATTTCTTTCTTATTTGAGTGGAGAGGATTTAGGAGAAACAGTCCTAGCCATGGCTGGAGGTTTGATGGAACTTCACACCTCAAACAGGTGTGAATCTGCTGTCCTTGGGTTTGGTGTCCAGTGTGCAGAGAGTAAACTTAGGAACGAGCCATAAAGAGAGATTGCCTGTTTATTTTTCAGTTGTTTTGTAGAGCAGCTCTGCACTTACTGCTTCCTCTGAATTCCTCTTTGGATCTGGGTGTGTTTCACTGCTGGCTGAAGAGCCACAGGTACTCCCCACCCTGATTTGGAGAATGCAGGCTGCCCTCTCCTGGGGTCAGGAGCTTTAATGCCATGGAGCCGTGGGATTCCAGCCTCAGAGCAGTGCCAGGAGTCTGCATCCAGCACTGCCCTGCTGTCATCAGATTGCCAGAAAAATTATTAAAAGTAATTTAATTTCTGCTCTGTGCATTAATCACCTGAGTGGTTTGCAGCCTCTTCCAGCAGAAACATGATTCCATATTCTGCACGTTTGAAAACACTGAATAATGAATGGCCTTGGCCTTGGGAGCCCTGCCCAAGCCTGTGCTTGCACCCAGCTCCCAGCAGTGGTTTATAAATGACTCTCGCTGTTGTTATTGGAGTTCCTGTGGTCTCACTCCTCTTCCTTTCCCTCTGCTGCTGTTTGTCCAGTGGTTTCTCCTTCCTGCTCCGCTCCGGCGCCTCGTCCTGAAGGGCTTTGCTCATGATGTCCTTTCTCTTTTGCATGCTGCCAGAGGATTTGGGCTGCAGTGGTGGAGTCCCACTGTGGGTGTAGAGACACACCCCGAGGCCGTGGCCCTGGAGCTCTGGGGCCACTGAGATGCTGCTCTCCAGCAGTGGGACACCCCCATGGAACACCTCTGAGGGGCCGTGGAACTGTGCTGGGCAGGGGGGCTGTGACCAGGAGTGCTGTGAGGAATGAGTGGGATATGTGAGAGCTGGCAATTCACAGGTGGAGGAAATATGGATATTGGGGTTTATTGGGAAATATGGATATTTATATGGAAATATGGATATTGGGGTTTAAAATACCTTCTCTCAATCCATGAGCAGGAGAGAAGGAAACTGTTCTGGGAAAGAGGGAGAAGGTATCACATGCAGTAGTGGTAGCTGGCTTGGTATGGAAATTCAAACCCCTAATATGAGCAAAAACTATTCTGAACATTTCAATCATTAATTCAGAAAACTTTTTTTTTTTTTAATTATTTCGTAGCTGCTGATGAGAAATGCCAACTTTGCCAATTTGAAAAGTAACTTCAGTGAGAAAAACGTTGATTAAGTGTTGATCAAAGTTTTTTCCAGTGAGCAGCGCTTCCCTTCCCATGCTGTTCTGTTTTCTCCTTCCTGCTGGAATTGGCAAACATCTGGCTATTTACAAACCATTTCTCATTAGCCCTTTTGCTTATCAAATTGATCTTGAATGAACTAAATGCAAATGAGAAAGTGGAAGCCCTGGGGAGTTTCTCGGGGAGGCCACGTGAGTTCTCTCATCCAAGTCCCACATCTGTGTTTTGTGCACTGTAAGTTTGAAATGCAGTGAGGGGAAAACATTGATCTGCTGCAAAGGGAGCTTGTCTGTGTTTGGAGAGATTTCTGACTTGGAGAGAGCAGGAGTTTGGTGATTCACCTGCTGCACAGCCTGGGCACAGCCCCACAGGACTCCTGCCAAAGTCTATCTGTGGCTCTCATATCCTACAGTGAGCTTGATATAACCATCAATCAGACATAACATTTCAGGCTGGGCTTTTTTGTGTTTGGGGTGAGTTCTGGGCAGGTTTTAGTGCAGAGGAAAGTTATTTGTGGAAAATGTTAAAGCACAGAATTGAAAGGCTTCTTGCATTGCTTTTCCTCTAAACTTTATTTATTCTGTTATTAAGTGTAGAAAAGTTTGCACCTGGAAAGGGATAGGCCATACAGAATCCACAACCCTTGCTTTTTCAGGAATATATGAGAGAATCATCAAATTGAGAGCAGAGATTTTTAGGACAAGTGTTTGTAATTGAGAAGGATGGAAGGGGGAGGAAGATTTGGGTCAATGGTCTGAGTTAAATCCTCTTTATCCGTGTACTGAACATCAGGTGTAGAATTCTGCAAGGGACTTGAAAAGCCTCTCACGTGCTTTCCAAGCACTTTGGGATTTGGAGCTGTGTCCCTGTTTCTCAGCTACTGGCCCTGGACACTCTGTGCTTTCAGAATTTCTCTGGAGTGGCTCTGCTGCCTGCTCTGCCTTTCAGGAAGGATGTGGGAACTCCCTACAAGAAGGAAGTTCCTCAATGACCTCTTTGTCCTGCACTTCTCAGTCTCAATGCTTCTCTCTTTGCCTCCTTGATGAAGAGATGAGTGGTTTGGTGTCCTGCAGATGAACCACGGAGGGACTCCTGCCTATCCCAGAATCTCCATCGTGCTTTGGAAACGCCTTTCTCAGCAATCTCAAATCTCTCCTCCCCCCTTTTTACACAAACCCAGCTAGCTTTACTTCCAATCCTCATTGCTCAGCCCCTGAGTGTCCCAATTACAGAGCAGAAACACTTAATTAGAGCAGAGCCCTTCCTTGTCATCGCTGTCACGGCATTTTTGTGTGAGGTGAGTGAGACCCTCGGGGTAGCGGAGGCGTTTGGGGTTTCTTGGTGCTGTAACCCAGCCTTGTCCAGGGAATCTGGCCCTGCTCACGCTGCCATGTGGGGACTGGGAAAAGAACAGGTGGCAACAAGTAGGGGGAGGGAGGCAGATGGTTCCCTGTCACCCTGTGTGAAAGGCACTGACGAGTGCTCAGGCACCGGGGAAAAGCAGGAGCGATGCCTGAGCAATGTGGAAGGCAGGGCCCTGCACTGCAAACAAATATGCCATGTTAGGGGAGAACAATCTCAGCCCATCCTTTCAGATGCACTGTGCCACCTTCACAACTGAAGGGGGTGCTTTGTGGGGCTCTTGTACTTCTATACTACAAAATTGGGGTTTTTCACTGTATTGTGGGTTGTACAGGAGTGACTGAGTCAGATACGGTGCTGTATCCATGTCAGGATTGTTTGTAATGGAACTATCTGTTTCTTTAAACTCAGTTTTTTCCTGAAAAAAGCTCTCTGTCCAAGCAAGGCTATCCTGCATGTGATTAATTACTCCCAGCATGGGAAGCAGGGAGGGGGAATTGCAAATCTGTGTGGAGTTGTAGAGCTGTGAGGCTTTGGGATCACGGAGGCATCTGGGGATGGCTCCATGGGATGGGTGCAGATTCTCCAGGAAGCGGGGGCAGGGAAGCAGGGAATTGGGTCACCCTCCAAGGCTGCCTCCAGGGTTTTCTCCCTTTGGAGAGGGTGATGAGCCAGCCAGGAGTGCTGGCACAGGGATGGAAGGACAGCAGGGCCCTGGGTGTGTCTGCTGGGCCCTGCAGGGCAAGGAGGAGATTTTTAACACAGCCCTGGTGCTCCTGTGGGGTTTGAGCCATGTGGGCGTGCTGGGTGGCAGCTCCACGTGTGACAAACAGGACATGGAGTTCCAGAGGAGGCTGGAATTCATTGCCTGTGTCTGGCTGGAGAGTGGAGCTGAGAATTCCAGCCTTCAGCTTCCAGACAAGAGGCCTTGGCTTGTCTGGGATATTTTTGGTAGGTTTCCATAGGAGACTATGTTAATGGACAAGAGGCAAACCATTTGATCCTGAAGGATGAAAGTACAGGAATGGTCTGCTCCACAGGGCAGGGGTTGGGTGTGTGTGTCCAGGAGACCAGGAGGGATAAAGAAGGAGCTGCCAACTGGGCTCCAACACAAAGTAAAAGCCCAGGGAATCTGGAATCAAAGCCAGAAAATTACCTGGAAGTGTAGGGATGTAGGAAAGACAAAGCTCAGCTGGAGCTGGAACCTTTTCAGGGAAGGTTCTGGAGCAAATCCCCCTGGAGGCCATGCCATGGGTACATGAGAGGGATGATGATTGGGAAAATCAGCACGGATTTGCCAAAGGCAAACTGTGCCCAACTGTTCTGTGGCCTTCTGAGATGAAATGGTTGGGCCTGTGGTTGAGAGGAGAGAAGTGGATTTTGTCTGCTTTGCCTTTAGCCAGGCCTTTGGTGCCGTCTCCAAGGTTATCCCTGAGGCTAAACTGGGGAAATCCAGCCTGGATGATGGGATGTGTGGAGAGCCATGGAAATTGGGAGCATGTGATGAGCTGGATGTGCTGAGTTTGATCCATCCTGGACCGCCTGTTACTGCTCAGGCAGGGATGGGGACACAGGGAAAAGCTGCAAGCAAAGGAATTTGTGATCAGAGAAAGCAGCTTCACAGGGAGAGAGCTGCAGTCCAGCAGGCTGCCCAGGGAGATCTGGAAATGTCTGCTCTTGGGAGATGCTCAGGGCACACCTGGACAAGGCCCTGAGCAGCCTGGTTGAAGGTGACCCAGCTCAAGCTGGGGTTCAGGTGAGCCCCCAGACCTGTTCTGTGAGGCTGGGGTGGGGATGGACCCTCTTGGTGTTGGTGCTCTCATGGAATGGCCAAATCCTGTTCCATGGGATGTGTTTCCTGCTGATCTCCTTGGGGGAAACACAAGTGCTGGTGTTGGTGGCAGTCTGGCCTCACAAACAATGTCTGAATAAAGTCTGACACCACTGCCTGATCTCAGTTCCTCTGCTGAGTCTCATTCCCTGGATCCTAGTTTGGAAGGAGTTTTTAAGACATCATTTATTGCCCTATATTGGTGCTTTTTTAAAGCAATTGAGTTGTGTCCAGGCCCATTGCTGCATAAACAATTCCATTTTGTGTTGCTACCTCTCTGCCAGGGTTTGGCTCTCACCTGTGTGCAGTCTTGGAGTACTGAAAGGAGCTGGGTGGGCTGGGGGCTTCTCTGAGCCCCACAAAGATGGAGAACATCAGGAATCTGATCCAAGTTTCCCAAAGCCAGCACATTTCAGTTAAGATTGTGCTGAAAATCTGTCATTTCTGCACTGCAGATGGTACTGGACTGTTTGAAGTCACTTCAGGCTGACTTGGAGATTCCCATTCCTCACAGAGAGGCCATTTCAGCTCCCCTGACCTGACTGAAAAGATTCCCAGCTATAGCTGGATTTTAAAGGCAATGTCAAAAGCCTTATTTCAGTCAGGATAGATGAAATACTCTCTGTTTTCTATAACCATAAGCTTCATTATGCTGTTTTAGGAGGCAAATAGAAGTTCTTGTTGACAGGTTTTGGCTCCTACTGAAAGACATGCAAAAGTTGGCAGTAACAGCCCAAATGTACTCTGCTTTGAAAAACTCAGTCCCACATTTGGGTATTTGCCATGTGTGAAAAATCCCATAAACAGGGCCTTGCCTGGTTCAAGCCCTGGGGCAGACTCCTCTCCTGTCACCTCAGGACCTATTTTGGATGGTTTCATAGATATCAAATGTACCTTCTCAGGCTCCCTCTCTCACAGAGGTGATGCTTCAGAGTATTTTTTAGTTACATATTGTGAATGAAAGCATTCTCAGTCCATGGAATTCTGTGGAGTTCTTGGACATTACAGAAGTACTTGAAAAATCTGCAGGGTGTTGTGAATGAAATGCCAGAGCAAGATAAAAATATATTGTTCTTATCAAAGAACAATAAAAGAGGACTCTGGGTGTTCCTCTGCAGGGTCTCCTGTTTCTTCTCTCAGACAGAAACGTTCTCATGTTCTTTCTGCCCTGTCCAATTTTGCATATCTGAATGAAGGGAAATGGGAAGAGGTCCCTGTGCTTTCCAGGAGTGGCTTTCAGGAGTCTCAGCATCCACCAGGGAAGAAATAGAAAAAGATTGAGCAGGGAGGCTGCAAAGCCTTGCAGACCAAAATTCATGTTTTCTGTCAAGTACTCAAAGGAATGAACTGTGGGTTTTGGGGGAGTGGGAGATGGTGATGGGCCTGGGGTGGAACTGGATGTTCAAGCAGCACAAAGCAGCCCAGTGGTTCTCCCAGTGGTTCTGGGAGAGCAGCTCTGTGCTGAAGGCACCTGTCTCTGCTGCACTGGGGACATGGGGAAGAACCTCTGGTCTGGTGGAGAGGGAAGATCTGAAAGTCAGAGAATGGAAAATCCCGTGGGATGAGCGTCCTCAGAGCCAGGAGTAGCAGGGGAGCTTCCTCCCTGCGTTTCTGTGGTTTGTATCCACATATCCCTGAGGGTTTCCACTCACAGGATTAAAGTTTGTCCCCAAAAAGCTTTAAAAGCAGCAAATACCAAATTCCAAGCTGCACATGGTGGACATTTAAGAACTCCTGGCAGGGCTGGGGCTGCACGGAGCCGAGAGCATTCCTAAAGCCCCTGCCTTCGTCCCTCAGCACCCACCCAGCATCAGATGGAGGGTGCAGAACAGCTTGGAAGGCTCATTTGGAGAGCTGTGCTTCAGGAACATAAACAGCATCTGAAATCACAAACTGACTTCAAACACTCACAGCCAAAGCCAAACTCAGAGAATGTTTTGTACCGGTTGTGTACACTCCAGTGCTAATTTTCTGTAAACACAGCAGTGTGTGCTCCTCTTTAGTGCTGAAAGAGTGGGGGTTTGGGGTTTAATTTTGATTTTAATTTACATTACTTAGCTATTATTCCTCAGGGAAATGCAGCATTTGTGTTTCTTATGGCTGCATGTCTGTTCAAAATGGCCTGGGAGCTGTTTGAATTCAGTCAGTTCCATTTCTCGACTCAATTCCTGTTTAATAAATGATCTTTATTTATTCCCTCTTTATGGGCCCTGCTTACATATAGTCTTATTGAGAAGCAGAACTGATTAAACCACCCTAGACCCCAAACTTCTTGAACGTTTAACTTGATGAAACGGGAGCTAAGCATTTCTCAGTAGCGTATTCATGTTTAAAGCTGGCACAGGCTTTGAATAAATTGCTCTAATTTAGATTAAATTAGGAATAGATTAATGTTTGCCAGCACGCCGTGAATCGCAGGGAGGCAGAACAGCATTTATATTGTGCTTATTAGTTTTCATTTCTTGTTTTATGACTGTATTTACAGTTGGCTTGGCAAAGAAGTGGAAGCTCCTGATGGAATTTGTACAGGGTTGGGTGCCCTGACTCCAGTCTGGGCCCACAAACAAAGGGTTGTGGGGATGCTGCTTGTGCAGCTGTGCTGGAAACACTGGCACCTTGAATTTTGGCTTTCACCAGGGGAGTTTTTGGCTAGAAGGAACTTGAAGAAATTCCATGTAATGTTGGGAAAGGAGTGATACATAAGGAATGTTCAGTGGAAGCAGAGCAAGAGCCTACAGGAGCAAAAACCTTGAGTGTTTTATGAGAAATACCCAACACACATTAATACAGGTTTGCTGTCCTCCACCTGTATTATTCCATATTTACTGTCCCACTGCAGAAGTGCAGTGAGGTAGGATTTGTGTGGAAGGCTCTGAGTCCGTTTTATCTCTTCTGCCTAATCCTGAATTCCTGAGAGAGTTCCTCACTCCCATAAAAGTCTCTTGGCCACCAGAAAGGCAGGTTATTAACACCAAACACACCTCCCTCAACAGCACTGAAATCCACCCATTCCAGTGTTATAAACTCCTGTTTTATGTATTCCTGGCAGCTTGGCTGGCTGATGTCATGTCAGGAGTGTTTTTCCTGGGAACAAAGCAGTGCTGCTCCGGACACCAGCCCAGCTCCAGCTGTGGAGTGATGGCTCCTCTGCCTGGCTCTGGCTCCTTTTCCCTTTTAGAGGGGAAAATCCAAATAATCAGGGGCAAGAGCAGCCCCTGCAGTGGTCACGAGGGCTGTTGTTTTTAATGCTTTGTTTTTTCCATTCCTGCACGAGTGGAAGGGCAGGATTAGCTGTAGCTTGATATCCATCATGACTACCAAAGGCATTTCCTCTGCTTTCTTCCTCATATCCAGGGCTCTGAAGATTGACAGAAACACCCTCAATTTGTAATGGATCCCAGGCTGGTGTTGGAAAGGAAAAGATCAGATTTTGTCAGTCTCACACCAGCGGGGAGAACAAACACATGGGCTTGGTCTTAATTGGTTGCTTATATTTCAGAGTTGCTAAATTATCCAGGAATAGCAGAGACAGCTGAATGCATTTGGAGAGAAGGGACAGGATTGGTTTTCACTTGGGCTGAGTGGGTAACAGCACTTGTGCTGATGAAGATCTGGAGCTGGGAGAAACCCCTGGTACTTATTGACAGGATAACCTGCATGTGCTCATGGGGTTTATTCCCTAAGGAAATGCCATAAATCTAACAAAGAAATGTCATTTTTAATAAAGTGTGTTCAGTATTGAAGCCAGCTGTAAAATGTCACTGTTCTCACTGGGATAGAACAGCCTGCAGTGGGGGATTCTTGTTTTCCTGGTTGTTTCCCTTCTCCTATCATCTCTCTTCTCCCCAAAAAGAAACTCATAATTGTGGATCCAGAGTCCTTAAAGGACAGATGGATTCTGTGTGGTTTTGCTGGTCACACATCAGCACTGGAGGTGTTGAAAGAAAAGAAAGAGGGAGAAAAGTCATGCCTGGGTCCAGGTCACAGCTGACTGGGGATGGACGTTCCACCTTGACCCTTCTTCAGCACCAATGTACATTTATAAACTGCTTTAAAAACATTTTTCTTGGACATTTTTAACAATGGTCAGGTCATTTGAATGTTGCATCTCTTGCTCTAAACCCCATCATGTACCTCTGGGGAATAACCTTCAATTCTTGTGTGCTGGGAAGTGCACACCAAATTCCTCTGTGCTGGGAAAAGCACTTGTATTCTAAAAATACTCACAGGGTTCCCTTTTTCTGTTAGAATTAAAAATATGAGGAAGCAAGTGAACAATACAGGTTTAAAACTAGAAAGAAAAGAAGTCTTAATTAAGAGTTTATAAGATTCCCAAATATCTTGATACTCCTCTAGCTCTATAAAATGGGTGGGTGAGAGGTGGGCAGCAAGGAGCTGTGGCCTTCAGCAGAGAAATCCAGTGAAAATTAATAAAATATCCAGTACCACATCTAATAGTGCTGCTCTGTAGGTGGTTATAGACTAAAAGAGGAAAGGGAGGTTTGAGGGGATCTTCTGTCTCTTGAAAATATTAATTGTGTAGATGTAAACCTAAATGGAAGGAAAGTAGAGTGTGGTAGATATGTGTAAGAAACAAGTAGTTAAATAAGCTGTTAATAATTAGTTTCATTTAATAAGTTTTTTTTAATTTTAAAAATAAGTTTTTTAAAGAGCTTGGAGAAATAAGGACAATTTTGACAACAAGCAGCTTGTTCAGCCTTATCTGCTGCAGCTCCAGTTTGGCAGAGTTGGTGCTGCCAAGTTGTTCCAAGTGTCAGCAGCTCCCAAACTGAAGATGTCTCACTTGGAAGATATTTTTTGGAGAAAAGCAGCCATGTAAGATAACACTGAGTACAACCCTTGTGCCCTGCAGGTGTCCCTGACAGGGACAGGGGTGCCTTGTCCAGAGGCACTTGGAGGAGCTCAGCAGTCACTTAAAGGAAATCCTGCAGGTTCAAGGCAGGGCTGTCAGTGATCTGTGAGCAGCAGCAGGGTTTGTGTTTGCTGGGCTCCTTCATTTCACTTCAGGCTGTTACTGTGGTGTTCCTTTGGAAATACAGCCTGAAATAGTTGAGGCAGGGTCGTGGAATCCCAGGGTGGTTTGGGCTGGAGGGACCTTACAGCCCATCCCATGCACCCCTGCCATGGCAGTGACACCCTCACCATGCCAGGGTGCTCTGAGCCCCATCCAGCCTGGCCTGGGGCACTGCCAGGGGTGTTCTGGTCCTGCCCTGCCTGCCTGCAGGGTTATTGGGGATTATTGGGGGATTATTGCAGCATTCCAGCACTGGTGACCCCCTTCCCTTGGGAGTGCCAGCTGAGCATCCCTGCAGGTTGCACAAGGGAGAGGTGGGAAGGGAAGGGAAAAGAAAAGAGGAAAGGAAAAAGGGGAAAGGAAAGGAAAAAGGGGAAAGGAAAGGAAAAAGGGGAAAGGAAAGGAAAAAGGGGAAAGGAAAGGGAAGGAAAAGATGTGCCCAAGGGCACCAGAGGAGTTATTGGCAGGGCCCAGGGGAACATCAGAGGCATCTTGAACTCTCAGGTGTGCCAGTGGCTGTGCAGAGCTGAACCCTTTGCACAGGACACGGGGTTTTACTTGTCACTGCTCCTCAAGGGCTGTGCTGAACAGAGCTCAGTTATTTGAGAATAAAGTCACAGCTCTGCTGCCATTATTAAAGGCAGATTGCAGAACACTCTTGCAGGCTCTGCTGCTCTCAAGAGATTTTTTTAATTCTTCAGAGGAATTCAACTGATGAATATTGATAGTAAGAGGAAACCCTGGCCAGGCTTCTTTGGGGGCACTTCCAGGCAGTTTTTCTGCCTCGGGTTCTATATGTGGGTTTTGGTTTGGGGTTTTGATTCTTTTTCTTAAGGAGTAGTTGTTAAAAAAATATTTAATTCTTTAAATAATTGAATATTCACTAGTGAATTTCAAGGTCATACCCATAATTTTACAATATGTGTTATGGCTTGAATTTCATTCCAATGACAAAATGTGTTTCAAAGCAGTTTTAAACTCCCTGGGGACAGGTGAGGCGTGTTTGGCTTATTTCCCTTTTTTTAATAACCTGAGTCTTGTGACCAAAATCCCTGCAGGGCTTTTTTCCCTTTCCATCCTGCCCTGGAGCTCAGGGATGTGGTTGGAACCAGGGGGTTCCTGCTCCGTTTCCCTGGAATGCGTCAGCAGGGCCGTCACGCCTTTTTAAAGGTTGTTTTATGAGACAGGAAAAATCAAATTGTTTCCTCTACACCAAAGCATTTCACGGTGAAACGGGAATGGGAGGAGGGCTCGTTATCAGGAGAGGTTTTATGACTTCCTTTAAAACACAGGCTCCCAGTCAGAATGTGTTTATCACTGTATTTATATATCCCAGTTATTGAGCACCCAGCAGTGTCCGTTCACAATGCAAAACAGAACCAAATAAGTGCCTGAAAATCAGAATCTCTGAGTGGCAGTTAAGCACTTGCTTGGTCTGGATTTTTGGGGAGTTTTTTGCAACACTGTGCATTGAGTGAAGAGTAAATAACAGCTCTTGCTCCCAGTGGTGATGTAAATTA
Source organism: Chloropsis cyanopogon (assembly GCA_013400585.1). Classification (NCBI taxonomy): domain Eukaryota; kingdom Metazoa; phylum Chordata; class Aves; order Passeriformes; family Irenidae; genus Chloropsis; species Chloropsis cyanopogon. The sequence continues at coordinate 757,440 of WEZZ01036503.1, forward strand.
ATCTAAGGCAATTAAAAATTTAAAATAAGGCGTTTTCCCTGCTCCGAGCTAAACGTGTCTGCATAGAGGAATAAATAGGAAATGTCTCCATTTCATTTATGAGGAAAATGAGGGATATTGGTAGAGGAAGGTCTGTTCCTCATGGTGGGGGTTGAATTTGGGTTTTTAAGCGTGTGAGGGACAAAATTTGTTCCAAGGATTGAGTTGGGTTCTTGTCCTCAGACCTCCCTTGAGTGAGATGATCCGGGGAATGCTTGTGTGGGGTCACTCCTGGGCTCTGTGTGTCCCCTGGTTCCTGCAGGTGTAATTCCCTAAGGGATGCCCTGGCCAGTGGCTCCGTGTCCAGCTGGGCTCCCCTTGAGGTGTTGGTTCCAACCCTGTCGTGTTTGTCCTTCTGACACATTGCCAAAATCACAAATTCCAAATGCCACACACCTCCAGATTTCCAAAATCCATTTGAGTCCACCAAGCTCTGCAGTTTAAATTAGCTCATGAAGAATAATTAAATCTACAAAATCCTAAATTGGAGGGCGTTTTCTGTTGAGCAGATGTGGGTCTGTGTCTTACACCAGGTGATGGTGGCTGTCTTTGGAAATCCAGGAGATTCAGGACATTTCTGCTCATTCTGGAAAGCAGAAATTACTTTCCACCCTCTTCTTTCCATGTCTGTTCAGTCCCTGTTCCAGCTTTGCACCAAAGCATCAATTTGTGGAGGGAGTCCCAGAGATTTCTTTAAATGAGTTTTTCCAAGGGAAGAAGTTAATTCCATTATTGCAGTTGATCTGGTGAGACCAACTTCAACACTTTGGCTGTTTGTCTGAGAGAAATTATTTGGGTAATGTAGCTTTGAGTGTGGTATCACTCAGGGAACAGCTGGCAATAACAAGGTGATCCCTTCTGCTGGAAATGTGTGGTTTAAGCATTTGAACAAGGACAACAACTGGATACAAGTAAAAACACAGGCAAAAAATAGAGAAAGCAGAATTTTGAAGGGTGGTGTGTAGTGTGAATTACTGATTTTGTTATTTCATGTGCTACAGGCAAGTAGTTATTTTAAAATATTTTTAAATACAATGAGCATAAAGAAATCAGTGGGATTTGACTCTTGACACTCTGCAGCATCACAGCTGCTTGATCCTGATCCAAGCTGAATCCTTTGAACCAAAGTTCAAATTCAGGAGAACAGTGCATTAGGTAAAAGAAAAAGTTTGAAACTCTTTATTGCCTTTCTGGAACCAGTTAAACAGACTTATGGAAGAAATGTTACTTTTTGAGTACGCAGTTTTATATGAATACCTCAAGTCAAAATTAAACATTTGGTGCCTCTTAGGTACTTTTTTCTTAGGGAATGCATTTAAAATATTAGAGGTGTTGAGATCTGGATGTCCTAGGTATTTTTTTTTCCAAAAGGTTTGTTGGCAAAATAGTTATTTACTATTTTTAGTTGTAGTAGATCTTTGTTGCTGAAATCATGTTTCAAATCTCTAAAATCCACCCTGAAGTCCTTCCAAGGAGGATTTTCTCTTCTCCTCCTCTATGTATTGAGTGGTGTCCCTGTTCCTTGTTGTCCCCATGAGTGGTTCCCATTGGGAAGGTCATTCCTGTGCTGGATCCATCCCCCCCGGAGGGTTCATGGACCTTCCCAACCCATTCCTGCTCCTCACCCCAACTGCACCTCAGGGAGCCTTGGACCTCGATGTGTGTGGGCTGGGGGATGCACTGGGGTCCCTGTTGGGTGCTCCGGGTGAGAGCTGCTCCAGAGCTCCATGGGATGCAGGCACTGGGCTCCAGGAACACCTGGATCACCCCCTGGTGCCCCTCCTGCTTCTGCAATCCCCAGCATTCTCCTCAGGCCGTAATGAGGACCTGCAAACACTGGGATATGGCCAAAACAGCCTAAATATGACCTTTAAGCAGCTCTTGAGGTGTTTCTGGATCTGAATCCCTGCCTTTCCACAGCCCTTCAGAGTCAGGTGGTGGCAGTGCCAGGTGATTTTAGTGTCCCCAGTGGTTCAGATAAGGCTGGAGCAGATAACATTCCTGTTCCCCCCTGTTGGAGCTGATGGTATCACTGGAATGTTGTTGCCAAACAGGAGGAAACCTGGATATGCCAATAATGCCAGGGGGGGAAGGCAGGAAAAGGGAAATCTCAACCCAAGGGGCCAGACAGCATGGAAAGTATTTCCAGTGATTTCATAACAACCAGAGCGTCTCTGTGAGTGGTTTTCAGGTGTGGCTGAGTTGTTTGGAGAAGATCTGCTGGCCCCCCTGGGTGGTGGCCCCGGAGCAGCTCTCTGGCATGCTCCCTCTGTTATCCCATGGTTTTCCTACAAGATGAAAAGATGGGATCACAGCAGTGCACCCACCTCATGGACACCTTCACCTCCTGGGCGTCACCAGCCCAGTGCTGGGGCAATTCAGACCTTGATTGGATTGGAATCCAGATCCTTGTGGCTATTTGCATACCCTGCAAAGTATTTTGATAAAATCGTTGTAGTGTTTGAGATCTGCTCCCAAGGAGCATTAGCAGCTGGAATGTCCTCTCCCCTGGATCCCTGGGATGCCTGTGAGGCTGCCTTGGCTGGTGGTGCTGCTGCTGTCACACCTGAGCAGCACAAACACACATTCCTGTGTCTTGGAATGCTGTAGGATGTGGAGAAAACCGTTTCCATAAGGAAAATAATTTCTAGGGCAAAGTTAAAAGCTTCTGCTTCTCATGTTGCTGGGAATTGCTACCTGCCCTGCAGTGGCCAGGGTGCAGGAGTGGAACTCTGCTGCCTGGAGTTGTGGAGGAGTTCCAGCATCCCTCTGGTTCCAGTTACTCCACAGTAGGAGGTAAATGATGGTGCAAAGCACAAGTCACTTGCTGAATGTGCTTTTACAAAATGAGATTCATGAAAACTGTGTGGGAATAACTGCAGAGAACAGTCCAGAGCTGGAGTTACTGTTTAAGAAGTGATGGAGATGTTAGAAAGAAGAGACTTGGGTGGCTTCTTCTATAGTGCTGAAAGCTGGAAGTGACAAAGCCATTCCTTGATTGGTGTTAGAGCTAATTAGGGTGTAATTGCTCATTAACACAGCTCTGACTGCTGAGCTCTGCTCACCTGGCTGGGGATGAAGCCTCTGTAACAGCACTGGAGGCATTTGTAGGAAATACAGGGAAAAATGAAGGAAATCCCTCAATCTTTGGGGTACCTGCCCCAGCTCCTGGCAGCCCCAGAAGTGTTTGGGGCAGCTCTGGGGCCTGGCCCTGCTCAGATTTCAGGAGGTTTCAGGTCCTTGCTGCTCCCTCTGGGTCCCAGCTGATTTTTCAGGTGCCATTAGGATTTTGTTGTCTGTGGCTGTTCTCCTGCAATGCTGTGGGAAGGAACATTCCTGGTGTGAGCCTTGCACAAGGATAGAGCTGGGTGTCTGTTCTCTGGGAAATCCTGGCAGCTCTCCCAGCCCCCTCAGCTCTGTGTGCTCATCACTTCAGAAAAGATGGATCCATTTCATGATATGGGAAGAAAAACAACAAGTGTGTGGGGATGGGGTTTAGATTACGCAGATGAATTTAAAAAATATTCCATTTCAACTCAGCTGAATGAATTTTAATGCTAGAGAAGGGGTGGATTTTGCATCAAAACCATGTAATTTGAAACAGATCACCTGACAGTACTGCCAAGACAGGTAAGAGAAACCCAAGTATGAGTGTTTGGAGTTTGAAGTGAACTGGAAATCAAGCAGGACAATGGGAAAAGTGCTGAAAGCAGTGGGCACCAGGCAGTTCCATCCCTCGTTCCTCAGTGGGAATGCTGAGGAAGGAGTTGGTCAGGTGCAGTGAGAAGGTCTCCAGGTCCAAGGGAGCTGGTACAAGGGCTGGGATTAAAACACAGGGAAAGCCTGGAGTGATACTGGATCAGCACCAGAATGTCATTCAGGAGCAGGGAGATGGTTTGGGGAGATCCCTGGCCCCATTCAGGGCTCTCCTGAGTGATCTGAAGGGGCTCCCTGAGGCCAGAAGAGCTAAAAGTGGTGCATTCCTGCAGGAAATCCAATTATGGGACATAAAAAAGGGGGGTTAGATAAAAATAGATTTTGCAATGAATGTGAAATTAATGGTGTCATGTATTGATCAGGAGGGGCTGCTGGAGAGCACTTAATTGGGATCTTTAGCTATTAGAGTGTGGAAAGGATAATTAAGGAGATACCCTGGAGTACATGTCTCTCTGTGATCTGTATTTGGAATACCAAAATGTTCCTGGCTCTGGGAATCTGTCTCCCAGTTCTGGTGTTACACTGTACAAATCTGATAAAAACTCATGGCTGCTTCTTAATTCTCTGTCAGGACCTGCCCAAGGAACAGAACAGGAAAAATGAGAGTTCTGCCAATTGAGGAACCCCCAAGCTGATGCTTGGGTTGACAGGGGGCTTTGACAGTTTAAAATCAGGTTGTTGCTGATGGAAGACTCCTCAGTGTTTTTCCCTGAAGGTTTGGTCATTCAGACAATATTTTCTCCTTTAGTCAGGTTTTTTGGGAGCTTTTCTCATTGTGTGTCAGAAAACAAATCCGTGTGTTCTGGTGGAGATGCTGCAGCTCAATAACAGCTCTTCTAGTCCTGAATTTCTTTCTGGGGAAAAGCAGAGCAATTTTAGTTAGTTTCCATAATTAATGAAAAAATAAATGTATTTGGCAGCATGGATTCCCACGTGGAAAATGTCATCAGGTGGCTTAAGCTTGGTAAATAGTTCAGAATCCAGAAAAATTCCATGTACCCTGAGCTTTGGGGGTTTGTTGCTAATTGTGCTGCTTGGAATCCTCGGTGGTAATTGGGGTCCAGCTGCTCAGAATCTCACTGTTACATTTACTGGCTGGATTGCTTTAATAGGATTTGGAGAGAGAGTGGCTCTTCCTATGGTTCAGCTTGTGCTGTTAAATCACCAACCTTTAAATGCAATAATCCCTGGAGTTATCCTGCCTTGGAGTAGCAACACAGAAAGACATGACTGAGGCTAAAAGTTTGGAGAGAGTGGGTATAATCCAGAGTTGTTTATGTTTGTTAGAGTCACTGTAAAATGATGAAATGGGTGTTGTGGGACAGAGGAGGAGCACTGATGGCTGGAAAACAGTGGGAAAAGAGCTGTAATTCCAGCAGCAGAACCCAAGCAGCTCAGGACTGCAGGGTTTGACTGGATGAGTTTGCACTGAAAGGAATTCTCTGTATTCACCTCTCATTTTGTTATGATTGAGCATCATTTAAATGACTTGTGCATGTTGATGAGCTACAGTGGGAAGTGGGGCTGGGTCTGCACTGAGTCATTGACAGAGGCTGGGGTTTAACTGGCACACGTGTGGCATCACGTGTGGTCCCAAAGCAATGACACTGTGGTTTGCTGCTGGTGTCCTCTCCTGAGGTCTATTTTACCCCCAGTTCCACCCTTCCCTCCCCTGCCACTTCCATTACAGTGGAGATTTGGTCTGCTTGCCTGACAGTGCCGTGTCCTGTACTCCCCATTAGTGGTCAGTAGTTACCTCTGCCTGCATGTCAGCCTTCAGTTTAATGGCCTTTTTTGTGTGTTCATTTTCTTCTGTTTCCCATCGTGGTTTTGTTTATTTCTTTTATGTTTTTTTTTTCTTCTGTTCTCTTTTTTTTTTTTTAAACCGTGGTGATGTTTGCCCTTCATATTCCCCAATGTTTGCACATGCCAAGATGTTGCCATCCCAACATTACCTCCCACTTCACTGACCAGTGCCACTAATGACCATCTAGCACCAGCCACAGCGGGACCCCTGCCCTCCGCCCCGCGGGACGTCGTGGCCACCCTGGTGTCCACTCGCTTCATCCGGCTCACGTGGCGCCCGCCGGCCTCGGACCCGCAGGGAGACAACCTCACCTACTCCATCTTCTACACCAAGGAGGGCATCAACAGGTAAGCACTGCAGCAGGGTGGGGCTCTCTGGGCTCTGCTGGCACCCACAGGCTGGGGGGTGCAGGGGTTGTTGTGTTCCCCTCCCTGCCCCTCCTGGAGGAGTTTCACAGGCGCTGCTCCAGCAGGGTTGGGTTGACTGCAAACCTTCCAACAGTTGCTACCTGAACATGAGCCAGCAGTGTGCCCAGGTGGCCAAGAGGGCCAATGGCTGCTGGCCTGGGTCAGGAATGGTGTGGCCAGCAGGAGCAGGGAGGTCACTGTGCCCCTGTGCTGGGCACTGGTGAGGGCACAGCTCGAGTGCTGTGTCCAGTCCTGGCCCTTCAGTCTGGGAAGGACCTTGGGGTGCTCGAGCACGCCCAGAGGAGGGAGCAAGATTGGAGAGGGGCTGGGAACACAAACCCTGTGAGGAACCCCTGAGGGAGCAAGATTGGAGAGGGGCTGGGAACACAAACCCTGTGAGGAACCACTGAGGGAGCAAGATTGGAGAGGGGCTGGGAACACAAACCCTGTGAGGAACCACTGAGGGAGCAAGATTGGAGAGGGGCTGGGAACACAAACCCTGTGAGGAACCACTGAGGGAGCAAGATTGGAGAGGGGCTGGGAACACAAACCCTGTGAGGAACCACTGAGGGAGCAAGATTGGAGAGGGGCTGGGAACACAAACCCTGTGAGGAATCCCTGAGGGAGCTGGACAAAATGAGACTCAGGGGTGACCTTATCACTCTCTGCAGCTCCTGAAAGGTGGCTGTGCTCAGCTGGGGCTGGGCTCTGCCTGCAGGCAGCACTGACAGAACCAGAGCACACAGCCTCACGCTGTGCCAAGAGAAATTTAGGTTTTCCAAGGGAAATATAGGTTGGAAATTAGGTAAAACTTTATTACAGAGAGGGTGAGAAAGTTCTGGAATGGCTGCCCGGGGAGGTGGTGCAGTCACCATCCCTGGCTGTGTTTAACAAAGCCTGGCTGTGGCACTGGGTGCCAGGGTTTAGTTGAGGTGTTGGGGCTGGGTTGGACTCGATGATCTTCAAGGTTTCTTCCAACCCAGTGAGTCTGTGAATTCTGTGAATTTAGCAGCCTGTTGGGGACAGAGCAGCAGGACTGCCACAGCTCCTCAGGAGGCACTGGAACAGCCCTGGGAGCCATGCTGGGAGCAAGAGGAACATCAGGCTTCAAACCCCTGCAAATCCCCTCATCCAGGGACAGCTGTGTGGTGGGTGTTGGTTAAACACCAGTGCTGAATGCCAGTTCCCTCCTGGGAATCCCTGTAAACAGAATTCTGGTGAATGCCTCACAATCATCACTTCTGATGTGTTACCCCAGTGGATGATATCAGTCTACCCCTTCTCCTTCCTGATGGCATCTACTGCTCAGAATTACAGTTTCAAATTGTGATAAGTTTGAGGAAGCTGAAGTGAACATTCATTTGGAGCAATGCTTAATTAATTGCAGATTAGCTTATCAGATTTATTACTCAAGGGAAAATTATCTGTTCACTTTATTGATGAGAGTGTGAGACTCAAAGTCATTTGGAACAGAAAACACTCCAGAGGGGAATTCCTACTCTTCCTTAATCCTGTGGATAGACAGCTTGTCCAGGCTCATGGCAGCTAATTGAGGCAATTTGTAACATTTTGTTTGCCTCACAAATGTTGTTTTTCTGTTACTCCCTTCATTTGGTGATATCCAAGGTGCTCCAGGTCGGGCTGGATGTGGCTTGGAGCACCCTGGGATGGTGGGAACTGTGCAGGAACACCCAAATCCTCTGGGTCTGAGGTTCCAACTGCCTTGGCCTCTGCTGGCTCAGCTTCCTTCAGTTTTCACCTGTTCAGGGAGGGGAGACCCAGGAACATGGCAGTGCCTCCTTTCCTCTGCCCCTTGGACTTATCTGAGGGGGATTCTGCCCCTCTGCCCCCTCAGGTGAGACCCCCCTGCAGAGCTGCCCCAGCCCTGGGCCCAGCTCAGAGAGGCCCTGGAGCTGCTGCAGAGAGCCCAGAGGAGGGACCAGAGATGCTCCAGGGCTGGAGCCCCTCTGCTCTGGAGCCAGGCTGGGAGAGCTGGGGGTGCTCACTGGAGAGGAGAAGGCTCCAGGGAGAGCTCAGAGCCCCTGCCAGTGCCTGAAGGGGCTCCAGGAGAGCTGGAGAGGGACTGGGGACAAGGGATGGAGGGACAGGACACAGGGAATGGCTCCCACTGCCAGAGGGCAGGGATGGATGGGAGATTGGGAAGGAATTTTTCCCTGTGAGGTGGGGAGGGCCTGGCACAGGTGCCCAGAGCAGCTGTGGGTGCCCCTGGATCCCTGGCAGTGTCCAAGGCCAGGTTGGACACTGAGGCTTGGAGCAGCCTGGGACAGTGGAAGGTGTCCCTGCCATGGCAGAGGGTGGCACTGGATCACCTTTAATTTCATTTCCACCCATTCTGTGATACCAAGAGAAGCATTTCAAAGTGGAGGGGACATTTCTGCTTCAGGGGCTGCACAGTGTCACCAGCTGTGATTGTCCCACCTTGGCCTGGTGACATCAGAGAGGCTGCCCTGGAGGCAGTGAGGTGGGAATGGGGGGGGATCCCAGGGCTCTCCTGTCACAGCCCCTGGAGACCTGGGGAATGTGATCAGAGGGAAGTTACTGTCTCACACAGCTGCAGGGTTATTTCACCCCCATGGCAGGAATTTATTTACTTCACACTCAAGGCAGCTCCCCTGGAAAGGGTGTGAAAATTCCAGAGTGCTGCAGGGAGCTTTAGACAAGAACTCAGGCAGAAGAACCCCAGACTTCAAGATTTGGATTAAAAAAAAAAAAGAAATAATGGCACATTTGTGGTCTGAGGTGGTAAATTACACATGTGGGATGTTCAAACACTGCTGAGTTCACAGTAACTGTGGTGTGCTTCAGACACAGCAAATGGAGTTTAATTGTGTGTAATCACACTCAGAATGCCTCTGAGCTCCCTGGCAGGCCCCACAGCTGGCACACACAATGCCCACTCCCTAACAGCTCCCCAGAGAGGCTGTTTAGGTGTAAGTGCAGCTTTACCCTTGGCATGTCCAGCCACACTCCTGGCCTTGCACTGAAGGCTCTTCCCTGGGCTGCTGGAGAGTTCTGTGAACCTCAGCTGGAGTTTCCAAAGCTCCTTAATGGGATGAGAGTGGAACCATGGAACAGTCATAACCATCTGCAGGGTGATGCAGTTATTCCTGGGCCCATCTGCTTGCTGCCTCTTAGCACAACCTGAGCACGTTGGAAAAGGTGCTCCAGGCTCCCCAGGAACAGCCACAAAGGAAGGATTCACACAGCACTTAATTAGATTAATCTCTCCCTATTTTCACCATGCTGTTGTGAAGCCACATCCCTGGTTAGTACTGAAAATCTGCAATACTGTGACATGTCTATTTATTTTTGGTAAATGTTGTCTTTCCAGTAAAATATTTTTTTTTCCTGGTTTTAAATAATAACCTGGGTTTGCTGATTACCATTTTTTCTTAGATCAAATCAGGGAGTGCACTTGCACTTGAGACAGAAAATGCAATATTTTGCATGTTAATGGGAGCTGGATGTTACCCCACAGCTGTGAATCTGTTGGCACTTAGGCTGGGCTCTCAGTCCCATCCTTGTAGCTACAGCACCTCTTAAAGGAAGCTCCACTTGGAAATGTGTTTTCAAGAAGATGTTGTGCTTAAAGTGGAAAAATTAGCAATGAAAATTAATAAAAAGCTGATATAAATGAAGCTGCTTATTCAGTGCCGTTTTAGCTGAGCTTATGAAGGGGAACTTTCTAGAAAATGGATGTAAATAGGTATTTAGTTACAGAGAGTGCATTGTTCCCCTCTATAGATACAGTTTAATAGTGCAGAAACCAACAGGGATTTCAGAATGTTTTCAGCCAGGTTCTGCTAAATCAACCACACCAGTGGATGTAAAAAAAAAAAAAAAAAAAAANAAAAAAAAAAAAAAAAAAGAGGGGGGTGGTTTAGGGTCCTATTTCCCTGATAGAAACTGAAGCAGAGTGACTGGATGGGAGGAAGGGAGCCTGGGATGGTTCTGCTGGAGTTCCTGTGTCAGAAATGCTTTAACAGGTGTCAGTGGGGCTGAGACCAGCCTGTCCCTGGCCATCCCTGTCCCATGGGAGCCTGGCAGCCCACAGGGGCTGGATGGTGCTCAGAACAGTCACAGTCCCCTGCATTTGCTCAGTGGGGAGTTTCTGATTGCTCCTTTTGGAGTTCTTGGCATTCCCAGGGAGCTCCTTCCCAGGGAAGGACGGGTGGTGTTACCCACACACAGCTCCAAGCAAGCTCAGGTGCAGGGCAGTGCCTTGAAATAAAGGCTGCCCTGAGTTTAATGATTGATCTCCTAATCTTCCCCTCAATCCCTGATAAGAGCAGCTGGAGTTTCCTGGGTGGTGTTTGGCAGAGGCCTCATTCCTCAGGGGAACGTCGTGTTCCGGTGCCAGGGGTTCCCTGGAGGTCACTGAGCAGCAGCAATGCCCCTCCAGGTGCCCCACACATGACCTGTGTGCTCCCAGCTGGGTTAGGGCTTCCAGCTCACCCCATGCTGGCCTGGCAGAGGTGCCCCTTCCCATGCCAAGTGTGTTCCTTCTGTGGGTGGGCTTGGTAGCCTGGATCTGTCTCCAGGAGTTGCTGGAGGTTGGAATTTTCACTTCACGTCCACTCTGTGTGGAAGCAGTGTCAGTACCACGGCCATGCCCTCAGTGTTCCAAACAAATCCAGACATCAGCAAGGACCTGGAGGTAGAAGAACATGTTAAAACAACTCCTTTGAAAAATCCCCAAAAAGCAGCCCCACAATATTAACAGGGATGCCCTAAATCTCGCCAGACTGTGTGTGCTGCTAAAATAGTTTCTGTGCTGGCTCCCGAGCTGTAGGATAAACTGTCACTGTGAATTATCACTTGCTGTCACGGGAATAACAAAGAAACCACTCGGAGTTTGTGGGTGTCAAGTGTAATTTATTCTGTTCTTTCAGTGCATTCGGTTTTGTGCAAAGGGAAGTTGCAAAATTGGGAGCAGTTTGTCAGCAGCACTTCTGGCACACGCTCGTGGTGTTGTGCAGGAGCACGGTGTAAATCCCACCTCGTTTGCACACTGGGTACGTGCAGGCGGGACGCGCCGCAGGAGCTGCTACTCCTCTTTTACTAATCAGTGGTGGTGTCTGTGCCCAACCCTTTTGTTTCCCAAAGGGAACGTGTGGAAAACACGAGTCGTCCTGGAGAGACCCAGGTGATGATCCAGAACCTGATGCCAGAGACAGTTTATGTGTTCAGGGTGGTGGCCCAGAACAGGCACGGCCCCGGCGAGAGCTCGGCACCGCTCAAGGTGGCAACGCAGCCCGAGGGTGAGCCAGCACGTTCCTGGGGTTTTCCTCACTTTGGGATCAATTCTGATTTTATTTTTTATTCTCCCCATTCATAGCCTTTCCCAGAATCTTATGCCTTTTAAAAGCTGTACTCACGGATCACAGTTTGCAAAGATTTTCCATGTCGGTGAGATTGTGGGATTTAATGTCACTATTAAGAACTGATGGGACATTCCTTGCTAAATTCTCTAAACTTTTTGCTTTTACTTGGCATTTGCCTGAAGTTTTCTCTTTTACAGTTAATGACCATTAAAACTTCAGGCAAATGCCAAGTCACTTGGTAGGGTCATTCTAGACAAAAGGGACCCAGGGAGCAGGATCTCCTTCGGAAATTTGGTCCTACTCTGCGGGGGATCCGTGTGGAATGTCACAAAGGGAAATTCCCCCTTCCTGGGTGCTGGCCAGGGTGGGCACAGCAGGCTCAGGACTAACAGCCTCCCCTTGTGTTGCAGTCCAGCTGCCCGGCCCCGCTCCCAACGTCCGCGCCTTCTCGGGCTCCCCCACCAGCGTCACCGTCACCTGGGAGACGCCGCTCTCGGGCAACGGCGACATCCAGAACTACAAACTCTACTACATGGAGAAGGGGCAGCACACAGAGCAGGTACAGGGCCTGCTGCACCCCGTCCAACTGCCCTGAAGGGCTGCAGGCACCTTGGGAGGGGTCTGCTGTTCTGACAGACTGAATGCTTTAGTCTCAGATGGGGGAATACTTAAAATCAGAATTCCAACATGAAATGTTTGTGTCTGGGCTGAATGAAGCCCATTTTGTTGGTGATGCCCTGTTTTGATATTTGTCAACATCAAGTAGCTTTTGGGGGATTCCATCATATGACAAGAGGAGAAGGCACAGAGCAGCCATGTCATTATTGAGCTGTTCTGGTGCAGATGATATTAAAGATGCTTCCACAGAGTTATGGGCTGGGTTTTAGCAATTCAGGCTAAGTACTGATTGTGGCATAATCCCTAATCCAAACTGTCTTGAATTCTTGGACCCAGTTATTGATATTTTTATATTGATGAGCATCCAGTTAATTTAATTTTCTTAGGACTCCACTGAAGCATTCAGTGTGTTCTGTAGAAGTATGGGCTGCTACCTGACAATAATGAGGATTAATCCCAGTCCTCATAGCCACATCCCATCTGATTGCATATCAGTATCATTCCAGCTTTAAAAAGCAAAGGGAAGAATATTTTTCTTAGCTTTTAAGTATTTTTTACATTGGTTTTTAAATAGGGCTGTTGCCTTTTGTACTTCTGCATCCCCCTATTTCAATTATAGTGATATATATTATGATGGTTTTGAGAGTTTCCAGGTCTCTTTTCATATCCAGGACCAGTGCCCATTTTAGGATTTAAATAGGACAGGGAGAATTTTCTCTTGGAAACTCAGAGCTGGCATCCTCCCAAGTCCTGGCTGTGCCTGAAGGTGACACAGAGGTCACTCCTGCTGTGGGTTGTGCAGGAGCTTTGTGGTGTTGATGGCACTGCAGTGATGCCTTGTGAAGGCTGACCTAGAACAGAGATTAGACCAAGCTAAAGAATAAAGTAGGGATTTATTAAGGAGCCTCAGTAGATCCACCTTGGGCAGCACAACCCAAAAATTGTCTACAAAAAAATGGACGACTGGTCATGGGGTCTCACACTTTTATAAGTTCTGGTCCATTTGCATATTGGAGTTAATTGTCCAATTATAGCTTTAGGTTATGCAGTCCCATCCTTGTTTTTCTCTCCTCAGCCCACGGTGTTTGTGCTCTTGGGCTGAGATTTGGATCATTTGTCCTTGGTCCCCAGCTAGAGCAGGAATTGTTTTGTCTCCCTGCTCTGTGAGGAGAGCTCACCATCCCCTAATGTGAAGCCCAGACCCACACACTAAAGCAGAACAGAATCTAAAAAATACAAAAGCTAGTACAAAAGCTGAAGCTGAGGCATGAGCAGACTGACCTGAGCTTGCCCTGGGGTGTGTTGGGGGCAGGACGTGGACGTGGCGGGGCTGGCGCACACGGTGACGGGGCTGAAGAAGTTCACCGAGTACAGCTTCCGCGTGGTCGCCTACAACAAGCACGGCCCCGGCGTCTCCACCCACGACGTCGTGGTCAGGACCCTGTCAGACGGTAAAGCTGCTCCACTCTTTGTATTTTGGGGTTTTTCCAAGAATGATCTGGTAATTTCCGACAAGCGAATCTTTAACCAGGCTTTTATGGGGTTTGTTCGTTGTTGCATGTGGCTGTTCACGGTCAAAATCCCCCCTGAGGCCTTCCAGAATTGGGTGAAGGAAAATTGCTACACCTGCAGAAGGGTCTGGGATTGTGATTCCAGAACAATGGTGTCCTTCATTCCAGCATCAGCCATTTATTTCATGGATTATTGAGCTTACATTGAGCGTGGACAGAAAAAAAAAATACACTGAAGGCACCAACTCCAAATTATTTTCTAGGTTCTCTCACATATGAGCAGACTCTTGTTTTTGGAGTGATTTTATTTTAATTGTGTTCCTGTGTTTGCACTCCAGCACAGGTATTGTTAAATCCATTGCCCAGAGTGGTGAGAGCAGGATGTGAGGTCAGTATTTTTTATAAGGCAGACAAAGAGGTGATGTGAGCAAACAGAGATACCTGAGCAACTGCAGAGTGATCAGAGTTAGTGCTAACTTATATTTGTTAGAGAGAAGTTGATACAGAAGAACACTCAGAGGGAAAGGGAGCAGAGCCTGGAATCCTCTCCCCAGGAGTGGCCAGGAGCAGAGGGGAATATTGTCCCAAACTCTCTCTGGGTCCAGGCTTGTTTCTGGGGCACATCTTGACTTTGCAGTGGTTTCTCCCATTCAGTTCCTCTTCCAGGAGACCCTGTCAGCATCTTCTTCAACCCACACCAGCTTTTATCCACAACATCTAGTGGGGAAAGGTTCCACAGATAAATCTCCTCTGAAAAATCCCCCCTTTCTGTCTGTTCTGCCCCTGCTCTGTGTTGGGGTCACTTGTTGCTTGGGGCTGTGCTCCTGAAAGAGGGAACACTCAGAGTCCACTGATTATTCTCTGTCCCACTCCTCATTCTGTGGAACTCAGCCATGGTCTCCCTGGTTCATCCATTTTCCAGATTCCAAAGACACAGGAATGGTTGCCCATTTCTCCTGTGGAAGCTGATTCAACCTTTAGTGCCCTTTTCTGAACTTTTCTATAGGTTCCTTTTCTCCTTTGTTTTAAAAACTCAGGTAGAGGGGACTAAAATGGTACCAAAGGTGTAAGTGAGGCATTACTTGCATTTGAGGAGCTTTTTGGGTTCTTCTGAGCACCAAGAGGAATCATCCCAGGTCTTAGTGCAGTTCTTCACCCCAGGATCACACCCTGGGATCTCCCCAGCTCATCTCCCCCCATCCCTTCCTGCTCTGGCCTTTCTTTCAGCCAGCTCCTTACTCCAGCAAGCACTTCCCTCCCATCCCCTCATTGCTTAAAATAGAAGGGATTTCCCTTGAAAGACAGAGAAATCCCTATTCTGCTCCTGCTCTCTCAATTTTGCCCTTTATTGTTACTTTGGTTGATTTGGTGGAAGTTTCTGACCCAGCAGGTGGAGTTTGGGTGCTCCCATTTTAATGCTGGCACCACTTTGCCACCTCTGGTATCAAGATAAACTGGAAGGGCTTACAGAAGTCTTGCAGCTGCTTCATTCCCCAGTTCTTGAGAATTCCTGGATGGATAACACGTGGTCCTCGCAAGAGGCTGCTGTTCCCTGCATCTGACTCTCCCAGAATCTGGAGACACCGTGGGAGTCCTTTGGAAGGGTGTCAAGGAAGCCTCTCCTTTCCCTTCCCCTCGCTACCAATGCAAGGAGAGACTTGGGTGGCCTTATCTTTGTCTTTTCCTGCCCTACCTGACCATTTGCTCACTGATTTGTCTAAAGGGCTACCAGCTCCTCGTTGTTTGAAGAAGAATTTCTTATTAGTTACAATGTCATTTTGAAGTTTTCCTGGAGTTCTTTCTTCTCCAGTTTCAGTTTTCACACTTAACCTGTAGGTACTTACTTTCTAAAGCTCTCTGAAGAATGTCATTCTGCTTCTTACAGTCTCATAACCCTGGCAAGCTCTCAAACCTTTCTGAAATGATGCACATTTTCCTCCTGTGGTGTCCAGGAGCAATCTCCATGTTCCCTGCGGGGATTTCTCCCTAAGCTTCCTTTAGCCCTGATTTAACAAACATCTGCATTTTTATGTAGGTTTTTGCTCCTAATCTGTTACAGTGCCTTGTTGCAGGGATAACTCTGCAGGCATTACCATTTGAACCCAGGTTTATGTGCTGCTCCTGAGGATTGCTTCTCCTCTCCTGGAATTCCTGATCAGGGATTACAGCTGGGAGTGGAGTCTGAGCCTCACAGCTTTATGGAGGCCTTTCCCTCACAGTCTCTGAGCCATCAGCATGTCCTGGTGCTCCTGCCAGGCTGCTCTCCATGTGCTGTCCCACTCCAGGAGATGCCTTTCCATAGCACATCCCTGTTCTTCCCTGGGAGGGTGGGCAGGCCCTGGCACAGGTGCCCAGAGCAGCTGTGGCTGCCCCTGGATCCCTGGCAGTGCCCAAGGCCAGGTTGGACGGGGCTTGGAGCAGCCTGGGACGGTGGAAGGCGTCCCTGCCCATGGCAGGGGTGGCACTGGAGGAGCAAACCTTGGCTTTGTGTGCTCTCCTCTGCACTGTGCTGCTTCTCAGGCCCCCAGCTCTCCATCCTCAGGTGGGTGATTTGGGCTCAGCTGGGTTGGCAGGGGAAGGCAAATTCTGCTCCTCTCTGTTTCTGCCATGAGCTGGTGGGTGAGGGAGGTTTGTTTCACCCCATCCTTTACAAACTCTTCTTCCACCTCATGCCCTCAGGGGGGTTCCCTGTAACATCCTGAGGGTTGTTTCATCTCATCCTTTACAAACTCTTCTTACACTTCATGCCCTCAGGGGGGTTCCCTGTAACATCCTGAGGGTTGTTTCACCCCATCCTTTACAAACTCTTCTTCCACTTCATGCCCTCAGGGGGGTTCCCTGTAACATCCTGAGGGTTTTTAGTGTGGCTGGGCTGAGTTATTTGGAAAATGAATTCTGCAGGCTGGGCAGTCCTCATCCCTCTTTATCCCTGTGCTCCTTGAACTCGTGTTCCTCTTCCTGCCAGGGAAGCCTCAGCTCTGCCAGGGCCAACGTTTGCTGTGGAGCCACAAGGAATTCCCTGCTCCCAGGGTTTTCTTCCACTCCCTTTTTCCTGGATTTCACTGCCATGAGCAAAGAACAAGAGTGGGAGTTCAAAGGCAGCCCCAGTGTCTGAGATGTTCCTCACCTCCTCACTGTTACAGGGCCCTGGGGACTTGGAGGTTTCCTGTTACAGAAAATCAGGATAAAAAAATCCAGGCCAGAAATTTAAACCTGGGTTCCCCCAGTCAAGCAGTGAGTTCAGTAAAGATTTGCCTTGGGAAAGAGCTGGGTTGGATACTTTCTCTGAGAGTTTGGGAAGTGTTTTTAAATATAAAACATATTTTATTTAGATAGGTGTGAAAATAAAGACCTGAATAAAGAGTTTTTTCTTCAGGATGAAAATACAGAGCCCTCCTTAGCCATTCACTGTGTCAGAAAGTACCTGTGGGAGGATTGGTAGTTCCTTTATGTGCTGCCTTAAACCAGAATGGTTTGTACTTCCCTATCAAATGAGAACAGAGAGTAGTTGGGTGTGGAAATACAATAATTGGAAAGTTTTGGGGTTGTAATTCCTCTAATGTTTCCAGTCCCCAGTGCTCCACCACAGAATCTAACGCTGGAGGTTCGGAATTCCAAGGTAAGATTGGAGCATTTCCTGCTGGCAGTGGGTCAATAAAAGGCTGGGGGGTCTTAGATTGGCCACATTTTGGATCTGCTTTGGGTCTTTTTATTGAGAATATCTAAATGTGGGGCTTGGAGAAACCGCTGTGGGCTGGCTGTGGTGGGATGCAGTGACCATGCTAATGATGGAAGGGATTTAATGAGGGCCTGAAGGATCAGAGCTGGAATCCCTGCTCACTGTTGTTTGCAGTGTGGGCACACACAGACACACTTCTGCAGTGCCTTGGGCACTTGAGAAGAGAAAATGGAATATTTGGCCATTGTGCCTTCGGAATTGTGCATGGAGATTTTTTTTGTAAGCTTTCCTAAAGATTTTTTTTCTGAATACCTTCCTGTGCTGCCTTTCCCAGAGCATCCTGCTGCAGTGGCAGCCCCCTCCTGCCGGGACCCAGAGCGGGCAAATCACGGGGTACAAAATCCGCTACCGCAAAGTTTCCCGCAAGAGCGACGTCACCGAGAGCGTGGGGGGCACCCAGCTCTCCCAGCTCATCGAGGGTGAGCAGGACCTGCCCTCCCCAGGGCTGTGCTCAGGGGGCTCAGGGACAGGATCCCATTGGGCTCCTGTGGGGTCCTGCCCTCCCTGGCTGTGGTTAGGGGGCTCAGGGACAGGATTCCATTGGGTTCCTACAGCGTCCTGTCCTCCCTGGCTGTGTTTGTAGGGCTTGGGGACAGGATCCCACTGGATTCCTACAGGATCCTGTCCTCCCCAGGGGTCCCTGGGTCTGTTTAGGGGGCTCAGGGACAGGATACCATTGGGTTCCTGTGGGGTCTTGTCCTCCCCAGGAGTGCCTGGCTGTGGTTAGGGGGCTCAGGGACAGGATCCCATTGGGTTCCTACAGGACCTGTCCTCCCTGGGGTCTCTGGGTCTGTTTAGGGGGCTCAGGGATAGGATCCCATCAGGTTCCTACAGCACCCTGTCCTCCCTGGCTGTGTTTGGGGGGCTCAGGGACAGGATCCCATTGGGTTCCTACAGGATCCTGTCCTCCCCAGGGGTCCCTGGCTGTGTTTGGGGGGCTCAGGGACAGGATCCCATTGGGTTCCTACAGGGCCCAGTGCTGTGGGGGCAGTGGGAGTGGAAGGCTGGGTTATCCATGGTTCCCGGGATTTAACTGGGACATGTGGGAATTGCTGGGCTGATGGATAAGTGGGAATTGCTGCTGGATCAATGGGAATTGCTGGGCTGATGGAGCTGTGGGAATTGCTGCTGGATCAGTGGGAATTGCTGGGTTGCTGGATCAGTGGGAATCGCTGCTGGATCGGTGGGACCTGCCCCGTGTCCCGCAGGGCTGGAGCGAGGCACCGAGTACAGCTTCCGCGTGGCCGCCATGACCATCAACGGCACCGGCCCCGCCACCGACTGGGTGTCAGCCGAGACCTTCGAGAGCGACCTGGACGGTGAGAGCCTGCCACGGGGACAGCAGCACGTGGGAACTCATTCATTTCACTTCACCAACATCTGCCTGCCTCCTCGAAAGGCAAACCTCTGTGTTTTCACTGCTGCTCTAAGTGTACAATGGGGTTTATTTAGGATTGACTTCAATTTCTGTTTTAACAGAAAATTCTTGCCAAGTCAATGAAGTGACTTGAAATGAAACTCTGCTTCTACACTTCCTAGTGCTGTATGTTGGCACCGAGTGCTTTCTGCTAAGGAATACTCATTTATGGTGACAGTGAGATGTCACAGTAGGAAAGAAATCATGGGAAACCTTCTCAGCCACAGCCCTTTGCAGTCTTACCCCCGTGTTGGTGCTGTGCTTTCTTTGACCCACAGTAACTTATTTTGCACAGAAGAAAAGGGAGATGAATTAGAATTTCTGTATTTTCTGTAACACATCTCCCATCAGAAATTCTGTTGT
>WEZZ01036504.1:0-31380 GCA_013400585.1 Chloropsis cyanopogon
AGGACGTTTATCTGGGTCATTTGCCAAGAGACAAAATCAAGTTGGGCTTGCTGGGCTTCCCTCATGCATTATTGGGATGAATTTTTGGCTCAGGTGAAAGGCACTGGTGGTTCTCACCTGTGGGATCATCTTGCTGAAGCTGGCCATGATGTTTGTGCTTTTGGCTTCTTGATAATAAGCAAAGATGCCAGTGAGGATGACAACCAGAGCCAGGACTACTCCGAGGTAGAGCTGATCAATAAAAGATACAGTCTGGTTAATTCAAGACAAATTTTAAGCAATTCCTCTGTTAGAATAAATAAGTTCTGTGTTGTTTTAAATTGAGGTCAAGTTAAAAGACAGGTTAAGAAAACAACTTTTGGATGTTGGCCTGCAAATGATCAAATTATCAAATCATTTGCAAATGCAAATGATTTTTGTGTATAAAAAAGGTTTTTAATAGTGATTTTCCAATCTAAAATCCTTCTCTAAACTGACACAATCCTGAACACATTGTTAAAACAACTTTCAGGTGTTGGCCTGCAAATGATCAATTAAAGCTTTTTTTTTGTGTGTGTATAAAAGAAGGTTTTAATAGTGATTTTCCAATCTAAAATCCTTCTCTAAACGGACACAATCCCAAACAAATTACAGCGTAACAAACAAATTTAAAAAAAAAAANTTGTTTTAAATTGAGGTCAAGTTAAAAGACAGGTTAAGAAAACAACTTTTGGATGTTGGCCTGCAAATGATCAAATTATCAAATCATTTGCAAATGCAAATGATTTTTGTGTATAAAAAAGGTTTTTAATAGTGATTTTCCAATCTAAAATCCTTCTCTAAACGGACACAATCCCAAACAAATTACAGCGTAACAAACAAATTTAAAAAAAAAAAAAAACACAAAGCAACAGTGTAACTCAAGTGGGAATTAGTCAGCCACTCTTTAGTCTCGAACTGAAGTCAGAGTCTAAAGTCTCCAGGCTCTTTTACTGCTCTCAGAATTCTCAGGAGCTGTGACTGTGCCCAGCGCTATCAAACCTTTGCCCAGGCACTCTCCAGGCGAGTGCCGTGCGCGGTGTTTGCGCTTTTATCAGAAGTGCTCAGCGCCGCTGAGAACCAGAGCCCTGCTCGTAGTTACTGAGTAACCTGGTAGTATTTAAATCACCCCGGGCATCACGGGCTCCCCTCGTGGTGTGGGTGCTCATCCACTCACGTTGTCAAAGGCTGATTCCACCTCCTGCGACAGCTGGATGCCGAAGGAGATCCAGGAGAAGCCAGCCCCGATCCACAGGAGGATGGAGAAGCCCCCGATCATCTGCTTGAGGAATTTCACAATTTCTGGGGTGGCTTTGGGAGGAGTGAGGGCGTTGGGGCCGTCCCGAGCCAGGATCTCTGCTGCTCTTGCACTCGAGAGACCCTGCAGAGGGAGGTGACACGTTCACAATCAAACCACAAACAGATTTTTACCCCAGCTCAGAACAAAACACACGTGCTGCTGTTTTCTTAAAGGTTGCTTGTGTCACAAATGAGCTGCAACTCTGATTTCCAAACCTCCTGATTTCTGAGAGGCTGCTATTAATTATCTGCTAGGGAGAAACAGCTATTTCTTATTTCTTCTGGAGCACTGGATTTGGGGCCACATCCACCAGGAGTTTCCATTCCGTTGGTTATCACTCAAATACTGAATTTGAGTATCAAACAGTGGACTAAGTGCTTGGAAAGCCAGGGGAAAACTGACATTCTTTTGCTGCTGTTTCTGCATTTCCAGAAGGTGTTTGCAGCTCAGGAGGTTCTTGAAATTCTTGTCTGTGCTCTGGCCACATCCAATGCTTTGAAATTCAAATGTCAGGTGTCAAAGAGACTTAGATGTAGCTTCTCAAATCTAGATTTTCCTTCAAAATCAGCTCATTCCATGCAGTCTTTGGCTACAAATTGTTACAGTGAAAAGTGAATTGTGGTGAAATCAAAAGATCAGATAACAGCTTTGGAAAAAACGAGGTCCTGGTGCAAAACCTTGAAGTCCCAGTTTTGATTTCAAAGCAGTAGCTCAGCTTTCTTCAGACTCGAGAGGAACTCCACTTTAAATCCAGGTCAGTGCTCGTTGGCTTGCTGGTTTAGGCTTTACTGGGAGCATCAATGCAGGCACCCACACACATCTAATAACGAAATTCCTGCTCCTGGGGAGCTCTGGGAGGCCAGAGGCACCTGATGGAGGCAGCTCCTCAGGGAAGCCCTATGGACTTACTTTGTCAATGCTGGTGCCATACTTCATCTCCAGCTCCGAGGTGCTGAGCCTGTGGTCATCCTGCATGCCAAGAGAGACAGAAAATCACTGTGAGCAGAGCAGCAGACTGCTGAAATTTTTATTTCCACACTGCCTGGATCTGGGAACATGGATGAAGCTGCTTGTATGACACCCTACTTTTGTTAATTAGACAAATCTGCATATTGATAAGCAAAATATCTTCCACTGGAAGATGGTATTTTTTTCCTTTTGATTTGCAGAGTGCTTTTGTAAATAGCTCCCTCCTCCAGCAAATCTGTCACAAGAACAGGGTGGTGTGTTCATGTTTCTGCTCCTCTTTTGGATAAATCATTTCTGTCTGCGTGCTGCAGGGCTCAGAGTGTGTGTGACAACGACCTGTGCCCTTGATTGCCAGGGCAGGGAATGTGAATTATCCTCCTCACTCTGGTGGAAAGACCAACAGGTCCTAAGCACAGGTAAAAAGGGTGTGGGAGAGGGAAATCTCAAAGCTCTTCTCTTTGCCCTGCAGTGACACCTCCGTGGTATCATTGGCCTAATTATATCTTGTGCTGAACTGGGATTTAGAAGCCAAGAATTTGTGAGATCTCCCAATTGTTTTCTCAGAGTGATTCATGGGTACTTGTGTGAGTCAATTCTCCTGTCTGTGCTTTGGTTTCTCTTTAGAAACACGGGAGTGGAGTTACATCCCCCGGTGGCAAAGGCAGCACAGACTGAGAAATGTTTACCTGCTGCTGGGCAGGTCTTGGAAACGTGCTGGGTGAATGGATCAGAGGATCATGGACTCAATATCTTATTTTGGTGTTCTTTGAGCTTTGAAATGCCACCCAGCCCGTAAATAGCCTCTCCTCTGAGCTGTTCTCACAGCAATCCCAAAAAGAGGTCAGCATAATTACCCTCATGTTCCAGATTGGGAAACTGGAATGTGTGGAGAGGAAGCAACATTTCCAAGAGCAGCCAGCAGGTCAGTGGGGAGCCAGGAGGAAAACACAGATTTCTTGGAGGCCAGAGCAGCTGGTTTGGGTAAAACCCCCTGTGTTTGAAGCTGAGAGCTGCTCTCAGCTCTGGAATCTCTGGAGCACAGTGCCGTGGCTCTGCCTCTCCCTCTGAGTCCTGGCTGGCTGTGCAAGTTGTCAGGAAATACTGATGGCAGTGATTCCATCTGGGGAATGGCTCCTTTCTGGGCAGATAATGTTCTGTACCATTGGTGGCTTAATTAAGGCAGAGTCCTCCTCTCATTTTAGGTATTAATCTTGCACAGGATTTGTCTGGCACACTCCAGGAGTGTGAGGAGGCAAATCCTCCCCCGTGCCAGGATTTTCAGTGCAGGACACTCCCTGGATTTCACAGAATGGGTAATGGAAGCTCAGCAACACTCACCAGGTCCAATTCTTTCTTAAGATCTTCTTCTTTCTTTTTCCTCTTGTTGCCTTTTAAGTCTTTGTGCTTCTCCCCTTCATCTTCGATCTCTGTTTTATGCAGATCTTTTGTCCCATAGATCTCAACTGAGTAAACGTCAGACCTTTTCTGTAAAAGACCACAAAAAAGTCAAAATTTTGCAGATCTATTTTTTAGACAACTTACAAATTTCTACTGTCACTTTCTCCTGGCTGCTTAAGGTGTTTTTTTCCTGTCTTATCCAGAGATCCATCCAGCTGGTGTTACTGTGATTGTGGTCAGGACTTCATCAGGTGCAAATTCCAGGGATTGCTTTAGGGATGTGCAACACTTCCAGCAGTTTATGATCTAAAACAAGTGTAGGAAAATACTGCCCAGGACCTCAGCAGTGAAAATTATTAATTTATTTATCATCTCCAAGAAGAGATCAGTGGAAAAGCAAAATATTTGTGAAAAGAAAGGGGAGGGGAAAATTATCCAATGAGAACTTGCTTGTTCCATAGATCCATAACTTCAAGATTCAAATGTTAATTACAATTAGCACTCACAAATATATATTTGCACAGAATCAAAGTGAGGAATGGAGGCAAACACCAGACTGAGTGCCGAGGAGGAGCTGCTCTGTTTCTGCTCACACAGAGCTCAGAACTGGCAGGGATTTAGCCAACAATTCCCTTTTTTTTTTTTTTTTTTTTGCCAGTGGAATCCTGGGCACAGGGAGCTGTTGACCCAGGGAGGCTGCTGCACCTCAGGGAATGTTTTGCTTGCAGTGATAACTCGGGAGTTGTGCTGTTTCCAAACCCCGGGTTAACTCTGCAGTGTGCAGGGCAAACTTCCCTCCCGTGCCACTGCTTTACCAGCTGCCTAATCACAACATTCCAGCTCCCAGTTATCCTGGAAACTGCATGCCAGGCCGTGGGAGAGCCACTGGCTGACCCCATTCCAGAGGTTTCCTCATGGATTAAACCCCAGAAGTTCAAGAGAGCCCCCCTGGATGTTCCCTGGTGGGACACAAAGCACAAAGGGGCTCTGCCAGTGCTTGGCTTCCTGAGAGATCTCACAGCAAGGAAGGAAGATCTCTGCATAACATAAAGAAAGCTCAAATAATGGAAACAACAAGAAAAAACAATAATAATGGGAGTATCTTATTATTTAACAATCTTCTGAACTCAAAACTGGCATCTTAGCCTCAGCTCTATCCCTCTATCCTCATCCTGGAACTAAGGGAGATTTAAATCTTGACATTGGCTCTTGATGAAGGGGAAAGCAAAGAGCTGCTGAGCAGTCTGAGGACTTTAAAGACTGAAATATTACTCCTAAACACCTGATTTTGCTTGGTGATGCACATCCCAGAGACAGGGAATGCCTGTTATCAGTTCTGATTTTTTTTTCTGCCATGCTGAAGATTCACAATCTGTTTTATCTATTGGGGTTTTTTCTCTTCACCTTCCTCCTCCTCCTCCTCCTCTCTTTAACTCTCCTGCCCAAAAAATCTGTTCAGCTTTTCAAATCCCTATAGAGCACAGAAACCAGGAAAGGCAGCAGCTCTCTGCTGGGAGAACTTAGCAGATGGAAGAGAAAAATAAAGAAAATTGATGAAGTTATTAAAATCTATTGCTCACTTGTAAGCATGACTTATGCAAACCTTTAACCTTCAGAGTTTCATAAAATCTCAGATTTTGGCTCAGATTTTTGCCTCAGCCAGTCCAGGAATTCTTCCCAATGCAAACTGTTCATGCCCAAGAGTGTCTGCTATTAATTCAGTTTTTCACTTAGCCTGTACTTGCAGCATAGATTCACAAAACAAAACTTAAGAAGAAACACAAGGGGCAGTTCCTTGGGCATTGTACCCACCTTGACCATCTTGGTGAGTTTATTCCTGTCCTGCTGGAGGGAAGCAGCCAAGCCAAAGCCTCTGGATCAAAAGCCCAAATCTCTGGATGAAAAGCCCAAGCCCAGCTGGGCACTGTGGTGGCTCAGAGCAGTCCTGGAGTGCAGAAGCTCCCCGAGGTGGTGGGTCCCTGTCCTGTGGCCAGCAGGTGTTAGCTGGAACGCTGCTCCCACCTCGGCATCCTTCAGGCAGGACCAGCTCCCTGTCCCAAGCCTGTGGAGACAGAGCTCTGCTTGCTGCTGCTTTATAAATCAGCATCTTGGGCTGCCACTCCACCCCTCCCCTTCCAGGTCCAGCCCATCTTCTGTTTCACCTGGAGTAGGTGGAAAAATACCACAGTAATGGGCATGTGGGTTTCAGGTCAGATAGGTTCTAATTATTCCTTTGTAGTGTTTGCTCACAAGTAGGGAACAGGTGTATTATTCATCTTGCTGGAAGCGAGGAGTTTCCTCCAGAGACTTTCCAGCTCCGGGCTCCCCTCGGGATCCTGGGCTGAAGGAGGGCTCTGCACCTTCTGCCTCACCTGCCCAGGTGATGTTCTCTTTGCCTGAGGCCCCTCCAAGTCCAATCCCTGCCTCGTTTGGGTGCTAGCAGGGATTTAGTGGAGTGGTTCTCTTTGAAGCTTCATAGCTTGGACTTCACTCTGGATCCCTGCCTTGTGTTTCATGTGTTTTCCACCTTGGTGCTGAGCTGGGAGAAGTGAACTTCCTGGTGCTTTTCCAGCAGGGCACTCACCTGAACAGCTCTGGGTTTGTTACCAGCTTCCAGGTAGGAGTGATAATGAGATTTGTGACACTTTTGGTACCTGGCTGGTCTCATCACTTAGGAGTAAAGCTGCTTTTTCACCTCTGAGACTGAACTGATGAGAAGCTGAGTGAGACGTGGGGAATGGTCTTCTGTAGTTCAACATGATTTGGGGAAAGGCTTGTCTGCCATCCATCTGACCTTGCTGATCAACAGCATTTGGGCTTTAATGTTATAACCTTTGCCCTTTGCTATTATACAGAGCCTTTAATTCTTTGTAATCCATAAACTTCAAATCTATTGGAGATACTGTGTGGTGCCACCAGTTAATGACTCAAATTGTGGTCAGAGATATGACGTGTTAATGGAAATAATCAACGCCAATTTATCAAATCACAGATAGAAGCTGTTAGCTGAGGGGAAAATCCAAATGATATCATCAATTACCCCAACAGGAGCAGGAATAATTTATATTCAAATCAATTTCACAGGAATTTGAGTCTCAGACCTCCTCAAGCTGCTCCCACTTCACCATTTATGTGTGTTGGTCTTTTTCCACGGAATTCTTTACCCCAGAATGTTGCGCAAGGTGCAGGAGCGGGTCTGGAAAGGTTTCATGTTCAGTTTCTGCTGCTTGATGTACTCAGAGCTGGGCTTTGTCCTGGAATATCAACCTTCCCCTAGGTCTGTGGGTGCTGGAGGTTTCCCAGTGTGAGCAAGGGCAGGGATGTATTGGCTGTATCCAGGGAAACTGTGATGTGTGATCCCAGCACTGAGATCCTCCTCTCTATTCTGGGAAAGATCCAGGGCAGGGTGATGGAGAGGAAATGTGAGCACAGTTGGCATCCAGCTGGGCTGCTCAGGCTGGAATTTGGGGGATATCAGATGGGAAGTGGCCCTGGAGATGGGGAAATGCCTTCCAGGGATGTGCTCGCATGACATCAGCTCTGTGGGTAAAAGCAGTGGGCTGCAGAACGTGAAACCCAGCACATTGCAGCCTTTTCCAGGCACTGAGATCTCCAGCCCAGTGCTAGATGGAAAATAAGGGTGTGCATCCTACAATTCACAGCTCCATGACAGCAACCACTGTTGTGTGCTTTTAGCCAAGGTTTGTGCTTCAGGACGTTTATCTGGGCCATTTGGGCAGTTTTTGCATTTACCTTCTATAAACCACGATGACTTTTGCCTGGGGACGAATGTTAGAAATGCAAATGAGAGAAGTGTTTGGCAACAAAGCACCGTGCTCCTCACGGGGTGTTTGCCCTGACACATCTGCCTGCTGAAGGATGTGCTCCCAGGCCAAGGAACTGAGCTGGGAAAGTCTCTGTGGACAGTTCCGTGGCTCGGGGTTTGCAGAGGATTTGCTGCTGGCAAACCACCTGAGTGGAGCTGCCAAGTTCAAAGGGCAAATTTGATGTGGAAGTTCTGTGGCCAAAATTCCATTAAGTCTGACAGCTGAAGGGCTTTTTTTACTGTGAGCTACAAAGCAGGGATGAGGAGCACTGTAAAAAAGACAAATCTCTTGTTTTTCATGAGCCAGCTGGAATCCTCCTTGGTAGCTGTCACAACAAAATTTGTGTTTTATCACTTGGCTGTGCTGGAAAGGTCCCAGGAACAGAACCCAGGCTGAATTTCTGGGCAAGGGCTGCTCCAAAACCGAATCCTGCCCCATGCCCTGGCTTGGCAAGACGTGGCATGTCCCGAGAGGAACATACCTGAGGGCTGGGATTGTCACGTGTGCTCCTGGTGTGTCAAAACAGCCACAGCTGGGCCCTGCTGAGGAGGGAGAATGTGTTAGCACTGTGCTGGTTCCTAAAGATCAGTCTAGAAAAATAATGTGGCCCTTCTGGATTATTACGTCTCACGTTTATTCACTGGAATTAAGGCCTGTTTGGACCCTATGTGAAAAAAGGCTGCCAGGAGAATGCTTGGATGTTATTTAGCACAGGAAAGCCGCATTTCTTAACTCCTAGGGGCTGATCCCAGAGCTCAGATTGTCAAATTCCTTCAGGTTTCGAAGTGAAGGTGTGAATGTTTGTAAAGGATTTTGGGGTAAGGAGAAAGCACTGCCTCTGCCTGATGAGCTTTGCTGTGTTGTTTACATGTCTTGGATGAAGCAGGACAAGCGTGAGCGGTGGAAGGACCTGAGGCCGCAGAGAAGGAGGTAAATCGATGCCAAATTTGGTAAAGTTTGCTGAAACTTGCTCAAGTTTGTTCAAATTTTCTTAAATCTGCTCAAGTTTGTTTAAATTTGTTTAAATTCGATTTTGGCGGTGGTGCGCGCTGGCTGCACTTCCCGGGCGGGCCGGGAGAGGGCGCACTGCTCTCTGCGCTCAGCGATTCCCTCGCTAATTCCTGAAAAATTCCCCAAATTGCCCAAATTGCCCAAATTTTGACCAAATGAGCCCGAATCTGCCCAGGTGTCCCGGCACGTCCCTGTCACCTCCTCTGCAGTGCCGCCCCTGCACGGGAGGGACGCGGGGCTGTGGCAGCGAGGCGGGAGGAGGCTCCAGGATGATGAGAAAATGAGGATTATTCAGTTTTTCTGCAGAAGAGACCTGGGGTGACCTCACTTTGACCTTCCTGCGCATGAAGCGAGCCCGCAAGGGAATTTCTGCAATGCTCTGGAGTGACAGGACAAGGGGGAGTGGCTTCAAACGGAAAGAGAGAAGGTTTGGATGAGATATTGGGAAGAAATTCTTCCCTGTCAGGGTGACACAGGGTGCCCAGAGGAGCTGTGGCTGCCCCTGGATCCCTGGAAGTGTCCAAGGCCAGGTTGGATGGGGCTTGGAGCACCCTGGGATAGGGTTAGGTGTCCCTAGGTGACCCTAGGAAGGTGTCCCTGCCATGGCAGGGGGTAGGACTGGATGGGATTTAAGGTTCCTTCCAACCCAAACCATCCTGGGATTCTGTGATTCTTCAGAGAAAGGATTTGTTTGGGGTTTTTTGGGGGTTTGTTTGTTTGTTTTCCCTCCCTCAAGGCCAAGGGTAAAACCGACCCTGAACTCTCCAGAGTCAGACAAGTGGAAGGGGCTGAGAATTTATTCTGGGTCCATCCAGAATTTATTCTGGGTCCATCCAGAATTTATTCTGAGTCTCATCCCCAGGAGAGAAGTGCTGAGGATTCCTTGGTTTTCTGCTCAGTGGAGAGCAGAAATCCCCTTCCCTCTAAGTGCCAAGTGCTAAATCTTCCCCATTTTCCTCCTTATAATTTAACTCAAAGATGTTAAACCGTAATTCAGAGGCCACAAGTAATGAGCCAAGCACCTGTAAAAACCTCCCAGGAGCCAAATTAAGACAAAGCTTAAGTGGCATTTGGACAGTGGTAATTTGGGCATTGGCTGGAAACCACTCCTTGTCTGAGCATTCACCTCCCGAGAGGGGGAATCGCACATTCTGCTTTCCTGGTGCTCATGAAAACCTGAATTTCTCTGCTTTCCTCCCTCCTCATTTTTCCATTCTTGTTGATCAAAGATGAGCAGGAAATGCTGAGGAGCAAAGGGTTTCCCTGCCAGCTTTCAGGCTGGCATTTTAAATGCTGAATTATATTAGAACCTCCTTGTAAATGCCATGATGACTTGGTGTCCCTGCAGGCCTGGCACAGCCACCACAGCTTCAGGTCATTTTGGGACAAGGTTTTGATTTTCCAGAGGGGTTTGGCCCTTCCCTCAGCCTTGTGAAGCTGAGGTGGGCTCTGAACACCCACAAAGAGATGGAATTCAGCGTTTCATGTCTATTTATTTCCACATGTCCTTTATTTCTTCCCATCACCTGAAGAAAAGCTGGTGAATCCTGGGGAAAGGATGGTTTTTCACCTTTAGCCCTTGTTTGCTGAGGGTTTTGGGGTTTCTACAGCAATATTTCCACTTTTTCACATGGAAAGCTGCTCATTCCAAACATTTTCACGTGGGCTATCAAAAAGCCGTGGCTGTCTTTGATTTTTAGATCAGGGTGTGCTGAGCTCTCTGCTGCCTGCCCAAAGGGAGTCCAAAAATCAGAATTTGCACATTTTTTGTTAGAGGGAATATCACTGAGAATCAATTTTCTGTGGATGTTTTCTGTCTGTGAGGAAGGAAAACAAATCACAAGCGAGTCACAGCACCCAGGACTATTTTACTCTTCTTAATATTTTATCTTCCTGCTTCCTCATGCTCCTAAATGTGAACCATTACTGGATTCATATTGCTTTAGAAAACAGTCAAGAAAATTGATTTGCCTCCTTGTAACTTCCTGGGGCTGCCAGGAACAGCCAGGACTTGAAATTGGTGCAAAAACACAGAACTTCTTTCTTTAAATATGGTGATATTCCCAATATTTCATTATTTATAGGAATTTGTAAACTCCAATCTTTCAAATAGCTGCTGTCTTGATGATTTGATCATTCTCAGGTTAAAAAAAAAATTAAAAAAAAAAATATATATATACACTCTTTTTTCTTTTTTTTTCCTTTTAAAATATTACCTGGTGTGCAGTCAGGAAAATGGGATGGCTAAAATGACTTTGGCCTTCTGCGCACAGGACACACAGGAAGAGAAAATGTTTTGTTTTGTTTTTTTTTCAGGGGTGTGTTGACCCCAAAGCACCTCTGGAAATTCAGGGGAGGAAGTGGCCAGCCTTGTAAAAGCCCTGGTATGTGTGATGTGTCCTGAGCCATGCCAGCACCACGGAATCCTGGAATTCTTGGGGTCAAAGGGACCTTAGAGCTCATCCCATCCACTCCTCCCCTGCCCCAGGCTGCTCCAAGGCCCTGGTGCTCTCTAGAAACAGCTGGCAGTGGTCAGCAGATTTTCCTTCTCCAGATTCTGGAAGAGCCACGTCCATTTTTCACCAAAAAATCACTTTGAGTGGGCAAGAATTACTTCCTGATTTCATGTGGAACCAGACTGAGAGTTATTTGGCAAAGATTTGCTTGGGAAATCTGGGGTTTGTGGCTTTTTGGGGGTGGTTTTGGGATGGAAAGCAGGTCAGTGCAATGTGACTGCACAATTGACAAAAGAATTGAACCAAACCAAGCAATATTTGGCAAAGATTTCCTTGGGAAATCTCAATTTTGTGGCTTTTTGGGGGTGTTTTTGGGATGGAAAGAGGCTCAATGCAGCAGTGTAACTGCACAAACAATTGACAAAACAGTTGAACCAAACCAAGCGTTATTTGGCAAAGATTTGCTTAGGAAATCTGGGTTCTGTGGCTTTCTGGGGGTGCTTTTGGGATGGAAACCAGGTCAGTGCAGCAGTGTGACTGCAGAATTGACAAAACAATCAAACCAAGCAGTATTTGGCAAAGATTTGCTTAGGAAATCTCAATTTTTTGTCTTTTTGGGGGTGTTTTTGGGATGGAATGCAGGTCAGTGCAGCAGTGTGACTGCAGAATTGACAAAACAATCAAACCAAATGTTATTTGGCAAAGATTTCCTTAGGAAATCTCAATTTTTTGTCTTTTTGGGGGTGTTTTTGGGACGGAAAGCGGGTCAGTGCAGCAGTGGGACTGCACAAACAATTGCCAAGTGCTTCAGCAGGATGAGGCTGGCAGGGTAATTCCCCCTGGCAGGTGCTGAGGTGCCACAGCCAGATGTTTACCAGCTGCATGACCTGGGCAGGGATTAAAGCTGACTCAGTTGGATGTGGGTCACCCCAGCCCCGTCCCCTGCCACGTCCTGCCGTGTCACCCCGCTGAACTTGTCACTTTGGCAGGGCACAGGTGGCCGGGGTTTCAGCTGGGAATGCCAAAATCCTGGCTCACAGCTTGCAACAGCTGCTGGCAGAGCCAGGCAGGGCTTTAGTCACGGCTTGCAGAGGCTGGGGCTGGCCCAGGGGTGGCTGGTGGCTCTCAGGAGCTGCCAGTGCTGGCACAGCCTCACCTCTGCCACCCCCAGCCCTGGCACTGCCAGCTCTGCAGAGGAGGCAGAGTTAAAATGAGAAGGGTGATGAGCAGTGTGGGTTTCAGGGGCTCAGTGGGAGAAGGTTTGAAGCTATTTTCGTGGTTTTGCATTCCCAGAAAAGCGTGTGGATTCTGTGGAGCTGCTCCCAGAGCAGGCAGTGTGGAAGGCATCTATGGAAGCATTTCAAGGCTGTTTCCCCCTTTTCTTCCATTTTCCTATTTTTTATTTTATTTTTCTCATTCCCATGCCTTATCCTCAGAGTGGAATTCTGTTGGCTGCTTCCAAGGAAAGGAAGGAAAAGATTCTCTCACTCTCCTGATACCTTCTGAGAAGGTATTTTAGAAAATCTGTACTTTATTTTTCATTTGTATTTTATTTTTCATTTGTATTTCCTCCTGAAACCCCACCCTCTCGAAACTCTAGAAATTCTATCCTCTAGAAACTGCATTATCATGCAATGGTCACATTTGTGCTCTTGAGCAAAATTCAGAGAAGGCTCCTGGGGTCAGAGAAAATACTTCAAGGTGTTGCACAACTGGGCTGTGAGCTGAGCTTGCAAACAGCATTTTCCCCGTGGAATCTGGGGATCACATGGGTTTGTGGCACAGCCCAGGGTGAAATCCTACCTGCACTTGCACTTGGCCTGCTGCAGAAAATACTTGGGGTCAAGAAAAACTTGTTTCGTGTTTGTCAAAGCCGTGGAGGGGCTGGTGGCTGCCAGGGCACCCCGAGGTGCCACAGCATCCTCTGACCCTGTGCCTCGCTCAGGTGCCACAGTCTGGGGTGGGACATCAACAGCTGAGGTAAAATGAGGATGTGGAGAGAGGGCTGGTGCCATGAGGGTGAGAAATCCACAGGGAACATCCTCCCCTGGCCAAACATTTTGGCTGGGCTTCTGCCAGGGTGCAGGAACCACCATGGAACAGCTCCCTGGCACTCAGGGACGTGTGGAAGAGGTTTCACAGCAGATTCTGTGAGCCAGAGAGGAGTTTGAGAAGAGGATCCATGCCTACCCCTGACAGGATTTCCTACCAAGGTCGTTGACATAGAAACCAAGAAAGAAAGAAGGAGAAATAAGAGAAAGTGCAGCTGCCTATTGCAATAAGCACTTTGTCTTTCCTGACCAATGAGTGAAGTGTAAACTTAGGGGGTTTGTAAGAATATAAAATATTCTTATGTATATATGTATAAAAAGCATAAATAGAATAAATATATAAATGTATGTATGTATGAATGTATAAATATATATGTATAAATGAATATATGTATAAATGTATAAATATATATGTATAAATATGTATAAATATATGTGTATAGATGTATAAATATATATGTATAAATATGTATATATAAATGTATAGATGTATAAATATATATGTATAAATATGTATTAAAAGCATGCATGCTAGAATAAAACCAGTTTGAAACCTTCTGAAAATGGAGTTCTGAGTGTTTCTTTGTGCTGCCTCCATCTCAACCACAGGGAAGGAGGAGGGTTTGGGTGCTGTGGGTGCCTCCGGGCAGAGCTGAAGGGATTAAATTATTGCTGCCATTCCTTTGGAGTGCCAGCTCCCTCCCAGTCCCCTGGGGGGTGGCAGAGGTGCCCCAGCCAGGCTGTGAGGAGAGGAAGAGCCTCCAGCTCTGCCCAGCAGTGCCAGCCTGAACTGGCCCCATCCAGGGGCAGTCTGCACCTCCCACTTCCAATCTTGAGGCCCCTGGTGCTGCAGGAAAACCCAACCTCACCTTTCCCCTCCTTTCCTCCCGGGAAAATGGCCTGGACTGGGATTTACCCTGGGTAAATCTGAGTGCTGCTGAGAACCAGTCCAACCACCCTGGAATAAAGTCAGTTCAGTGAGGAATACATAAAGCTGCAGGCCTGGGGCTTGGCTAGCAATGAATTCCCTGATTTTCAGTCTGCCTGGCTGTGGAGGTGGCTCAGGATAGCGTGGATAATGTTTTGTAAAGCTCTTCTACCCACAAAGAATGCAACATTTTTAGCTGCGGTGTATGCCTCAGTGTTTCCTTGTTTTGGTGAAGCATTTTGTGTTGAGCAGCCCTGAAATGTTAAATAGAAATGTTAGCTGGGTTTAGATTTTTCTCCCTGCAGCTCTTTGGTTTATATGTCTCGTCTGTGGGATCTGTTTTCACTGTGCTCAGCTGGGGAAGGTCACAGGTTTTTATTATCATGGCTAAAAAAAAAGCATTTTAAAATGCCCACAGTGAGTGAGAAGTAACACCTGTGTTAGGATTTGGGTTCTTTTCACCAGTAAATTGAAGAGGAATTGGCAGAGGAGGTTGGGAGCTTCATCTCCACTCTGCAGGTAGAGAAAGGGGTCCTGGAGAGGCAGTGAGCTGTGCAGGGTCAGCCAGGAAATCCACTTGGGAATTGTGTGACCCTCAGCCAAGGGTCCCAGTGAAAGGACGAGCCCTGACTCTCCCCTTGCCTGATTTCTGTGTCCCTTGCCTGCCTAATTAATAAAGAGCTGCAGAACGCGAGGACAGAGCTGCCTGGGATGGGGTGCAGCTCATCTAATTCAGCTGCACTCATGGCTCAGGTTGTCTTTGCAGCCAAGAGGGAGAAAGCAGCACCTCCAGCCAGCAGCTCCTCAGCGTTCAGGCAGAGAGGAGATGATATCTACCCCGTGGAGGCATCCTGTGCCCTGCCTGGATGCAGGGAGAGCACTCCAGATGGAAGGGCTGCTCTCAGGGCAGGCAGAACTCCTGTCCTGAGGAACAAACGCATAGGGGTGAGCCCAGATGACATTGATTCAATATTAAACAAGCTCTGATTTGGGGTTTTTTTGGTCTGAGCCAGCCCCAGACAGGAGCATGCTTGCTCCATGGCCTCCCTGGGAGTGTTTTTCTGGGAATTGAGCTTGTGCTGGTCACACTGCTCTGCTGCAGAAATACTTGCAGTTAATGCTGACGTTAACTGAAAGAGGATCTGGCAAATCCCATCCAGTTTTTCTCCAAGAGTCAAATATTTTGAATGCATCTGGGGTGAGGTGATTTGTGGGAAAGCTAAGGATGAATGAAAGGCTCCCTGTGTGTCACCAAATCCATCTCGTGTGCGAAGTTTTGTGATGAGTGAGTGACTCTGTTGGGAGCTGTGAGCCAAAATAGAATCCCAGGCTGGTTTGGGATGGAAGGGACCCTAAAAATAATCTCATCCCACCCCCTTCCACTATCCCAGGCTGCTCCGGCCTGGCCTTGGACCCTTCCAGTGATGGAGCAGCCACAGATTATCCAGGCACCCTGTGCCAGGGCCTGACACCCTCACAGGGAGGAATTTCTTCTGAATATCCAATCTAAACCTGCTCTCTTTTGACTGGAGGGAAAACAAACAGAGTCCTTTGGTGGTGGGGCTGAGCTGAGTGGTTCCCAGTGTGCAGGAGGCTGTTCCTCCCCGGGACAACACGAGGTGCTCCACGGCTTTGGAGGTGGAAGAGAGGAGTCAAAAGAGAACCAAATTGCTCTGAGCTTTATAAGGCGAAGGACTGTGAGGTGCAAAAGATGTTTATGTTCTTGATAACCCTGGGAAGATATGGAAAAGCAGGGGGTGGCTGAGTTATCCTGTCAAATGAGCTTTGCTGTGTTTCCCTTGCTGCTTTGCAGCCTGTCCTGCAGAGCTCCCACACAGCACGAGCATCAGGGAGGTGCAAAGTGTTCAGCCTGGATGATTTTTGGATGCCAGTTTGGATGATTATTGAGAGACTCTGACTGCAGGCCCTGTCCAGGGCAGTGTGAGGCTGCTGGGGGTGTGCCAGGGCAGGGATGGAGCTGCAGCTGGTCGGGGATCTGGGAGCAGCAGGGTCCCAGCAGCCGTGCCGGGGTTGAGCAGCCCCGCTGCCTCCCGGCAGTAATTGCTGTTTGCACAGCACTCTGCAAACGTGAGAGCAGTGCTGAAATGCAAATGATAAATAGGCTGGCTCCCAGGCTGCCTCTGCTGCTTGCCCTCTCTGCTAATGAGGCAGGCAGGCATTTGGGATGAGTGGAAAATACGGGATTGGATCAAATCCCCAACAGTGGGGTCTGTCTGGGTGGGCTCATTCCCCTTCAAAATAAAACTCTGAGGAGAGAATGTGCAGAATTTTGGGGTCCTGATTCCACAAAGGGCCCCAAAAGCCATGGAAAGAGCCGTGCCTGTGGTTAATTCCCTCTGAGCTCTTGTGTCATGAGGGTTGCAGTGTTTGGGTTTTCACCCTTGGCGCCGACATCCGTTTAATTTTGGGGACGTGCACAGCTCAGCTACTGACCCAAGGGTTTGTTGGACATGAACTATGCATCTCTCAGCAATAATGAACTCCAGCTCCTTGGGATTGTTTGAAATTGCAGAGCAGCACAGAGAGTGCGGTGGGATGACTAAAAAAGATCCAAAATGTGTATTATCAGTAGTGTTATTATTCCTCTATCCTATGAAAACTGTAATCACAGCAAATTAAAATACATGAGGTAGTGTTCTCCTCCTTGGAAGGGAAGTTAGATACTTTGATTCTTCATGTGCACAGAATAATACTTTCAATTTAGCTGTTGCAGAACCCTGAAAAGTTACACTACTTGGCACTGGCTTCCCAACATGTAGGAGTTCAGGCTGCTGCATCATCTGGAAGCAGATTACTCTTTAACTTTGTGTATTTTAAGATTAATAATTTCAGAAGTTTCTGGGCATCCATTCAAGAGAACACTTCCTTGGAACAATGTCTGGTGTTTTATCAGGTTATTGCACAAAATCAGCATTGCATTCAGATATTGCTTGTCTTGAAGGACTTTATTCAGCTAACTGAAGTGATACTAGAAAATGAGCATCATTTTGCCCCATGTGAAACCAACCAGCGGAAAGGAGGAATTATATGCAATGCTAGCAGGAAACAAAGGCTGGAACACAGCAGTGAAACAGTTTTGCAAATTTCAGAAAAGGAAAATTGCTTCGTAAAGAAAATGGGGCTTAATAAATTACCAGTCCTGCGGGAATTGTCTTGTACTCTGAGAAGTAATTCTGGGCATTTCTTCTCATCAGGATGATGAATGGGCTGGTTCTGCCTAAGGGAGCGTGTTCAAGCACAAGGTAAGCACTAAAAATGAAAGCTCTGTGTTTCTGCAGCTGCCCTTCGTGAAATTGGCTCCTCTGAGGCAGAAGCAGAAATTCGGGTGATTCCAAAGGAAGCTGGGCCAGTGAAATACAGCAGGTCCATTTTGATCCATCAGGGAGAGAGATCATCCCTGGAGAACTCCCTGGCTTTTGCCAAATCATCTTGGCTACCTCAGGCACTTGGTTGTGGGTTCCAGTGAGGAGCCAGGAGCTTTCCAGCCCTGCAGGAGGTGTCAGGATCAGCCTTTGGGCTCACACAAACCCCAGCAGCCAGGGACAGCGAGCTGCAAACCAGTTCCTGGCAGCCCTTAGATTAACAAATCCCTTTTCTGCAGCTCCTGAAGGTCTGTCAGGTCCAAGGTTCTGGTCCAGCCCCTGATTTACAGCGGCTCTGCTTCCTCTGGGCGTGAGTCAGAGGCTGAAGAGTTTCAGTCCAGTTTCTATTTTAAGTTGCTACACCTTGTTGGCTCCTCCTGAGAGGGGCTGGATCTCGTAGCTGATATCACTGACATCTCCAGAGATAATCTGTGGGCTGCAGGGTGCCAGCAGAGTAAAAATCCCAAACTTGGCCTGCAGCAAATGGATAAAGGCTGAGCAGTGCCCAGTTCCTGGGAGTCAGTGACTTCATTTCCCCAATTCCCCAATTTTTTTGGGGTGATCTCATGCTGCACTCCTGACATAATTTCTCTTTTTTAATTTCTAGACTGTTTAACACTTTTCAGCTGGAAGAGAAATCACATGCAGGTGCTGTGACCCTACAAATGCTGCTGTGAGTTCAGAGATACACTTGCAACCACGGCAAGCCTGAATACGGATTTCATTTTGTGCATTTTCCCTGGATTTTTGCTCTGGCAAAAACCTGGCTGTGGCCCTGGGTGTGCTGGGCAGGAGAGGGAGCTTTCACTTTTGGATGTCACATCCCTGGTTGTGATGGATTCCTTTGGTTTTGTGAGTGTGTGGGGTTTGTTGCATTACAGAGCTTGTTTAGGGAGATAATCCACTTATCAGGCCAAGAACACCTTCTCTCCCTAGCAGACAACAAATTAGTTCTTCCCTTTCTGAGGGAGATAAAAAGGGATATCCTAACCCAGAGGAACAGGGCCATGGCATGGGGCTGACAGGATCAGAAACAAAGGAAGAGGAAGAGAAAAGAAAAACACATTTGTTGAAGAATGGCTGCAAAATCTGAGTGATTTACTGCAGCAACTCATTCATCAGGGGAATTTGGCCTTGCCTCACTCTAATCTAAATTGAATCTAATTTAGATTCCAAGCAAGGGATGGGAATCCTTTCCTGAACCAAAACAAGCCTTGCCACCTCCTACCTTTTCATTACTCATGCCTTAATTTGTTTGGGTTTGTTATGTAGGACACTCAGGAAGAATAGCTTAAAGCTGTGAGTGCTGGGCTGGATCTGGTGCTCTAATCTCTGCTTTGCTGCACATGGGGCTGATTTTTGATTCAGTTTTGATGCAGGGTTGGTTCCATGCCTCTGCCTGGGGCCTTCAGGAAGTGGGGTGTGAATATCTTCCTTTTTTCCTGAGTGCTGAATTGCCTGGGAGAGCACACTGCAGCATCCTGGGGCTCCAACAGTTTCTGTTTTTTCATTAAAAATCAGCTCTGCTCATGCAGATCCATCCATCAGAGCCATCAGGCAGAACCTTCTGGAAGGAGGGACTGGAGGATGGCTCTCTCCACCTTTGGGGTGTCCTGACCTACTTTCAGTTCTTGCTTTATAAGTCAATAAACAGCAAAACTTGGCCTCCCAGTCCGTGCCTGTCTGGGAATGGCATCATCCCTTCCCAGGCCTGCCAGGGCTGCCAGCTCCTGCGCTGGGGCTCAGGGCAGTGAACGCTCCTCATCCAGGACTCTCTTGCTGCTTCAAATGTGTGCCACAGCTTGTTCTGAGCCTGTTTCCTGGGGAGAGATGAGATTTGGGCATTTTTGGGCACTGATTCCAGCAGAGGCCTCTGTAACCTGGAGTGTGTCAGGGCTGCCTTGGAGCACGGCACAGACCACGGTGCTGCCTCCTGATTTCTGAATTCCGTGCCTGATTCTTTGCTTCTCTGCGTCTTCCTTCCCTCCTTGCTGGAAATTCGTCTCAGTTCTGAGGTGTTTGCCTCCCTGGGAATCCTCTGCTGCCTGCAGGGATCTGCTGTGACCCTGTGGGGATGGTCTGGTCACTGTCTCAGTGCCATAAATCCTGGCACACCCACAGACATCCTTCCCATTAGACTAATCTGTCTCCTACTGACTCTGAGCAGAACCTTGGGCTGTGCAGGTTGTTAAACCCCAAGGATAAAGGTGTGGACTGCAAATTCAAGACTTGGAAAAAAAAACCCTGCCTGCAAGCACTGAGGGGAAAATGGGATTGGGAAAATGAGCAGCTCAACAGGGATGGGAGAGTGGCTTGGATTTGGGGGTATCAGGATGCCTCTGGAGAATTTGCTGGAAGAAAAATTCTCAATTTCCCTGCAGAGGTTGATAGAAAGGGTTGAACACCCCTGTTGGGCCAGAGCATGCAGGTTCTGTGTGTGCAGCCCGGATTGGCACTGGGCTTTGTGCCAACCCTGCCCCTCTCTGCCCAGCTGCTGCCCCTCTCTGTGCCCTGCTCCAGAGCTGTTTGCTCCTCAGGGACAGCATTCCCAGCCACGTGAGGCAGGGGGGATAAAGCCCAGCTGGTGATGGAGCAGGGCTGTGGGAATGCTGCTTCCTCCAGCTCCAAAACAAGAACCTCTCCCTCCTGCTTTTTTTTCCAGGCAGAGGCTGGGGAGCTTTGCTGGCTTGCAGGAGGAAATTCCAGGCTGGCTTGACCTCCTTAGAGGTGACCAAGCAGCTCCTTTGCCAAAAAACCTTTCTTGTTGCCGAGGTGAGTGTTGGGGCCTGCTGCTCCACACCTCCAGGCACTTCTGAGCAGGAATTCTGACTTTTCCCACATCCCTCCTGCTTTTTTTTCCCTTCTGAAGTTTCCTCTCAGCAGCTGCTCAGCTCTTGGATGCAGTTTGGCACATCCAATCTGGTGGCACTGTCATTTGGAGCTGAAAGGAATTTGCATTTTGGTGTTCAGGGTGGTTTTTCAGAAATGTAGAGCCACCCCATGAAATATGAGTTGGTGGAATGGAAACTGAATTGTGTTTTTCAAATTCTTAATAATTACATTGAAGGGATCAGCATAAATTATTATTATTTTAAGAAAGTGGTTTTAAATTAGCTCAAAACCAGCTGGAGATAAGGAATTATGGACTAGCAATGTTATCCTGCAGCTGGGGAGTTTTCCTGCTCTGATTAATGGCACAGTTCAATCTGAGACCTGCTGGGCCAGACAGGGCTGGGGCTTGGGTTGGACCCTTCCAAGTGAGCTAAACTCTGCTTTTTTCTGGGACAGATTTTCCATGGGATCAGAAATGCTGCCACTGCCAGAGCGAGCAGATCCCTTTGGTGGCAATGTCAATCCTTGGAGCAAAACCAGGACAGGGCAAGGAGGCAGCTCCTCCTCACAGCTTTGTCTGTGCTGTGTGAACCTCCTGAGGCAGCATTTTGGCTTTGAGGCTAAAATAACCCACAGGAGGATCTCTATTCTGCTGGAAATGCTCCTGGCTGCAGTAGGTCTCCCTGAAATACCTCAGCCTGTGTTTGGAGTCATGCCAGGGATTCCCAGATCTCCCTGGAAACCCTCAGATTGTGTTTGGAATCATGTCATGGATTCCCAGATCTCTCTGGAAATTCTCTGATTGTGTTTGGAATCATGTCATGGATTCCCAGATCTCCCTGGAAATCCTCAGATTATATTTGGAGCCATTCCATGGATTCCCAGATCTCCCTGGAAACCCTCATCCTGTGTTTGGAACCATTCCATGGATTCCCAGATCTCCCTGGGAACCCTCAGCCTGTGTTTGGAGCCATTCCATGGATTCCCAAATCTCCCTGGGAACCCTCAGCCTGTGTTTGGAGCCATTCCATGGATTCCCAGATCTCCCTGGGAACCCTGAGCCTGTGTTTGGAACCATTCCATGGATTCCCAGATCTCCCTGGAAACCCTCAGCCTGTGTTTGGAGCCATTCCATGGATTCCCAGCCTTGGGGTCAGCCTTGCTCCATTCCATGCTGACTGTGAGTCGTGGGAGGCCTTTCAAGCTGCCTGATGAGCATTTTTTGCTGGAAAACACTAAATTAGCAGGACATGGAGTCAGCTCATAGAGAATTGTGGCTATTTGCATATTTAATAACTTGCAAATCGTGAAATGCAGGTGAATTGACGCCTCAAGAAGGAAAAATGCATGGGAAGAGGGCAAAAACCACAATGAAACATACTGCCAAGAGGAAAGCTGATTTCAGTGCTGGAACCCAGTGGGTCAAGGGCTCTCTGGAGTTAAAAAGACCAAAGTTTTCAGCAGCCTGAAGCACTGAGGTGCTCCCTGCTGTGTGCTGGCTCCTGCCTGTGTTACGAGGTGGGGAAGAGCCCGTGGAGCTCTGCCTAGAAAGGGAAATGAGGTGAGGAGGTTCTGCTGAGCAAGGTGAACGGTGCAGGGGAAAGACTGGCATGGCTGCAGCAGCCCTGGTGTGCTCACGGGGCAGCAATGAAGGAATGGGGGTCACTGTGGGGGTGGAG
Organism: Chloropsis cyanopogon; assembly: GCA_013400585.1. Lineage (NCBI taxonomy): Eukaryota > Metazoa > Chordata > Aves > Passeriformes > Irenidae > Chloropsis > Chloropsis cyanopogon. The sequence goes on from WEZZ01036504.1 coordinate 21,853, forward strand.
GTGCCATAAACTGGTCATTAGGGCAGGAAACGGGAAGTGCAGGGCCCTCAGCCCAAGTCCAGCTTTAATGTGTGGCCTTGAGCAAATCACCTCACCTGGATTTACCCCTGCTCCCCTGGCAGGGAGGGTTGGACACCCTCTGGGTTCAGGAGATAAAACACTTTATTATTTTATGGATGGATGTGCACCCAGTGCCCACAGGAGGCAGGAGGAGGTGCAGCACTGACCCTCCTTGTCTGTATTGCCCCTAGAGCTCAAATTCAATATTTATAGACCCCAGAGTAGCTGGGAAAGGAAAATCATCCTTAATACTCTTAATACTTAATACCCTTTATTCCAGCTGAGCAATTTAGAGGAAGGAGATTTCTCTGGAAATTGAGATGAGCTGCCAGCTTTTCTTGAGGATGTGTGAAGTTTTCTTGCTGCTTCCTCAGAAATGGCTTCATCCACCTTCAGAGCATGCACTTATGTGCTTTATTGCCTCACTTCTCCCAGGAACAGCCAGTGTTGATATTTATTTGTGTGCTGTTGCCCTGAGCTCTTGGGAAAGGGTGGTGGTGCCTGTGGTGAGGAAGAAAAAGGCTTTTTATAGAGCACCTCGTTTCTTGGAAAGTGCTATTGCTTGTCTGATTTGCATCAGGATGGGAGGGAGGAGGAGGAAGGACTTTTGTCCAGGGGCAGGGAGTTGCCCTGTGTGGTGGAGCACCAGGACAAGGGTTCCCTGCAGGAGATGAGTACCTGACCCTTGCCAGACAAACAGATCTCAGTGCAGCCGAGCACGTCTCCTTTATGGTTCACTGCTTGGCTCTTCTTGGAACGAAATTTCTGACATAAAGCTTATGTATTTTATAGAAAAAGGTAATTTTTTTTTTCCTCTCCCTTCCAAAGGCTTTGTTCAAACACGTTTGTGACAAAAATTGGACACATCCTCCTCATGGTTTTCTCACCATCCCTGAGGGTTCTGAGCCCTCTCTCCCTCAGCCTCCCAGAGCTGCTCTGCTGATCCTGTACAGAAAAGCCTGCTGACAAAAACTGGGGTTTTCCATGAAAACTGTCCTTGCAGCAATCTGTGTAATCGAGGATTGCTTGCAGGGAGTGAAGAAAGCCTGGATGAGGTGCTGCAGATGTGCTGTGAGCATCCCGAGTGCAGGAATGGCCAGAATTCAGGAACTCCTGTCCTGCTGGGCTGGTGCCTGTGTGTGGTGCCATTGGAATGGGAATGCCTGTGCTTAGTGGGTCACACCAGTGACCTTTCACCTCCTCCTCCTGGGCTTTTGTGGCCCTGTGGATGCTCCCAAGTTATCCTTTTATACTTTTATATAAAAGCTTTTATCAGTGTGAATATATTTAATTGTGCTCTGACATCATCACTGTGGCTCCCTGTCAAAGCTCTGCTGTTATCACTGCTTGTACCTGCACAAGGATCCTTTGGTGCTGAATAAAAGATAGAAGAAAACAGGGAAATAATTTGAATTAAACAAATAAGGAAGAAAAAGAGATTAGAGCCCAAATTGTTTCCATGTTGATAATTCACAGAATCAAAAAATCACAAGGTTGGAAGAGATTCAAATGTATCCATTAGAATAAAGAAAATAGGAAAGTTGCAGATAAAATTCATTGTTCTCTCAGGAGAGCAAAACCAAAAACTATTTTTCCCCCAGAAGTAGGAATTTTTGCTCATAATAAAATCGTTCTGGGAGCATGGTGCTGACATTCTGTGTGTGAGGATGATCAGGACTGACCCTCACACTGTCCCTTCGTCCTGGAGCATCCCCAGCACCAGAAGAAAATTCCATTTTTCCAAAGTACCACCCAAAAAGGTGCTTTTGGTGCTGTTAATTTTGGGGCAGGGCAGGCAATCACGGCACCATTAGTGCCGGGAACGCTCCTGGATCCCTTGAGTCATCCCCCACACACGGCTGGCAGCTGGCACCGATTTTTAGTCGTGGCCAAAAGAGCGGCTGGAGCTGCTGAGCTGGTTCCAGCTGCCCTTGGAACAGCAGCCCCGGTGACCTGCGGGCAATCCCGCGGCTCCTGCTGCTGCCTCTGCTCCGGGGATGCTCTGCGGGAGGATTTGGGTTATTCCCGAGAAAACCATTCCTGGGGAAGCAGGAGGAGCAAGGAGAGGACGGCGAGGCAAGCACGTGGAGCGGGGCAGGGCTGGTGTGGGGTGCCAGGGTTCAGCTGGAGAGGAATTTCTGCACCCCTCTTGCTTTGTGGAAATCTAATCCTGAAGGTTGCACAGAGGTGATGATGCATCACTTAAGTCCTTCATGGCCAGATGCTTTTACAATGTGTCAGAGCTGCCTTGTCACAGACATTTCTTGGCTTGGCTAAACCAAGAAGCTCAAATCTTCAGCCTGAAAGGGGACAATTTGCATTTGCTCACCACATATTAATTACTGCAGCTGATTAGCTGCCATGTGACACTTTAATGTGGATTTACATCCCCCATTTGGTTCTTTTTTTAAAGAGAATTGATGTATTTCTGCGGCGTTTCACAGCAGCTGGGGAAAAGGTGTGATGGAGTCACCTCAGCTGCGTGTAGATAAATTAAGGAGAGTTTTCCTAGAGAAGTGAAATGAAAGAGTTTTCCTAGAGAAATTAAATTAAGGAGAGTTTTCCTAGAGAAATGAAATTCAAGAGAGTTTTCCTAGAGAACTGAAATTAAAGAGTTTTCCCAGAGAAGTGAATTTAAAGAGAGTTTTCCTAGAGAAGTGAAATTAAATAGTTTTCCTAGAGAAGTGAGATTTAAAGAGAGCTTTTCTAGAGAAGTGAAATTAAAGATAGTTTTCTTAGCAAAGTGAAATTAAATAGAGTTTCCCTAGAGACGTGAAATTTAAAGAGAGATTTCCTAGGGAAGTGAATTTAAAGAGAGTTTTCCCAGAGAAGTGAAATTAAAGAGAGTTTTCCTAGAGAAGTTAAATTAAAGAGTTTTCCTAGAGAACTGAAATTAAAGAGTTTTCCCACAGAAGTGAATTTAAAGAGAGTTTTCCTAGCAAAGTGAAATTTAAATAGAATTTTCCCAGAGACATTAAATTAAATAGAGTTTTCCTAGAGAAGTGAAATTAAGGAGAGTTTTCCTAGAGAACTGAAATTAAAGAATTTTCTCAGAGAAATTAAATTAAATAGAGTTTTCCTGGAGAAGTGAAATTTAAATAGAGTTTTCCTAGAGAAATTATATTAAATAGAGTTTTCCCAGAGAAGTGAAATTAAAGAGAGTTTTCCTAGAGAAGCGATTTCCAGCTGAGCATCTCAGTCACTAAACCCAGGCATTTAGAAAGGCTGCGGTGAGCATTTAGCGGGGGTTTATGCAGTTTTTCCGGGGGTCTCTCTGCGGTGGATGCTGAGCCCGGTGGCCCCGGAGGAGGCTCCGGCGGTGTCCGGGCGGGGATGCAGCCCCGCGGCCCCGGAGGCACAGCGCTATCTGCCGGGGCTGCGGGAATGCTGCCGGGCTGCTCCGGGCTCGCACAGCTCCAGGAACGCCTTCCCCTGCCCGCAAACACACGCGTGTGTGCTCCTTCCCTTCCCCGAGCCCCCACGCAGGCATTTCTCCATCAAATCCCTTCCCTGAGAGAAGGGATGGAAACCTACCATGGGCTAAATCCCTTTTTTTTTTTCCTAATTGTTTCTTTAAATTAAGAATAATTTCTTTTATTTAAATTTAATTTCTTTATTCTTTAAATTTTTTTATTAACTTTCTTTGAAGTTAATAAAACAACCGCTAAAATAAACAAACTGTAGCAGAACACCCAGCCAGGAGGAGAGGTGCCTGCTCAGATGCTGAAGTGCCAGCAAGGAATTCCCTTTGGAAAATTGATGTTTTGGGGAAAGGAAATGATATTTTACAGATTCAAAGCTCTGGGGAGCTTCTGCTGTTTTGCAGAGCAGCTTTAAGTATGACCGGGGAGATATTCTTCACTGGCAGAAAACAAAAGACCTTTCAATTCTGTCATATTTAAACTGGAAAACTGTTTCCCCTTCCTCCCCCTTCCTCCTCATCCTTCCTCCCCCTTCTCTCTTGTGGTATCTAATTTATTACAAATATTCTTGTCTTTTTAAGTGAAAGAGGCTGACAATGTGCTACGAGGAGGACAAAGCTGGGAACCCCCAGATGGAGAGTGCAAAACACAGCAAAAATCCCAAAAATTTCTGTTTCACAACGGGGGACTTGATTGTGCAAAGCAATAAGGGGCATCCTACCAAAAACCTCCATTGCAAAGTCTCCTGGTCTCTTCAGGGATGTGGGAATGATTTATGTCCGTGTTTACTGACGGCTGGGAGTAGAATCAGCTTTATTTCCTTTCTTCACGTTTAAGGAAAAGCAGCAGCCAAGGTAAGACAGCAACATTTGCTGAACAAGCTTTCCTCCACAAAAACACGGTGCTGAAATAATTGATGCACTTGTGTGTTCCGCAAGCAGCGAGAATCCCGAAATTAAATGAGCAGATGGGAATGAATTTGTGTGGCAGCCTGGCACACTAATGGGTTTCCAGCCAGGGCGGAGGTGAGGAGAGGCCCGAGAGCAAACCTGTGAAAGTGCCACCTCGTCAGGCTGGGATGGTAAAGCACACAAAGGCTGTGCACTGCCTGATTTTCTTGGCATCCACTCCCAGAAAACAATGCCCAAAAGCCCCTGGAGTGACAGCAGGACTTAAAATTTCCAGGATGTATACAATAACACACCTCTAAATATGGCCTGGCTTAAAGGTCTGGGGGGTAAAAAAATAAAAAACGTTGATTGAATTGCTGACCACAAGGCGTTAGCAACGTGCAGGAATGTGCTCCGTGCCTGTGCACAGGGAGGGGGGAATTTCCAGCCCAGCCTTCGGAGCGTGGCTGCTGTTCCAAGGAATCCCTGACCCTGCCAGGCCTCCGTGCATGCGCAGCCTCTGCCTGATGTGAGGCTGCTCCTTGTTTCAGGAAACGTTTCCCTGGCTCTGGGAATGCTCTGGGAATGCTCTGGGAATGCTCTGAGAGTGCTCACAGCCAGGCCAGGCTGCTCCCAGGGGCAGCCACTTCTTGCTCCCAGAGGAGAGGGCTCGCTGAGATCCAGCCCTTCTGGTTCTCAGTCCTGATGGAAAAGCAGCCCTCAGAGCCAAGGATAAATAGAGGAGGTGGAACTGGCCTGGGCTGTGTCTGGGAGAGGAGGATGGCAGAGGAACTGTGGCTCGTGGGCCCTGGGGGAGCAGGGAGGGAGAGCAGCAAAGCGAGGACAAGCTCGAGCTGTGTCTGACAGAGAGAGGTCCTGCAGGGTGTGTGTGACAGAAATCACAGGTTTGCTCAGGATGGAGCAGGGTTTTGGGGAATTGTGGGGATGTTCACACTCTGTTACACTCCATGGTGAGGTAGATTGGCAAAAAAAAACCCCGGTGCAATGCTGGTTTTTGGCTTCTTTTCCTGCCTCTGTCAAGGCTGGGATTGAAGCACTCGAGATGGTATTTTGTGTTCAGACCCAGATGTTTGTAATTTCTTATCTGTATCACAGCCTTACAAGTGGAGAGCATTCTACTAACAAGCTACAAAATGGCCAACTATCTTTCTCTACAAGGCCTGTTAAGGCCAAACTGTCCAATTAAGAAATGACACCTAAATTATTTTCACTTTTAGGCCAAAACTCTCAGTACCCAGGGTTCCAACACAAATGCAGGTGTGATTTTTGTGTGGAGAGAGCACGTTGGGCAGCACGGGCACTCTGGGGACCTACATCTAAAGGGAGTGATGAGGATCTGCCCCCTGGAATATTGCCTGGGAAGGGGCTGGGTGCACCTGGAGACTGCAGATCGAGTCCTCAGCATCAGATCTGTGCATCAGCTGGAAATGAAGGTNTACGTGTGGCAGCACGGGCACTCTGGGAGTGCATCACTTGTATCTAAAGGCAGTAGTGAGGATCTGCCCCCTGGAATATTGCCTGGGAAGGGGCTGGGTGCACCTGGAGACTGCAGATCGAGTCCTCAGCATCAGATCTGTGCATCAGCTGGAAATGAAGGTGCAGAGGTGTGTGGAGAGCAAAGCTGGACTTGCCTCCAGTGTGGAACATTCAGAGGATCCAGGTGCTGGCAGGTACACATTTTAAACCTCGAGTGTGGAAAGAGAAAACTGAATGAGCCTTTCAAACCCCCCAGGCACCCTGTGAACCAACCAGAGCAGCCTGGGATTTGTGTGGCACGGCTGCTGGAGCGCGTGGGAAGGGTGCCTCCATCCATCAAATCCAACATCTCGAAACTGGCATCCATTATCCTGTCGGGCTGCTCTGCAGAGCCCGGCTCCTTTCATCCCGGCTGGAGGCTGCTGGGGGGGAGCAGAGTGAGGAGCACAAAGGGGGGCTCTGTTTGGAGCCTGGGGGTCGCAGGGCTGCCTGCCGAGCCCTGCAGGGCTGGGTGGGGGCTCTGGGAGCGGCTGATGCTCCGCTCTGCCTTTTTGCAGCCAGGAGGGGCCGGGCTGGTGTGATGGGGATGCCAGAGGAAGCTGTGGCCGTGCCAGGGAGCCCGGACACGCAGGGCTCTGTTCCCACTGCCCTGTCCCAGCCTCGGGGACCATGACAGTGAGCGATTAGTGGGGGCAGGGTGCCGAAATTATTTTTATCTCCTCGCCTTGTTGTGCCTGTGCACAAGTGCCAGCCTTTTCAGCCTTTTTTTCTCTTTCTTTTTTTTTTTTTTCCTCCTGTGAAGCATTAACTGGGTGGGTTGCCATAGCAACCCCCGCATGATAAGTTGGGCTGCTTCTTGCAGAGATTTCTGCCTCAACAGTCAAAGATTTCTCTCTCTCTCCTCATTGCATCCAGCTCCCCACATCCCCTGGAGTGCCAGCCCTGCCCTCCAGCCAGCTCAGTGGGGGCACCAGGGCTGGCTCAGGGCAGGAGGAGCAGCCTGTGCCCCACCCCAGTGTGGGATGGGGTTGGAAGGATCTCTGCTCTGCTCTCCATCCCTCGAGCAGGGCTCAGATTGAGGCAGGCTCCCAGTGTGACATCCTGATTATCTGCAAGCTTTCCTGAAGAGGGCAGGGAGGTGTTTGCTGCTTGTCCTAAGCAGGCAACACCTCCCTGTGTGGCACTGGAGTGGTGCCCAGCTAAGCCCGGATTGTAGCAAGAGTGAAACGATTTTATCCTTTCATTCAGCCTCTCTGAGCGAGCCCAGAGAGGTTTGCTTTGAAAACAAAGCCCAGCACAGCTCGTGGCAGGTCAAGAAACTGGGTGGGCCACAGGTGTTTATTCCAAATCACCTTGGATCTTGCCTGTGGTACACGAGGCAGGCTCCAGGTGAAGGATAAACTTCTCCAGAGCTGGGGAAGAGGGTGTGACCTCCCTGACCTGTAACTTCTCGTCTCAAAATCCACCCAAATCCAAGGCCAGTTTCACCAGAGGTTTTCTTCACCTCAGGGCCCCATTTCCCTTCTTTAAATAGCAGCTACAACGCTGGAATGAAGTAATTGAGGCTGGTACATGAGTGATTCTGAGGGAAAACTCATTACTTTTTCAGGATGTTTGTTTGCCACTGTAATTTGAATTGTTTGGCAGGCGGGCTCTGGGGTGCCTGGGGTTAGAGGAGAAAAGGTTTCTGTTTCTACCTGAGGAACAGCAAGGGCTGGGGGCTCAGTCAGTGACTCTGACTGAGTCAGTGTGGTCGAGCTGCTGCTTCCTCTTAATCCTCTTGGCCCCTGAGTCTCATCCCTGGCAGGATTCTCTGTAATAGATGTAATTAGAGCGGCAGCAGCACAAACAGTGCAGCCCTGCTGATCCCTGCTCTGCGCTCTGCCAGGGCACCTGCCTGCCTGGGAACAGCTCTGATTTCCATGGTGCTCCGTGGAACAGGTGGTTGTCAAACCTGAGAGCCAGGGACGTTTTCCAGCAGCTCCTGGGGCTATAAAAAACCCACCCCCAGCATTCATCTGCTGTGCAGGGGATGGATTGTTCCAGAAGGGTTAGGAGCAAATCCTCCTGGCTTAACCTGCCCTTCCCTTGGTGCTGTTGTGATGATAACAAGGGGCAATGGGACAAAAGAAATGGCTCGATGTCCTTCATGCAGCTCTGGCCATCACGTTTGCTGCTCTGTCTTTCCAGGGAGAAAATCAGATTTTAAGGTTTCTGTGTCCACGATGGATGACTTCTAAGGGGGGGATTGGAATTGTGGTGCTGGCATCAGCAACCTACAAGCTGTTGGTCTCCCTGCTCACACCTGGCTCCTGCAGGCACATTAAATAGGATTATTTTCTTGTGCTGGGCTGCTGGAAGAGAGCACAGGAACCCAAACGAGCCTGGGAGCAGAGGGGGCAGTGAGGACAGTGACAGCCAGTATCTCTGCTGGAATACTTCAGGCTGCAAAGATTTTGGGAATCCCAGACTGCTGTGGGCTGCACCAGGGCAGAGCAACCTGTGCAGCCAGCACAGAGAGGCAGAAGGAGGCACCAGGAGGGTGTCCTGAGCTGGGACTTGCTTGGAGCAGGCAGCAGAGCCCGTGCAGGGCGGCGTGCAGGCAGCTGCCGTGTGTGGCCCTTGGCAGAGGTTGAATGCAGCCTGCTGACACAAACTCAATTAGGTAATGTCTAGGAAAAGTGCTGGCTTTGTTCTGTGCCTGCTTCACTCCAGCAGTGCAGGGACCTGATCTCACGTGTGTGCCCCATGTCCACCCCGGGGAGGCCACAGAGCTGTGGCAGTGGCCACCACCAGCGGCGTGTGCCCAGCTGGGAGCCCGAGTCCAGCTGGAGCTGATTTTTCTGCTGGCTGCAAACATCCATGGGTGGGTCTGGGCACCTGCCCGCTGAGTTCTGGCACTGCCAGTCACCCCTGTGCCATTCTCTGGTGGGGCTGGGCAGGTTTAGCTCAATAGGCTGTGCTGGGAATGGAGCTGAAGGTGTTTTCAAAGGAGCACATGTAACAAATGCCTCATTTCCCCTTCTCTGTCCACTGTGACCTTCAAAGCTAGAGGAACCCTCCAGGGCACGGTGGCCCCCGTCCAAGGAGAGAAAGCCCAGCCTGCTGCTGGCATTAAATTCCCTGGAATCAGGCAGGAACATGAGGCAAGAGGATTTCCCAGTATTTCCTACTGTGACCTTCAGAGCTGTGCAAATGTTAGTATTAAACTTATTAGCAGCAGAGGCCTTTCTGTGACCCTGCAGGGATAACTCCCCCCATCTCCCCCCCACCCTCTGGCTTTTTTTGGAGGCAGGACAGCGATGCTGATCTGTGGTGTTGATCTGTAGAGACAGGACGAGGAGCAAGGGGTGCAGATGGAAATGGGGGAAATTCAGATTTTGGGAGGAAACGCTTGGCTGTGAGGGCAGTGACAGGGCATCCAGGGAGGCTGTGGCTGCCCTGGACGTGCTCGAAGGTTGGATGTGGCTCGGTGGGAGTTGTCCCCACACATGGCCGGGGGTGGGACTGGCTGAGCTTTAAGGTCCATCCCATCACCTTAACGCTCCGTGATTATGTGATATCCTCTGCGTGATGCCTCCAGCCTAGCTGGGCGCTGCCCACGGGACCACCGGAGCCCCAGGCTGCTTGCGCTGAGCCGGGAGGAGCCCGGCGCGCCC
>WEZZ01036504.1:31506-45293 GCA_013400585.1 Chloropsis cyanopogon
CCCCCGGAGCGCTCCCCGGCCGGCATCCTGTTGCGCCGGGAGCGGGGGAAGAGCTCCGTCCCTGCCGAGGAGCCTGAGCGCCGGCCCGGCTCGGAACAATGGCTGCGCTGCCGCGGCTGCTCTGCGCGGCCGCGCTCGCCCTGCTGCTCTGGGGTAGGTGCTGCCATCCCCTCTCCCACCCAGCGCCGCCGGGGCTTGCCGCTGGCACAAGGAAGGATGGAAAGAAGGGAGGATGCTCCCTCCGCGCCTGCCCTCCGAGCGGGGGTTTTGTTGTCGGGAGAAGGGATTTACGCTCGTGCGGAGTTGGTGTGAGTGTGAGGGAGGGGATGCGAGCGGAGAAAACGCCTCGGTGCCGAGCACAGAGCATGTGCTGGTCCCTTACTGTTGGTGTCGGTCTGGGGTTTGCAGCGGGATTTAACATCGAGGTGCCTCGGGGAGGGCGTGCAGCCCTTTAGGAGGTGTCTCAGCGCCGGTTTCCCGTGCAGCCTGTGTAAACTGGAGTTAATCAAACGATTGCAGCTGCAGGTTGATTCCTGCCACCAGAAGAGCTTGGGTGGTTTTGCCACATTTGATGTGCGTGTGCCTTCAGCCCTGTGTGTGGGTGCCTGGCTGTGTGCACAGATCTGGTTTGTCAGAGTAAGGCAGGATCCAGGAGCTTTCCCTCATTTCTCCCTGAAAGCTGCCGCTGCCCGTGGAGCTGGTAGTACGGGAGGATTGGAACCAGGCTGCTTCCAGGAATAGTCCCGGGATGAAATGTTGCTTGAGAGAGTGGGTTAATGGTGCCTCAGAGGCTGGGGAGGAGGGAGCAGCCAGCAAAGTCAGCGTCTGGGCTCTGGAGACAGCCTTGGACAGACAGAGCCCGGGATTGTTTAGCCCAGGGGACAAATGTCAGCAGGGATTTGGTCGGAGCTGTGGTGCTGAAACGATCCCTTCCTGCTCGGGCGTGTGGCTTCACATGCAACGATTTCTGTCCTCTTTGCAAGAGCAGTGTTTGAGAGTTGCCAGCCTTAGCACAGCTCTGATTGGAAGCGTTTAGAGCAGGAATGCCTGGGAAATCAATAACTCCTCCTGCTGCCAAATTCACTCCCGTCCAAGCCCCTCGGTTCCCAGTAGTGCCCATGGAGCCCAGGGGCAGGAAGGCTGCTGGACCCTCCCAGTTTTGCTGAATTGAAGCTTCCAGACCTTCCAAGTTAGCACAAAGAGCGAGCTGTTCCTCCTCTCTGGAATTCTGGGCTTCCCCTCATCCCAGACTGTAATTGCTGCTCTAACAGGAGCATGCCCAGCACGCATGGGAGGAAATGAACAATGCCTTTAAAGTGGCATTAATTACCAGGGAAAGATGAAAGTTGTGGCAAAGCAAATGCTGGAGAGGTGAATCTGTGTGAAGTGATCACCCTCTGTTAATTATTATGAATTATTAATATCTCAGGAGAAGAAAGCTTGGTAAAAATTGTCATTTGAGACTTATTCTGTTATCAGACAGCGCTGGTAATAAATCAAACCATTTTCCATTAGGGACATTGATGCCAAGATGTGAACAACTGATGTTTCTCAGAATAATTCTGTCTTAACTCTTCTTTCTCTGCTGCTCCTCTCCCCAGCTGGATTTTGTTCCTCTGTGTGTGTGGAAGTCCCATCTGAGACAGAGGCTGTCCAGGGCACAGACATGAAGCTGCTCTGCATCTCCTGCATGAAGAGGGAAGAGGTGACGGCCAGCACGGTGGTGGAGTGGTTCTACAGGCCCGAGGGCGGAAAGGATGAGCCTGTATGTATGTCTGGGACTGAGTCCTTTCCATTTCTTTCCTTATTTATCCCATTTCCACTTAAGCACAGCATGAACTCCTGGCAGGAAAAGCTGGAATCAGCTGTTGAGTTCAAACATTTGGCTTGTAGACTCATCAATGCCAGTTTCCAGCCCCATTCCCTCAACACCTCAAGCTGAGGATGTCAAATACGACTGACCCTTGCTACCCTTGTCTGAGAAAGTTCTGAATCCCAAAGCTGTTCTTTTGGAGGTGAAATTGGCCTCCAATAAATCTGCAGGGCAGGGTTTACTCCTTTTTGCCTCAGAGAAAGCAGTGTTATCTCAGCTGTGGGAGGATCTCTGGGAGTTGCTTTGGATCCCTGTCAGGAAAAGGTAAAATTGATTTTCAGAGTGAATCAAAATGGAAATTGGACAGATGAGGGGCAGCTGGAATTCAAGAGAGAACAGTGAAATGGAGAACAAGATAAAGGCTGAGTGCACATTTCTTTCTAGCTATTTTACCTGAGTCTGAAGCATTAAATCAGTGGCTGTGATTGAGCAGGGCCACACAGGATGACAAATATTCTCCTCCTGTCTGAGAACTAAAGGGACCAGGCTAAGGAATGAGGTGGGAATTCACTTCCAGTGCCCCAGGGGATCCATTTGCCAGTGGGAACCCAAAGAACACCAACCAGAGTGAGCTGGGGCAGGCAGGGTCATGATGGGCACTGTGGTCAGCCAGAATGTCACACTGTCATATTTGTCCTGCAGCACTCCCATCTCAGCTGGATATCCCAGGGCTTCCCAAAAAGAGCTGTTGGGCTTCACTGTGGTTATTCTGTGGTTCTTTCCTCGGGTGATCCCACATGCACTGACTGACAGGCACATTGCTGGGCACGAAGAATCCCAGTTTTCTGTCCCACTGCTGATTTTTTGTGTGCACGTGCCTCTGTGTTTTGCTGTGCCTTACTTTTCCTCCCTCTCTGATGGAGATATTGGATTCCTGATCACTCATTTTTGTGAAGTCACCTGATACTCCGAGGCAAAGGATGATGGAATATGAATAGCTGCTGTTACCAAGGGAGCTCAGAACATCCCTGAGCGTAGCTGGAGGGGGATGCCGTCCCAGGCAGAGACTAACCAGCACATCCCTTTGCATTCCCCCACAGATCTACGAGTACAGGAAAACAAACCACGAATTCCCGAGCCGCTTCAGCGGGCGGATCCAGTGGAACGGGAGCAAGGACATGCAGGACGTGTCCATCACCGTGCTCAACGTGACCCTCAACGACTCGGGCACCTACACCTGCAACATCACCCGCGAGTTCGAGTTCGAGATCCACCGGCCCCTCTTCCAGAGCTCCAGGGTGATCCAGCTCACCGTGGTGGAGGAGGGTAGGAGGGGCTGCCGCAGGGTGTTCTGTGCTGTCGCTGGCCGTGGGTGTTGTCACCCCGGGGATAGAGTTTGTCACTGCGCCCAGGAGAGGGCTCTGAGTTTGTCAGTGGCAAGCAGGGCTCAGGAGGAAAAATCCTGTTGCTTGTTTGATGGCGGGAGGCTGGTTTTGGTTGTGTGTGTGAGTGTGGGAAGGCACAATGAGGCGGGCACAGCTGGGCACAGCTGGGCACAGCTGGCAGAGGTTTTCCAGCTCCTCCAGCGGCTCTGGGGTGTTACAGCAATGCCTTTCCCAGGAAGCCGCAGCGTTTCTCTGCTGCCGCCCCCTCCCTCCTGGAACAACCACTCATTCTCCATTTTGATGCCAGTCTCCTGCTTCTCCTCCTTCCCTCTGTGCTGCTCCTGAGTCTTTCTGTCCCTCTTGGTGCTGCTGGGTTCAGCGCTGAAATCCCGGCGTGCCACAGACGGTGGGGATTCTGCTGCTCTCCTCAGAGAGAACCGGGAGCTTTCAGCCCTCTTGTCTGCCCTTTCCCCTCCCTCTCCCCCACGAGCACCTCGGTGTTTTGATCCTTTACAAATCCCTGGGGCACAACAGAGCCGAGTAACACCAGCGAGTGGGACACGGGGAGGAAACAGAGCGTGAGGATGAGCTAGGTGAGCAATCCGTGAGGATGTGGGGGTGGCAGAGGATGTGAGGCACAGACAGGGCTGGAGACACGCACTGGCATCCCTTCCCTCTCCCTTTTGCCCCCCTCACAGCCTAAAGGCACCTGGAGGTTCTGGCAAGGTGGGTTAGGAAGGATGGCACAAGGGTGGAAAGTGTCCATGGAGCTGCATGGAAATGATCAGGGGTTATTGCATTTTGTTCACAGCTGGAGAAGACTTCACCTCTGTCATCTCAGAAATTATGATGTATATTCTGCTGGTCTTCCTCACGCTGTGGCTGCTGATTGAGATGGTCTATTGCTACAGGAAGGTCTCCAAGGCAGAGGAGGCTGCCCAGGAAAACGCGTAAGTGTGGAAGCCCTGGAGGTGACATCTGTCCACGTGTCCCAGGGCAGGCTGCAGGACGATTGAGCTTTGCAGTGGCATGGGCTAGCTGGTGTTTGCTCTGCCCAAAGTCCTTGCAGTGTTGAGGAGCACCAAGGCTGTGCCCCCTTTCAGCACACAGCAGGCAGGGAGTGAGCAGTATTCCAGGGTTTGGACCGTGTGGAGATGCTCTCCTGGAAAGTCTGGTTTCACCCTGGCCCATTCCCATCCTTCCACACACTTGGCTTGGATCAGAGCACTCTTTGTACACAGGCAGGCTGGGTGTGTAGGATTTCAGAGCAGGGAAGACTCGGGGTTTGCTCCTGCCTGTGCCAAGGAGTTTCCCACTGTGAGCAGCTACAGGGGACGTTTGTTACCTCAGAGATGCTTCCAGGCATTCAGCAAAGGCGAGTTCACCCAAACTGGGCTTTACACCATGTGCTTCCCTCCTTCCCTCCACCTACAGGACAGACTACCTTGCAATTCCATCGGAAAACAAGGAGAACTGTGCTGTGCCTGTGGAGGAGTAGCAGAGAGGAGGCAGCGGAGTGAACGGCACCAAGGTGGGTCATGAAGAAGCAGTCACTCCTTGTGCCTGTCCACCCTTCCTTCTTCTTCCACAGTGTCTTTCCACCCCTCAAATTCCTTCTGGGGGGGCTGGAGACTCCTGGAGTGTGGCTGAGCTCCTCTGGAGCTTAGAAGCCATACAGGTGTCTTTAGGTGCGGGGTGTACTTGTGTTGCTTGACCCCCCAAACCAACACAGGCCACGATGTCTTTCTGCCTCCTTTCCCTATTGCTGTGGAGTTGGGAATTTCACTTTCCCCTGCAGCTGTGCCCATGAGCACTGCACAGGAAACACGTTCTAGGAAGGAGTTTGTGTGCTCGAGATTAAGCCCTGGCTCTTTCACTCTCTGTTCACCTCCCGTCAGTTCCCGTGCTAGCCCTGTTGCCACCCTCACTCCCGTCAGCTCCAAGAGGAATTGTCTCCCTTGCAGGGGCTCTGAGGACAGAAGGACCATGCCACACCAGCCAGCTTTGAGGGGGAGCTCTGCGCCGTCGGGAGGAACACGAGGAGGTGTAAATTCTCTTCCACTCGCCTTGGACTCTGTACAGCCTTGACTTTGGTCCTGTGACCCCAGCTGAGCTGCCAGCCCGGTGCTGAAGGACTCCTCTGTGGAAGCATGCTGAGCAAACGGCACGGGGGCGTGGGCAGCACGGCTCCTTCCCCACTTCCAGTTCCACCATCACCTCAATGGCTTTGCAAATGTTTCCTGTCACTTCTTAGCTGCTCTCACCACCACCTTTATTTGCTAAATTTGCTGCTTCTCCACTGCAGAGGTTAAGGGTATGTATGGCACGTTGCTCTGAGCTGCAGGACTGTGAACAAGGATCTCCTAGGGGGTTATTCCACCACATACTGTGGCCCAAGCAGTTTTCTGGTGTTAAAACAGGAAGAATTTAATTAATTAATGAAGTCACTCTGAATTTTAGGCTGTCCATGCACAAGCAGAGTAGGTGAGGACTGTAATGCACTAAAATTGGAGATGTATAGTAGGAAGGACAGGTCCCTGTGCCATGTTCACACTTTTTTTCTGGAGGGAATTGAGAACACAGATCCTGAAGTATTCCTGCTTTGGGAAGCAGGATGATGTAAGTATAAGAATCCCCCGTGTCCCTCTCGTTTATCAAGTGTCAAACCCCTCATCCCCTTCCAGCTGCCTGGCACAGCAGGTTTGCTCCTGGAGTACACAGTGGCAGGAGGAACCTGCAGAGCCACGTCCTGCAACAGCTGCCAAGGCAGCAGGACAAGGCAGGGGATCCCCCTTTTCCCGGGAAACCCCAAAAAGGAAGGCAGCCTCATGCTGGTAGGCAGGGGAAATAAATAGGATGCAAACCCCTCACAGGATGGCAGCTTAGTAAAATGGTTGTAGTTCTAGAACTGTGGTGATTCTCCGGTGCTGTAGCAGCACCATCTAGAGGGATGGACAGAAAACACCCACTTTCCCCAGTTAATCCTAATTCTCTCTTGAGGTAATTAATCACCAGTATAAAGAGTCTGGATTCATCCTAAATGATCCTCTGGTGGCCAGGAATCACCCTGGAAATTCCATCTTTCCTATGCAAACTTGCCTTTTCTGAGGGTTAAGCAGAATAAAAATTGTTTTCTGCCCTTCAATGCAGATCAGTTGAGCTCGACAGCTGGGATTGGAAAGGGGGAAAAGGCAGAAACATTGGCCAGGGTGGAATTGTGCTGTAAAACCAGGGGGGGAAGGTTTGGGTTTGTTGCATGGCAGAGTTGTGACGTCCCTGCTGCAATGGAGCCCGTGCTGCTTTGCCAGAGTTGACAAATTCTGCTCCACTTGTAAGTAGTTCCAAGTGCTCGTGACTCCAGGCATGCTCCCCACCCACGGAATCCCCTCTGCTTTGTTCTGCTGCTTTTGATGTGCTCGCTAAAACCACGGGAATTCCCCCATTTGTAAGTCAGGCCCAGGCCAGATTCCCAACTGGCCCTCGTTCAAACCCTTTTTTAGAGTGGGTGTCAACTTTAGTAAACTACTCCAGTGCAGTCTTGGTAGTAGGATTGCTCCCAAACCCAGAGCCAAGCCTGGCAAGGGGAGCACATTTTCCAGATGAAACACACTCGTAGTCTGGGCACCAGCTCCCAAAAAACCTGATATCCAGAAGGGATAGCCAAATATCCAAGCAGCTCCTCTTTGAATTCAGCTGGATGTCATCTTTTTCCCTATCCCAGTCTGCCTGGCAGAATCCTGAACTCAACAGAGGAGGGACTGGGCTGTAGCTCTGGACTTTCCAGCACTGCCCATGGTGAATTTTAGGACACCTCTCTCCCACTCCAGCCCTGCTCCTCAGTGAACCACCCTCTGGTGTCATTGCTGTTAAATCAAAACAGAGTGAACCCAAGAACTTCTTGAGAGCTACCTCAGGTGGTAAAGAAGGGCCTCACCTTGTCCTGCACCTCCCTATATCCCACAGGCATCTTCTGCAGATGCTTTTTTTCGGGACAAATCTTTCACTTTTCCAGTTCCTGCAGGCAGAGGTGACCATTGCCACGTGGTGTTCCAAGCAGGAGGAAACGGGGTGCAAAGTTTTGTTCAAGAATCTCACAGGGGAAAAAAGAATAATCATTTAAAAATTGGTGATTTTTAAAGACCTGGAAGAGATGCTCCTGGCAAAGACTTTCTGTGTGTGCGTTTGGAACGAGAGAGGAGACTCTGGAATAGGCAGGACAATAAAAAGAACCAAGAGCCACGCTGGTTGTTGGATAGATTTTTTAATTGATACCGTACTTCCATGGTACTAACTACTTACAGGGAGTTTGGCTGCAGAGCCTGTACAATTCCTACATTCCAGCACCTACGTTCCAGTATCGCTTCGAACCGCGGGTTGGTTTTTTTTGTGGTGTTTTTTTTTGTGTTTTTTTTTTGCGCACAGCGCAAAGTTTCTGACAGTCGGGATAACTCCTGAAACAAACCCACAATCCTTCCCCCACCCACCCCAGAGTCACCTCAGCCATCAGCCCCCTGCTTCCCGGGCTCTGGAGGGGATTCCAGGAGGGAAGCTTGTGCCTGTGGTGGTCGCAGGACCCTCGCTCACCATCAGTTGTGCACAGGAACTGCAGGACCCAGGCGGGGAGAACACGCCCCAGGGTTTTAGCAGCTTTCTCCAGCCCTGGAGCACGTGGTGGGAGATGAAATCCCACTGGAATGGATGTCCCAGAGGTGCCACGGCCATGCCAGGCTGCTCGTGGGAGGTTGTGAGGCTGCCACCGCCCTGCTGCTCTTCCCTCCCTCGCCTCCAGCCCAGAGCCGGCTCGGTGCTTCCATCCCTGCTCTCCAAGGGCGTTTCCCAGGAGGTGGGGATGCAGAGATGGGGATGAGGTGCAGGGCACAGGCTGCACCTCCCTGCTGGATGGAGCTGTGACAGCTGCTCTCCCCAGTCCTAATTCCACAGCAGCTCCAGAACCCGAGGGTTCTGCACATCGGGGTCCATTCCCTTCCTACTCTCAGGGTTTGGGTCAGGGAAGGTGGCCTTGAACGTTAGCAATGGAATTGGCCTAAATGAGTGAGGTAACAGAAACGGCCAGAGGAGGAACCTCCCCGAGCCATGTGCAAATATAATTCCTTCAGCAGAAGGAAGTCCTTTTCCCTACTGAAAAAAAAATAAAAATAAAATAAAACACATTCACTTGAAGAGCATATAGACTGCAGGAGGGGAAGGCAGGCAGGGACAGCACCAGGTCAGACCATCTATGACACAGGTAATGATTGTCCAGCAGCAGAGGTGGGAGGGGACAGGGAAAAGCCATAGCAAGCACTGCAAAACGTGTGGGAGAGGAGGAGGGCATGGCATGCCACAGATCCATGCTAAGAGAAGCCCATGCTGTCTGCCTAGATCAGGGAATGGCCTTGACCAGCAGTCACCCAAGACACGAGAGTATTTGGCCAGTGTGCACATCTAGAAAATGAGAGGTTTTATGGCACAGAGAGACTCGTGCTGGAGAGACTGCAAAGCACAGAGATCAGAGCGTGTCCAGTGGGGAACAGGCTGGGAAACCAGCACAGGAACCACACTGGCACGGGTGTTCTGTGAGCCACAGAGACCAGAATGTGTCTGGTGGGGAACCAGCACAGGAACCACACTGGCACGGGTGTTCTGTGAGCCAAAGGGATCAGAGCATGTCCAGTGGGGAACCAGCACAGGAACCACACTGGCACGGGTGTTCTGTGAGCCAAAGGGATCAGAGCATGTCCAGTGGGGAACCAGCACAGGAACCACACTGGCACGGGTGTTCTGTGAGCCACAGAGATCAGAGCATGTCCAGTGGGGAACCAGCACAGGAACCACACTGGCACCAGTGTTCTGTGAGCCACTTCCCTTAGGGGTTTTGGTTCCAGAGTCTCTGTTCTGAGCTGTGTTTTAAGCAAGCCCCTGCCAGGTATTTTAAGTGATGCTGAGAGAAAAGATGAAGCCAGAGCCCAGGGGGCTGTGCCATGGACCATGGCACATGTGCCATGTGTCGGTGGCAGCCTGGCAGAGCTGGGCAGAGCCCCTTGGAGCTGAGCAGGCAGTGCAGAAAGCCCTGATCTGTCAAGAGCTGCCTGGGCAGACAGGACAGAGCTGCCTCCCCGAGCCAGGCACTGTTGTTTAAACAGTGATTCTAAGACTGATTTTCTGTGTGATGTGGAAGCAGACAGTTCCAGCTGTAAAGCAGGGAAGAGTTTGTTTCTGTGCTCCTGGGCAGAACAGCTGCTGCAGCACACCAGAGCAAATCCAAAAGGTCTCAAGTAGCTGGACCAGAAGTGTCTCCAGCCACTCTCTGGAAAAAAAATTCCTACCTTCTTGCATAAAGGTAAGAAAAAGCTCCTCTGTGGCTACCAGGACAGTGCTGAGGAGCCAAGGAGGGTGAAAATTCTGTCTTTATCTACAGCCAGGTGAGCTGCTGAAACTGCCTGATGAGGACATGGATTAGCATTGCAGGATTAACATTCCCAGAAGGGATCTCCCAATACCTGCCCTGTTATTCCAGAGGCACTTCTGTGCCTTCAGGGCTCCAAATCCAGCAAAGCCTTGTGCTTTGAAACCTTTCCTCTTCCAACCCAGGGTCACACTACACCAGAGACATTTCCTGCCCCTAAGGTTTCTGTTTTTAAGGTAAAAGCACCCAAGCAGGGTCAGGTGTCACCCAGCAGCCAGGGACAGCAGCCAGGTAAAAATAAAAATGTCACAGCAGAACAGGCAGCTCAGGGGAGGCCAAAGTCATGTGCCTCTCTTCTCCCAAAGGACTTGAGGGAGGCAGGAAGGATTTAGACAGAATTTAGTATCAGTTAGAACGAGTTCATAGCAGAGTTTTCTGACTGAGGAGTGCCTGAAGTGCAGAGCACCCAAAAAGCTCTTTATCCTGTTAACCCACAGCTAACTCCTGCCCACTGCAGGTGCCTCTCTCTTCTATTTCCCCATATTTACTGTCTGGAATGTGCAGGCCCAGCAGTGCCCCTGCCTTGGGCAGCTCACCACCTGGAATAATCTGGTTTTTGGTCCTTCAGAGACTTTACAGGCAGGAGCTGCTGTAGAAACCTCTGGTATCTACTCTGGGAACACCTGGTTGCACAGCAGTTATCCAGAATTCAAATCCTCTCATCCCAGCTGCCAGAACTGCTCTGAGATAAGCACTGGAAGGTGTGTATTTATCAGGGTGAGGTTGTGCCAAGATAAAATCAGTGAGGATGTCACAAACTGTTGGATCAGAGCCTCCTGCTCCCCCTTCTCCCTCCTCCCAGTAGGAAACATCTTCCTTGGCAGGAATTAGGCTACAAGCTGTTGGCAATACTTTTGCATGCTTGGCTGGAGAAATGCCTTTTAAAAAATAAAAAAAAATAAAAATAAAAATAAAAAAATCCCTGTTTTTGTGGTTGTTCAGATCCTGCAAATCAAACCCCAGCAGATGTGCAGGTGGAAGGGTCAGACTGGGAGGGGAAACCACCCTGTGAAAAGAATCCAGGGGATTTCTGGCAAGGGGAGAAGCAAATCCCTGCTGGTGGGAGCCAGGCTTGGCTGTGAGTGCTGAGGGAAGCACCACCCTCTGTAACATTATTCAGGCCTCTCACTCCTAGAAAGTGTTACTGATCCCTCCAGGAAATGTAATCCAGAATTGTCCCTGGCTCCAGAAGGAATCAACCTGTCAGCTGGGACTGCTCAGGGGCAGCTGGTTCCTATCCCAGCTCTCCAGAGGAAGTGAAAACACTCCAAGGTTTTGTTTAAACCCTCACCCCTAGTGCCTTAAGACCTCGCTTTTCCCCTCTTTATTACTACTGTGGGAGATTAAGAGGCAAAAAAAGATTGTGAATCCCATCCAACTCCAAGCCAGACTGGCTGCCAAGTGGGAAAAAGAAATAACTAGAAAAAAACCAAAGGCCTAAGGCCTCAAAGAGAAACCTCCCTCAGTGTGAAGGACACTGCAGCACCAGCTCTGCGTGCTGCCCACTGCCCTTGTGCTCTTACTGAGGGATTTCACATTGCTGAGTGTCAGGGCAGGTGTAAAGCAGGTTAAAAACCCACTTTGTGTGCAGGCAGGACAAATATCAGTGTTGGGATTGCTACAGCTGCCTGGCCTGACACTGATTTACCAGAGCTTGTGCAGTTCTGTCTCTGGGGCCCAGCCTGAGCCTGCAGCTGGAAATCTGCACAGGGGAAAGGATTAAGGATGAGAAAAAAGGTTCTTTGTCTCCCTAACTGAGAGAATGTGAGCAACAAATACTGACAGCAGCATTTATCTGTGACCCTCTCTGATTTCTCTGTCCCCAGGTGGAGGAGACCCCACATTCCAGGCTCCTCTTGCCCAGTGTGCTCTTTCTCCTTCCTGGCATGGGCACATGGATCCCAGGGCTTCCTCTGGGTCCTGCTTGGCGCTTAAAGTTAAATTCTAGGAGAGGGAAATTCCAGCAGCAGGGGAATTCTGTGTGCTTAGTAATTGTGGGAGGGACTGAGAGGGGAAAGGGGACTCTGAGACAGCCTGGCAAGTCACAGTGGGGAAAATGAGCCACAGAAAGCCCTTCCCAGGCCCTAGCACCTCAATTTCATGGTACAGCAGCCATTTCAGCAGCTCCCTGGGAAAAAGTCAGGGAGCAGTACAGTAGTCAGCAGCATTAAATTAAATAAATAGTCATAAATACCCATTACTCTCTGGTTTTCCCCAGCTGGACCTTGCTTTCACAGTCTGAAATGTCCTTTTGATAGCCTGGCTCCCTCCATGCTCCTGCAGATGTGAGTCTGGTGTGGGCCATGTGTTCAGCACACGGGGATTGCAGGCAGGCTGGAGAAATCAGCAGGTTACTCCTGCATCCATTACCTTTCCCTAATTTTAAAGTGGGAGCTTGAGAGGGTTTTCCTCAGTCTGCACTGAGGATATTTTGTGCTACAGAATGGTGTGAGACCAATTATTCATCCTGGAGGAGCTACAACTGCCCCATTTCCAGACTGGGAATGTGCAGCTGCCTCCCTCCTGCCAGTCAGAAGGTGGAAAAACCCCAGTGCTGGACAAAGTGAGCCTCACATTCCCCTAATCCACCTGGCTGGGGAAGAGGCCAAAGCATTTATTAAACACTCCAAGCAGCAGCCTGCTTCCCCACTCCCATCCCTGTGGGGTTTGTGCATGCACAGCACAGCCAAGCTGCCCCTCTTCCTCATCTGGCTGCTCATGGAGTCTGGAATTATCCCCCAGAACAACTGAAAATGCACCCTGGCTGTTTTTTAGTGCAGCTCTTCCACCTGCCTGCCTCCAGGGCTGCAGTACCCAGCTGATGGGAGACCCCCCTCAGGTGCCTCACGTCCAGCCCTGCCCTGCCACCCTCTGATGGGCCATTTTCCTTTCCTCCCTTGCTCCCTTCCTGACCTCTCCTGGATTTTTGGAAGCCTTGTTGCTCCACAGATGCAGTCACACAAATATCCACAGTGATGGCTGTTGCTGCATAGATATAATAATGTCAATTTATCCCAGGCAANGCTGCCTCCAGGGCTGCACCCCCTCAGGTGCCTCACGCCCAGCCCTGCCCTGCCACCCTCTGATGGGCCATTTTCCTTTCCTCCCTTGCTCCCTTCCTGACCTCTCCTGGATTTTTGGAAGCCTTGTTGCTCCACAGATGCAGTCACACAAATATCCACAGTGATGGCTGTTGCTGCATAGATATAATAATGTCAATTTATCCCAGGCAAGGAAAGGAAGCTGTTGTTTCTCCCTGTTTTCCCACAGATTTTACAAGACAAGAGCTGGGTGAACAAACAGGAGAGAGATTTGCTGAGCTGGGTAGTGGGAGTGGTAGCAAATCAATCCTAATTTTGGTTTTCTGCCTAAATTTGGGTCCTCCCACCGTGGTGATCCCAGCACGGATGCAGACCTGCAGCACAGGGATGGCTCATGGCAGGGGCCCAAGCACAGAGAAAGCAGAGAACAGCTGAAGGGGACACTGTCCCAGGTGTGGCTCTCCCCTCCCACTCACCTGGGGGGCAGGCACTCACTGCCCTGGCTCTCAGTGCAGCATGCAGGACAGGAGGCAGCAGCTGGGGGTTTGTGGAAGGGATTGCAGCTCGGTCACACTCTGTGCTTTGCTCTCTGAGCCAGCCTGGCTGCCCTGACAGCAAATTCCTGCTGCCAGGAGGGGTCTGCCACGAGATCTGCCCTCCACAGGCCCACAGCA
Organism: Chloropsis cyanopogon; assembly: GCA_013400585.1. Taxonomy (NCBI): domain Eukaryota; kingdom Metazoa; phylum Chordata; class Aves; order Passeriformes; family Irenidae; genus Chloropsis; species Chloropsis cyanopogon. Next base: position 44,886 of record WEZZ01036504.1, read on the forward strand.
GCTCCCCCTCCTCTCCAAAGCAGTTTTGCAAGGATTGACTGTGACTGCCAACACCTCTGTGCCCTGAAGGCAGAGGGGAAGGGAGGTGCCAGTGTCCCCTTGGAGAGACAAACAGGGTGAAGCAGGGACCTCCATGCGCAGGGAGGGGCAGGGGGGCACTCACACCGATGCTTCCCTTTGAGACAACAAAAACAGACAGACAGACAGACAGGAATATTACAGAGGAGCAGTGCACAGGCCCAGGGAGCAGAGCTGGGCACAGCCCTGTGCACACCTCAGTGCTGGGAGAGCACAGCCCTCCCACACACACACACCCCCACCCCCCACGCTCCCAGAGCCCCTCCAGTTCAGCCAGTGTTGGAGGTCACTCCTTCCCCTCTTGAGGCTTTTTTTCTTTTTTTTTTTTTT
>WEZZ01036504.1:45358-56976 GCA_013400585.1 Chloropsis cyanopogon
TCTTAAAATCTGTATATAATATATATATATTTATATCTGTATATATATATATATTTATATATATATTTATATATCCTATTTACACATATTGCACACCGTCCTCTGGCCTCCTGCATTCCTGCCTGTTAATGGAAACGTTTCCTTTTCTCCTCTGGGTCTGACCCGAAGTCCCGGGACCCGATGCCATTCTGGAGATTTATTAGAGAATCCTTCATCTGCAAGACAAGAGATTCCTCCACTGTGGTGCTAGCCTAGAGGAGAGGACTTGGGGATTCCCTTTTTCCCTGTGAAGTATTGATATACTAAATAACTGTGGGTTTGGGAGCGGGGAGGAGTCAGTGCTGGGATGTACAAATGGGGACAGGGAATGTGGGGATTTTCAGGAGAAGGGGTGAGCAGAGTACAGGGAGTTCTGTCTCCTTAGGGGAAAGCAGATCACATTTAGGGACTTTTGAGGGAGCAGCTCTCATTTCTGGCCTGTGTTCTCAGCAGCCCTGAGTGCTTTTTGGGGAGCACACCCTGAAATTCCTGGCTTTGTGCTACGGGAGCGTGTCCCCTTCCTCTCTGAAAGCTGCAGGTAAACCCAGGGCTCAGCTCAAACCAGTTTGCTCTCCAAACTGGGATGACAGAGATTAGATAGCAAATGTGCAGATATGAGATTTTTAGCCCTGAAGGGTTCTCTCCCTGTCGTGCATGCACCCCTTTGATGGGAGACAGCAGCCGTGACCCCCTGTGACAGCCCTTGTGGTACCCACCAGCAGCAGGAGAGGGATCTGAAGGAGCTGGCCCAGCTGAGGGGCTGTGGTGGAAGCAGGAGATGCTGCAGGGTGGGGAGCAGGGCTGGGAGGACACAGCCCTGCTCACAGCCCTGCCTGGAGCCCTGCAGTCTCACCTGGTCCAGGAGCATCACCGAGGATTTGATGATCTCGCGCCATTTCTGCAGCTCTGAGTCGTGGTACTTCTGCTGGGACTCCAGCAGCTGGGCCCATTCTGTCTGGGACTGGGGTAACCTGCCACACACACACAGGCAAGAGTCACAAAATCCCCCAGTTTGTGCAGAGATTCCTCTTCATTGTGAGGAATAGCTGCTNACAGTGTGAAGCAGGCACCTCCATGCGCAGGGAGGGGCAGGGGGGCACTCACACCGATGCTTCCCTTTGAGACAACAAAAACAGACAGACAGACAGACAGGAATATTACAGAGGAGCAGTGCACAGGCCCAGGGAGCAGAGCTGGGCACAGCCCTGTGCACACCTCAGTGCTGGGAGAGCACAGCCCTCCCACACACACACACCCCCACCCCCCACGCTCCCAGAGCCCCTCCAGTTCAGCCAGTGTTGGAGGTCACTCNGGGGACAGGGAATGTGGGGATTTTCGGGAGAAGGGGTGAGCAGAGTACAGGGAGTTCTGTCTCCTTAAGGGAAAGCAGATCACATTTAGGGACTTAGGAGGGAGCAGCTCTCCTTTCTGGCCTGTGTTCTCAGCAGCCCTGAGTGCTTTTTGGGGAGCACACCCTGAAATTCCTGGCTTTGTGCTACGGGAGCGTGTCCCCTTCCTCCCTGAAAGCTGCAGGTAAACCCAGGGCTCAGCTCAAACCAGTTTGCTCTCCAAACTGGGATGACAGAGATTAGATAGCAAATGTGCAGATATGAGATTTTTAGCCCTGAAGGGTTCTCTCCCTGTCGTGCATGCACCCCTTTGATGGGAGACAGCAGCCGTGACCCCCTGTGACAGCCCTTGTGGTACCCACCAGCAGCAGGAGAGGGATCTGAAGGAGCTGGCCCAGCTGAGGGGCTGTGGTGGAAGCAGGAGATGCTGCAGGGTGGGGAGCAGGGCTGGGAGGACACAGCCCTGCTCACAGCCCTGCCTGGAGCCCTGCAGTCTCACCTGGTCCAGGAGCATCACCGAGGATTTGATGATCTCGCGCCATTTCTGCAGCTCTGAGTCGTGGTACTTCTGCTGGGACTCCAGCAGCTGGGCCCATTCTGTCTGGGACTGGGGTAACCTGCCACACACACACAGGCAAGAGTCACAAAATCCCCCAGTTTGTGCAGAGATTCCTCTTCATTGTGAGGAATAGCTGCTCTGGCTCTTTTTCCCCAGCCTTTCCCTTCAGGCCCATTTAAACCCCCAAAAAGAACTGAGGGGAGGGGGATTGGGGCAAATGGAAACATTCCAGGAGCTTGGATGGATTCAGATACTTCCACACATGGCTGCAACACAAAAATTACCTACATGGAGCCACCCATGTCATTCCAGTACTTGCACATCACACTGTGCAACGTGGATGTAAGTTCTGTACTTAAATACTATTGTGGTAGTCTAAATAAGCACCAAGAGCACCAGAGAATGATAAAATCACCTAAAATATCTGTAATCACCTAAAGTATCTATCTGTGGGGAAGTAGCAGGGCTGGTATGGGGAGGATAAAAATTCCCCTTCCTAATGAGGAGAAATGACACAGCCAGGGCAAAAAATTCCAACACAGTGGAATGGCTATGAATGCTTGAAGTGTAGCAAAGGAGCAACTGGGATTCCAAAAAAGGGACACAAGGGGACCAAAACCCTTCAGAAAAGTGGATGCAGGACGTTTTCAGCCTCTAAAAATAGACCAGAGACCAGGCAGGACATGTTGCTGATATCTGGATCCACACCTTCCAAAACACAAACCTAACAGACCGTGTGTCCCAGGCCCAAATTCTCCTCTGAGTACAAAGGGAGCATTCTCAGATGCTGCTTCCCAGCCAGGGGGAAGTTTGGCCATCAAAGGAGGGGAAGTGACCACCCCAGCCCAAAACTTATGAACATTTCACAGAATCACAGAATAATTTATTCACAGAGCATCCTCTGCAGCCTGAACTCTGCTCTTCAGCTGCAGGGGAAATGCACAGAGCCCTTCAGCTTCCCCTGTTTCACACAAAAGTGAGAGCCCAGAGCCCTGGTGTGACAGAAAAGCCCCTGAGATCCACGAAAAACAATGAGAGCCCCGGCAGGGGTGGCCGTACCTCTCCTGCAGCCTCAGGCCCTGCCACGCCGTCAGCGTCTGCGTGGTGTATTCCAACATCCAGAGCTTGTAGAACAGCATCATGTTGAGAATGACCAGCAGCACCAGGCTGCAAAGAAAGCAAGGAAAGAGCCACTTCAGGAGCATCTCACAGCTCCCTGCTTCCAGGGACACCTGGGGCAACACCCAGGCCTCGAGGAAGGTGTCTGAGGCCCAGTCCATGCTGTGAGTGGGGATTTAATCTGAGTGAGCAACCAAAACTTCACCTCGTGGAAGAAATGTGTGAGCCAGGAGGACAGACAGACAGACAGACAGAGAGGGGTGACAGCTCAGACAGAGCAGGCTGGGTGAGTGGATATGCTGAATGCAGAGAAAGGGAGGGAAATGGGAGAGTAAAGAGGTAAAAAAAGAGAGAGACAGTACCTGAAACAGATCCTAATGGGAGCAGGGGAGAGAAAAGACGGAGGAGCTGCAGGTTAGAAACAGGCTGACACAAACTGGGCTGGGAGGGAGGCTCAGAGAGTGCAGGAGCTCCAGGGGCAGGAAGAAAGGAGCAGAGGGAAGAGAGGCAGGAAGGACAGACAGGGATCCGTGTGCCTGCACTGCTGGTGAAGTTCCCTCAGCACAGCTGAGCTCCTGGGGACAGCAGGTGGCCATTGACACACACACTGAGTGTTCACACCCTTCCCCATTCCCACCCCTGGCACTGGGAGCACACCCCAGCCATGCTCCTCTCACCCCCAGCACACAGGGGGGCATTTCTGCTCCTCCCCAGGAAGAGATCCCAAAATGCCAGGCTGGTGCCTGGCTCTGAACAGCGCAGTTCTTTTGCTGGAAGAATGGCCCACTATCACCAGCTCAGTCAGGAGGATGGCAACTGGCCAGAGGAATATTCTGGAAACATCACAGAGGGCTCTGTGACCCAAGTGAAGCTGTCAGGAGACACTGGCACAAAGCTTTGGTACCTCTGTGCTGTGCTCTCATCCTGACAGGACCTTGCACCACCTCACTGATCACTGGCTGGGTGCAAACCTCTGCACCTGTGCCCCCTCTGGGACAGGCCACACAGAAAGGAGCTCAACTTCAGCTGCCATTTCAGTCCTGACATCCCAGCTTCTCCCCACCTCTCTAAAAGCTGGGTGGAGCTTAAGGAAAAGCTGAGCTCAAGTCAGAAAAGCCTGGATTACTGCTTTAGACTGCTCTGCTCCACAGCACCTGCAGCACCGAATGGAGCCTGCTGTCAGCCCAGGGGCAGAGGATCAGTAAAACCAGTGAGTTTGGGTATTAAACTGAGCCACAGGGGCGTGAGGGGCCCATTCCCAGCTCACCTGGAGAGCACATCCCAGCCCAGGAGCACCAATCCTGACTGGGGTGGCAGGAAGGACACCCAAACCAAACAGCTCCTGCTGCTGAGCTGATGAAATCTCTCCAATCTCTCCTGCTTCAGCTGTTTCTTTACTTACTGTGCAGAAACCATCTCTAAATCATCGTTTAGATGATGTACCTCTCATCAAAATCACTGCCCAGCACCAGACACGAAGAGGTTTTGCCAGAGCAGAGGGAAGATGTGACAGAATTCTCACAGACACCGAGCCCTGTTGGGGCAACCCAGTGACTCCCAGAGAGCTTTGCACACTCATTGTCCATGATAGCAGCTGGTGTGTCAGCAATTAAATCACTTGTTTTAAATCACCTACACTCACACAGTTTCTATGTGTCATTAAAAATCTGTAAACTGCATCCCTGAAGTGAAAAAATAAAAAATAAAACTCTTCTACTTGTTGGATTTCTTCTCCTGCAGGTATTGACTCCTCTCTTCTTGCACAGCTGCCTCTGTCCTGATTGTCACTGTCCCAGACAGGTCCCAGCTGCTGCACAGGGACCCCCAGAACAGACCTGCAAAGCTCATGTTTGGCTAAAACAAGGGTAAAACCGAGGGGAAAGGCGAGAAGGGAGCACAGAACTCCAGGAGCACAGATAAACCAAAGGTGTTCAGTGCTGGCTGGGAAGGAAAGCATTAAAAATCGTCACTTACACAAAGCTGATGACAAGGAGCAGCTTGGAGACACTCTGCAGGTGGAAGCCACTGGGGCTCTCCTCAGGGATGTGCCGTGTCTGAGTGGAACCTGAGGAGATGGGATGCATTTGGGATGGGAACCAGGGAACGGCCACCCCTGATCCTCCACCCACCCCTCCTCCTCACCCAACACCCCCAACACCGCCCTCGGTGACAAACCCCCTGCTTGTCCCTGCTGCCCACCTGCCACGTGCTTGATTCGATGGGCAACCTCCTCGTCCGTGGGGGTGGTCACGGGGCTGAGCACCTCCTCCAGGTGTGGCACCCTCAGGTGGGCGTGGGCGCGTTTCCGCCGCCGCACCGTGGATTGCTTGCTCACCTTCTCCTTGGGGGATTGTCTGTGCACCTCAGCCAGGTACGTGCTCTCTGTTTTGGTCAGCTCGCTCTCTGCAGCACCAAGGGGGAGCATTACAGGTGTGGGTTTGCAGACAAAGAGAGGTTCAACCCCTCTGCTGTGATGCCTTAGGGTTTTAGATTTTGTATTTTTGATACATCTGTAACCCTGCAGTTCTTTAGTGTGTAACTCCAAACTCCACACACACTGTGAGCTGCTGCTTCCCCATTTGGGGCAGACACAACAATTCCTCTCCAGGAATTCCTGGCAATCAAGGACACCTCACTGCCTCAGGCCCCAGAAATGGAAACAAAAGGGAGCTGGGGGGAGCAAACTTGGGGTGAATGACTTCATTAGCTGAAGCTGTAATTGGCAGATTCACCCCCAAAATGCAAAGGGACCAAACTTATCAAAGTGTGAAACCCGTGGTCCCTTTTTGGGTGTAGGCCCTGGGGGGCTTTGTTTGCCCTAAATGTACCTGAAGGCCCTTCAATAAATAGAACTGCTTTTTATTCTCTTAATTTAGTCTGGCCTCTGTTTTTAGGTAGCCCCAAACAGCATCAGCTGGGCCAAAGGAGCTGGCAGAGCCTGAGAGATTTGTGCTCCACATTCCTCGCGCCTTTTACCAAAATTTGACCCCAAACTGCCTGACAGGGAGCAGGATTTGATGCCCTGATTAATTCCAGCAGGTAATTTATTCCAGCCCCTTTTCTAAGTCACCCCAAGGCTGGATCATGCTGCCCACGCCCAGGGAAACAGGAGTGCCACTGTCACTGCCACCCTTACCCAAATGACGGAAATAATCTTCCAGGCCGCTCCAAAAATTCTTCTCAATGAAGGATTTCACCAGCCCCCAGGGCTGCTTCCTGTAGCGTAATTCTGTGGAAACCCTGTGAGGAGGAAAAGGTCAGTCACTCCCCTGGCTCTGCTTCCTGGGGGTGATGTCAATTCACAACTTTTGTCAGTGTAAACCCAGGAAATAATCATGTCCACTGTTATTTCTGGAACAATCTCAGCCCTTCATGTTTCCAGAGGAGAAGCACTGCTGGAAAAGTCCTTCCAAAGGCAGGAAGAGCCTCTCCCAAGAGTGCTCCAGGGCCATTTGGCAACATTTGGATTGTCATTGTTGGAGTCACACAGAGTCACATGGATGTAGCTTTGCCCAGTGCCCAATTCCTCTGCTTAGCCCCAGAAGTTCCTCCAGCTGCTTATCACAGTCTGCAGTGATAACAGGCTCTGCAAACCCCTGCATCCAAGAGAGAGGCAAGAAAAATCTGTAAATCCTCTCCCTGATGCAGCTGGAACTCCTCTGCCTTTTCATCCAGCAGGTGAAAATCCAAAAATATAATGTTCCAAATAAAAAGAAAAACATCTTCCCGTAGGCAGGAGTAGACCAGAAACTGAGCTGCTGCACAGACCTCTGTGGCTCAGGGAGAAAATGTTTGTGATAAGAAACAATCAACAACCCTGAACACGAGCAGATGGACTTCGGCTCCATTCTTCGGTAAGGGCAGGAGCAGAAAAGGACTTTGTGGGTGATCTGGCCGCCCGCAAGGCCAGAGGCCCCAGCACCCAAAGAGCAAAACTCCCTCCCAAAGGTGCCTTTTGCCCATCCTTCACTGCCCAGCAGAGGTACCTGAGTCGGCTTTTGTTCCTGGCCACACGAGTCAACGTGTAGCGGTTGATGGTGTAGAAATAATCGTGGTAGGGGACGTCGTGAGTTAGCACCTCTGCATCTATCACGTAGCACTCGCTCTCCTGGCTGGCTTTGTACATTGTCTGCAGGAAAAACAGCGTGCAAGGCAGCTCTGAGTGGGGTTAGGAGGGGCTGGCACCTTCAGCAGCACTTTGCAAACAGCAGACAACCCCACGCCCCAGCCCCGCCTCTGCAGCTCTGCTGTGAGCAGCTCACCCTGCAGGGAAGGCAGAGGAGGGCAAGGGTTTCACCCAGATGCTTCCCACGGGCATGTTTTATACAGGGCATTCAGCTCCAGCCTCCAGGATTGTGTGACAGAGGGGTTACACACAGTGCCACGTGGGCATCAGGTCTCTGGGACCTTTCCAGGTGGGACCTCTCTGCTTGGCTTGTCAGGGACCCACCTGAGCTAAAGCCAGAGGTTTTAGCAGAAATTCTAGCTAATACTAATAGAATAATAATAGAATAGTAATAGAATAGTAATAGAATAGTAATAGAATTGCTCAGCTGGCTCAGCAGGCATTTCAGTCCCTCCCAGTGATTCTTTAAGTTTTAGCTTTTCTCTTTTTCAGATTCTGTGCTGCCTAGGTGTGTAGTTCTGAGTTCATCTTAAGTGTTGGTAAGCTCTCTTCATTTTCTCACACATTTTCTAGTATAAATTATTCTGTGATCCTAAACACCATAAAAGCACATCGCTTCCTTCTTTTAAGCACCTCTGATGTGCTTTTCTCTCTGCTCCAGAGCAAACCTTGCCCAGAGGACAGACAGACAGACAGTTAAGCACAGATCCCTGGACAGAGCATGACTTTTCCTGCAGACTGTTCCCACCCACTCTGCAGTGAGGACACACAGGGGGTGCCTTGGTGGTTGAGCCAAACTCAGAATTAAATAACCCATGGTTTGTTTATCTGAGTCTGTGCTCTTCCCTTTGCTCACCCCTTTGCTCTCCCTTCTCCTTTCTGCTCCCTGCACCTTTCCTTCTCTCCAGCAGCTCTCCTCACACCCTCACAAGTCCCACCTTGCTGCTGGCATCCTCCTCTCTGGAATGTGGTGCTCAGACCCCTTTTCCTGGCTCCCTCTCAGCAATCCCTAAGGCTCACTCTCATTATTTACCCCTGGCCACTTGAACACATCTCTGGACATGCAAAGAGGCTTTTCCTCCCTCTCCAGTGGCAGGCCCTGGTAGGTACAGCCAGCCTGGCTCCCCCCAGTGCATTACAGATTTTCCCTTTTTTACCTTTTTAAACAGATCATCTCACTGCCCTCACCACAACAAAAAATGCACAGCACCCCAGAGAGCTGTGAGAAGGACAGCTCAGGCAGCATCTGACTGCCTTGGGTGATGCCTGCTGGGCTGAGCACAGCTCAAAAACCACCAGCTTGGGTGACAAGAACAGTTGTTAAGATGTGCTGCCTTCTTCACAAACTCAGCTGCTTTTGGAGGGAAATTTGTGGTGCTTTCACTGCAACCCAGTGCAAGATGAACTATTCATGGCTGTAGTCACATGGGCAGCAAGTAACATCAAGGAAATGTCAAGGGGAAAATGGACAGGGACAATGAAAACATGCTCAGGACAGGAAAATAACTCTCAGAGAAGTTTCTACCGAGCATCCCAGCCCTGCTCCTCTGTCACTCACCTGAGTCTCAGTGACTGTGGCAGTTTTGGGGGCCAGAGGGTTGGTGAGGGTGATGGTGTACAGGATCACTCTGGTCTGATTGCCATTTTCCTCCTTCTTCCAGGGGTGAAAGATAATGTCTGAGAGGACAAAACAACATTCCAGTCAAGTAACTGGGGAGGGATCTCAGGTCAGCACCCTGGGGAAAGGCAGAGCCATATAACCAAGCCGGGGATGGGATTTCCTTCCCCTTGGGGAGCCTGGCTGCTCTAGAGCTCAGCTGAGTGTGAAACAAAGGGCTCCTGTCTTAAAAACGAGTATTTTCCCCTCTTTCAAGTGCAGGGAAATGGGGAGAGGCTGAGGATTTATCTCCTCCAGCAAACCTACAGTTGCAGGGCAAGGAGGAGTATGATACATCGAGGGATTCTCTCTGCAGCCCTGTCTGTGTCAGGTGTGGAGCTAGAAGAGCTTTTCCCTCACACTGGTAAGCCTTGAACAGAGGATTAGCCCTTAGGTGATGATAAAAAAAAAGAAAATCAGCTTTTCCCGTAAAAAAGCTGTTCCAGCTGTTAGAAAATGAAAAAAAGATGGGCACACAGGTCCTGCCTGCTTTTGGTTAGTGTCAGCATGGGCCACTCTGTCCCAAAAGCTGCTCAGGATGTCCCCCAAGCAGACAGAACTGTAGCTCCAAGGCAGAGCCCTTCCCCTGCAGCCCCCGTGGCTCCAGCAGCAGCAGCAGCTCACCAGAGAAGCGGCGCTGCTCCATGAAGTCCCTCTGGAACTGGGAGTCAGTGAAGAGCAGGTCGTAGAGCTTGTCCACGCTGAAGTTGAACACCTCGTTCACGTACTGGCGCCCGTTCAGGTCCTCGTAGAAGGCCTGGACTTCCCCTGGGGGGAAAGAGAAACCCAGGGTCCTGCCATGACCCTCCAGAGTGATGAAAGATGTGCTTTCACAGCACCAGGACCTCAGCGTTTCAGAAGGAACCTAAAGGAGGGACTTGAACTGATGCCTTAACTTCTAGCTTTTCTATTTTTCAGATTCTGTGCTGCTTTAGTGTGTGGGTCTGAGTTTGTATCTCAGGGGATGGTGAGCTCTCTGCACAGAGCAGGGAGACAAAACAATTCCTTCTCCAGCTGGGGACCAAGGACAAATGATCCAAATCTCAGCCCAGGAGCACAAACAGCGTGGGCTGAGGAGAGGAAAACAAGCAGGATGGGAGTGCATGAGCTAAAGCTGGAATTAACAATGAACTCCGATCTGCAAATGGAGCAGAACTGATCACAGGGACAGAGCCCGTGCCCGGCCGTGCATTTTGTGCCCATTTTGGTTCATCTTGGGTGCAGCCCAACGAGGAAATTTCCTCCCTCCCATGGAGGAAATCCTTTTAATAAATCCCTGCTTTATTCTGTAACTCTGCCCAGCCTCTGCTTTAGGCCAGCCTTCCCAAGGCAACACAATCCTTTTCCTGCACTGATCCCAGGGCAAGAAGATGGGACATCAGAAGGGATAATTAATTACACAGGTTATTTTAGGCACATCCTAAAATGCAAACACATTCACTTTCTGCAGCCCACAATGGGAATCCTTTGCATCTTCAGGGCCCAGGAAAGGATCTCAGTAGTCAGCACTCCATTCCCTCATGGGGTAAGGCTGGCAGTAGCCCTGGTGGAGTGGCCTCTCCCCACGTACCTTCATCGTGGGTGTCTGAGGAGTCACTGAGCTCAGTGGGAATGTCTTCGTTGTCGTTGAAGTCCAGGGAGGGGGAGTTCACAGGGCCAATGATGTCGATCTTCTCTCCCATGATGTTGGCAATGCCAATGTCCTTCTCCACAGGACTCTCTGCCACTGCCTCCTCCTCTTCTGGGAGCACTCCATCGAACTGCAGCAAGGACAGGGCACAGCAAGGCAAGATCAGCACCTGGAAATGGGCTTTATCTCAAAAAACCTCACATCTGTGAGCCAATTTCTGAATATTTGGCCTTGACATATCTGGAAATTAAATAGAGAGAGGACAATTGCCATACAGTGTTTGTAAAACTCTCTCTCAAAAAATCAATGTTCAAGCTCTGGACACCACAGGGTATTTTGTTCAGACAAGCACAATATTGTCCAGTACTGATTTTGCTCCTGAGCAAGCTGAAAGAACCTGAGGTAATATCTAAACAAGGTTTGTTCTGCCATAATACCAGGAGGGTACACACTTTTCCAGTGAATAACTGAAGGCACGGAAGAAATTATAACTTTATGTCCAACTATAACTCTTTTATACCCAAGACTTTTCATCCAGAAGTACACAAAAGAAAATGCTTTTGCTGCTGAGAGTCCCAGTGCCAAAATCACTGACCAAGGACTGAAATCAGCAGCAGTGGAAGAGGAGATGGAGGATGAACAAACTTCATGCAATCCCTGGGGTGCTGGATTTCGGGGAAAACAAATTCCTGCTGCCAGGGGAGGGAGAAAACTCACCGAGGCTGGGGCTTCACTGCTGCCTGTGGAGGTCAGGGTGCTGGCAGTGACAGATTTCTTTGGCAGCTGAGGGCTGGCTTCTGGCTTGACCTCCATGCTGCTCTTGGAGGAGCTGTCGTTGACTTCATTCTCCTCCACGGGGATTTCTTCGCAGTAGCTGGGACGCCACAGAGAACACAGGTTTTTATGGTTACCCCTCTCACAACAGCTACAGCTGCACACACAGAGCAAGTGAGAATGTTTCTATGAAGTTTCCAGGCTGTCCAGAAGCAGGAATGGCTCAGTGCAGGGGAGAGCAAGCCCCAATTTTTCGGGTGTTTATACAGGGACTGACAAGCATCAGCATTTTCTGGCCATGCAACACTGCCTGGCCTTGTGACTGGGATGCTTTGGCATTTCTAGAATTGCTCAGCTGGCTCAGC
>WEZZ01036507.1:3586-25985 GCA_013400585.1 Chloropsis cyanopogon
AAGAAAGAAAGAAAGAAAGAAAGAAAGAAAGAAAGAAAGAAAGAAAGAAAGAAAGAAAGAAAGAAAGAAAGAAAGAAAGAAAGAAAGAAAGAAAGAAAGGAAAAAGCTGAAAATACTATGTGAGAGAATGACAGGAGTTAGACAAGACCTGGAAGGCAGTTTCAAAGTCAGCAAGAAAACACAGAAACCATTGGTCAAACCGATGTTGTACTCATGGGATTCACTGCTGGGACAGTCACAGGGGTACAATCAAGCCTTCAGCAGACTTAGATTAGTACCAATTTTAAGACAACATCATAAATATGATAAAGGATGCTTTTCAAAAGGGCAGACTCATGAAGTCAGTAGTGGAGACTGCTGAAAGACATAATGTTCATGTACATCACAAGCTCTTAAACATATGACCCCAAATACCTACAGGAAGTCAAAATTAAAATGTCATCTTTCAAATCTTTCACTCATACAGACTACTTTGGCTTCACAGATGCATACATCGATGAGATACCTGTGTTTCTAGTTATAGTAGGGATCTGAAATGGAACAAGATGGTTTTCAAATGGTCAGGAAAATTGAAATTCTTCACTTTTAGGAAAAAAACACACAGTAGAGAATGATTCTAAGGACTTCTGAAGATTCTGGTCCCAAACACAATTGAGACAAGTTGAACTGAACTTACAACATTTTGGTTTTGAAGTGCACATCACAAAACCAATAAAGCACAGGACATTCCAATTAAAGACAATGTACAGTATTGATTCACTATTTTCATTTTGATAACATATTAAGAATTATTAGAAGTTACATAAAAAGAAGTTGCAGATCCCAATTCCCCTTGGAGTCTGTCTCTTATACAGGTTCTAGAAGATTATTTTTATCCTTCGTATTATTGTATTGGTGATTGTATTATTTCAAATAGTTTGTTCTGATCACCCCAAGAAAGAAAGTGTCCTAAGTTGCTATGGTAACCCTTCCCATTCCCCCTGCCCCTTACCTATCATTGTAACTGTACCTTACTCCTCCCATACCTCCTATTCCCAGTGGTCCCTGAGAGGTGTTCCCCTCCCCTCACCCCTCCCCCATGGGTACCCAGGTTTTCTTGAAGCAGCCTCTTTTTACCTCAGAGGAGAGGTGGAAAGCTAGCCCAGTCCCTCGCTCTCTCCTGACCCTCCAAACCCCTCTGAGCCATGTTGCCCCGCGGCGTGGGACCTCCAAATAAACTGCATCTAACTGGCACTCTCAGAGGCTGTGTGGTGTTTTGCCTGCATGCATAACCTGATGCACACCCCAGAGACTTCTCACCAAAGGCTCGGGTAAGGCCCTTGTACCCCCAGAACCCAGCAGAATGTTGCTCCCAGTCCCTGCCCCGGCTAGCCGGGCTCAAAAAGAGCCCCCCAGAAGGGGCAAGGACAAGAGGGATGCGACGCATTACTGTTGACTTATATTAATACATATGAGAACTAGGTGAAAATTTTTCTGTTTGTTTGTATCCAAATCATCCCATATGTTGATTTTCGTAGCAATAGCAAAACAGTTTGTTTTGAAACTCTGCAAGAGAAAACAAAGTTTTACGTGAGCAATGGAAGTACTACAGCTGGGACGCTACAGATTTGCTTCCAGCATACTCTAGATCCCATGACTCATATGTGGACTCAATTTTTCTTTCAGTTATCACAAACCATCTAGTTCTTTCAGGCTCATGTTTAATGAGAGCCAAAGAAATTTAATTCTTTTGAGACCTATAGTTCTTTGGAAAGGTGGAGGCTTTCCAGAGGGAAAGACAGAAGAGGAAGGGAATTTCTCTTCCAGAAAGGAAGAGGAATTACAAATGAAGAGTCTAACTGCACTATTTTTTAAGGTATTTTGTGAAGTAAATTAGAGAATACAATGATAATATAAATATAACCAGTACCACACAGCCAAAGACAGCATGGGAGCTAGTTTAGATTGAACTATTAGCTCATCAGTGGATGAGATTTTATTGATTCCATATATGGTCAAATACTGGAAATTGTGGGCCAATTATTACTGACAGGCCCTTAGAAATGCAAACTAATTAAAAAATAATCTCCTTTCATCAATCCATGGACACACACACACAGAAAAAAACCCCCAAAGAACTGACCGATTAAACCTTGATTACAGATGAAATACAATCTGCACTGATGTTTATGAGTTCTTTGGCTAAATAAAATCAATTTAAATGAGACAATCTAGTAAGTCTTACTTGGAGTAAATCTTAGAGACTAAGAGTAGATTATCTTTATTTAAATTGATAATAAATAGGAGCTACTGCATTTGAAAAAGGGTAATAAAGCTGTTGAGACACGAACATAGGATCCTGCTTCTCAGAACAAGAGATTGTACAATATACCATTAATAAACGTGTTTTTAAAAACTATTGAAAGATTGACATTAGTTCTTATAAAAACTGATAAATATGAATGTGAAAATGAATAAAATATAAGGGCATCAGCAGCTTACCCTATTTTATGAACTTTGATCATGAAATAAGGTTTGCATTTGTTTCCCAGATCTGAATGGAGATGGAATTCAAGATAAGACATTAATCATAATTAAACTGACTATAACAGGTCTATGCCAGCAAATTCTTAACGACAACAAAGAATGCTTAGCCATAATGAGCTGCTTCATTCATTAATTTCCTCATTAAGAGGCCCTACACTTAATAAGTTCAGTAAAAAGTTGATATAATATTGTATTTGTATTCTCTTTTTTATCAATTTCCACTTGGAGGTATATTATTCAGAAAATGAAATAAATAATTTAAAACATGTAATTGCTTGTATATATTCATATAGTAATTCCCTAAGCAAGGCTGTGTTTATAAGTTGTCAGTGTGCATATTAATTTGTCATACCCACCAATCTCATGTTCATTTATTTACTACTATTCATTGAGAAACAGATTAAAAAGGACATGCTGCCCCTTCTTTGAAAGTTTTAATAAGGCCAAGTAGGCCAAACAGTATATTCCAATTGAATCCTGCTGGTTGCCAGGACTCGAAAATTACTCATTACTGTTCTCTATGATTTAAAATGTTTGTATGCATGATTATTTATGAATACATGTTAAGTGACAGATAAAATAACACTTTCTCATTTGGATATTTAAATGTATTAATTGTTCAGTATGTACAGGCTCATAGGAACTTGTTGAATACCATTAATTAACTGAAATGTGTGTCATATTGATAAAAACTGGTGATGGCCCTGTGCTGAATAAACAAAGAATGAACTAAAAGATATCTTCCTTTTCCTTGTTCTTCTCCTCTTCCCTCCTTCCTACCACCAAACCAGGCCCTTATATAGCCTATATAAACCTATATAACCACTACCCAGGAAATTTAGTAGCTAAGCTTCTGTTTTCCAAAAAAAATACTGGCACACACACTGCACGTAAGCAAGGAAAAAAGCACATTGTTCTCGCCTTTCCCAAAAACTACCAGAATCAAAGAATCACTAGGGCAGAGAATGACATCTTGAGATCATCTCAGGGAATCTACTGCTCAACCAGTATTACCAAGAGCTTCTTGTCCATGACTGAGGCCAGCTGGGTTTTGAATATCTTCACAGAAGAAAACTCCACAGCCTCTCAGGGCAAACTGCTAGTGTTTGCCTATCCTCACAATATAAAAATATTTTTATGTTCAGAAGAAATGTCAAGTTTTTTAAAATTATGCCTTTTGTTTTGCAGTGGGCAGCAATAAAGGAAGCTGATCTCTCTCTCTTTCATTTTCTCCATATACCATTTACACATGTTTTTAAGATCTCCCTGAGACAATCTCTCCAAGCTAGTCAGTTCAGCTCTCTCAGTCTCTCCTCACATGAAAGATGCTCCAGTCCTTTTATCACCTTCTAGACCCTGCACCAGGCTTACTCCAGTATGTTTGTATCTCTTCATTACTGGGGAGCCCAGCACTGCACCCAGGACTCCAGACGTGCCTCAGCAGTGCTTACCAGAGAGGAAAGATCACCTCACTCAATCTGCTGACACCAGTTGGCGTATTGTGGCTCCAGAGGATGTTTGATCGTCTTCAACTCAGTGTCCACTGTCCCTCAGGCCTTTCTCTGCAAAGATACTTCGCAGCTGAACAGCCCCCAGAATGTCCTGGTGCATCTCTCTCAAGAGGCAAATCTTACCTCTTTTTACACACCATGAGATTATTCCCAGCCCAATTCTCCAGCATAGCAAAGTCCCTCAAAAAGAAGATGTTGTGCAACAGATTTTCTCTGACAACATAAAATCCTAGGCCTAAACTCATATGCTCATGGAAATATGATTCTAGTGTACAGTGGAATGTGAAGAAAACTTATCTCCTGGACCCATTCAAGACCTTCATAAGCAGCTCTTTTGCTGATGAACCATTAATTAGTAAAAGGTCTAACTGCATTTTCTTTGTTTGGCCAAAAGTCCCACTGCTGGGAAGGATGCACTTCTGGGAACTGAAGAGGAAGATGGTGCACACCTAGAAGCTGCCTGAGAGTGGAAAATACTATGAAGCAGTGGACATTAAGTAGTTTATGGAGTTTAAAGAAAAATATATGGAACTGATATTTGAATCTGAAATGCCTTTATGCTTTTCAATGCTTTATTATATGCTTTATAACTAGATAAATATATACGAGTAGTTATATGTTTAAAATTCATTTAATTTTCCAAATAATGTATCACTGAAGTGGAAATTGATAAAAAAGAGAATAAAAAATACTATTAATTACACTGTATTTTGGAAAAGCTATGTGAAAGAGTTTCTACCCAGCACGGACTCTGATGAATGAACCTTAATGCAGCCGATTACTTTAATATTTTACAGAATTCAAGAATAGAGTTTCATGATAATTCTGTATGAAAGTCCTTATGTACTGTATTAAGCAACTCTTTCCTGCACTTCTTTTTAACAGTAGGACATGAAACAAATAACAGTAACAATGTTTATAAAGCAAGGTTTTCTATGAAAGGAAGTCTGTTACAAAGACTGTTGCTGTCTCAAAACAAAACCTTTGCAGAAATTAGTGAGTTTGTTGGCCTGAGGATAAATTACAAGTCTGGACTGCTTGTTGAAAAACATATTTGACTGGGATTCCATTTAAATTCTTAATTACTTTCATATAACTGAAAGAAGAATCTAGCAAACTGATTGTACCATCTTCAACAGACAGCTACTCACATCTGCCCCAAATAAAAAGTTACATTGTCCTGCAGTAACAAATAAAAACACACAGATTATAAATATTTTGTGGTTTTTCTCCAAATTGCAGGTCACTGCAAAAAGATGCTAAGATAATAAATCTACCGAATAAACATATTCTCCTGGCACTCAGCAGGGGCTGGCTTGGGCTCATTTGTCTCCAGTTCATTACCTTGTCTGCATTATTCAGTAGTCTGGTTCATGCTCAATGGGCTTCAAACAACTTTTAACAGCTAAAGTCTTCTTCAGTTTTGACTCACTCTCTCACTTTGTAAAACAGATTTGAAAGTTGCTCAAATTGCTATGGTGAATTAATTTCATTAATGCTGTAACTGAGTGTTACTTATTCACGTGGTATTGTGAAAGTTCAACTTGGAATTAGCTAATATACATGGTAAATTTCCAAAGTTTCCACTTAAGCATTGTTAGATTCAGTTTCGTATATGAATAACAGTTGTTAATTCAAAAGACCTGTGCCACATCCTTTATACATATATAAAACTATTATTGTTTTAAAATCATAAAATATATATTATCTTATTTTATAAATAATTATTTTATATACAAAGATCAACAAAACATGTTGAAATAAAACTCTGAACAACTAAATATTTATTTACATAGATTTATAATTTATTGACACGTAGCAGCACTTAAAATCCCCAGAATTATGTATTCCTAAAACATGACTTGGACATATTTCAATCCAAGAGTGTCAAAGGTATTTTTTAATACTGTTTATCGGGTTTGCATGACAAGTTTTTGATAGTCAGGTGACTAAAGGCATGAGTGAAAATGCTAGAATGTTTCTCCATTCTTCCATGTCTGACTGAGCCAAATGCCAGCTACAAGGTGGACCTGTCACAAGCCAAGGCAGAGCCCATCACTGCTGCTGCTAGTGCCTTTGAAATGACTTATTTAAGAAGGGAGAAAAAAAAAATCTGCCGCACAAAAAGCGGCCAGAAGAGAGGAATATGTGAGAGAGACAGCCCTGAAGACACCAAAGACAGTGGAGAAGGAAGGGAAGGAGGAGCTGAGATTCCCCTGAAGCTTGTGATGAAAACCAGGGTGAGGGAACTGTGTCCCTGCAGCAGGTAGAGGTCTGTGGTGCAGCAGAGATCCCACCTGCAGCCCATGATGGAGCAGGTGGATAGCCAAAGGAAGCTGTGACCCCATGGGAAGCCTGCACTTGAGCTGGCTCCTGGCAGGACCTGTGGCCTCACAGAGACAGGAGCCCACACTGGAGCAGATTTACTGGCAGGACTTTTGTCCCTGCAGGGGCACCCACACTGGAACACTGTGTTCCTGAAGGACTGCACCACATGGAAGGGACACATGCTGGAGGAGTTTATGACTTCAGTCCCTGGGAGGGAGAAGAATTTATGTCGGAGTAGGTTGTGGAGGACTGACTGCCATGGAAGGAACCCCGAACTGGAGCAGGGGAAGAGTGAGAGGGAAGGAGCAGCAGAGACAGCACGTGAGGAGCAAGCACAGAGGGTGCTTATGTTCCTTGTCACCTTGTGCCACTGGGAGGAATCAAATCAGGAATGAAGTTGAGCCTGTGAAAAAGGAAGGCTTGGCTGGTGGAATGTGATTTAAGAGTTGGTTTTATTTCTCATTACCCTATTCAGCTGTGTTTGGTAATAAAGTGACTTCCCCAAATTGTGTCTGTTTTGCCTGTGATAGTAATTGGTGAGTGATCTCTTCCTCTTCTTATCTCATCCCATGACCCTTTCATTGTATTTTTCTCCTTCTGTGAAGCTGGGGAAGGCAAATGATAGAGCAGCTTCATGGGCATCTGGTGGACAGTCACGTGGTCAACCCACCATATGCTGGTTTTCTCATTCTCATGAAGTTTCAAAAATTGCTCCTTGACAACTGTGGGCTCATATTGCCAATTTCAGAAATAATTTGTGAAAGGGTTATGTTTGCTAAATGACTCTTGTCACAGAAGGAAGGTATGGGTATGTATTTATGTTCAGGTTAGAAGATACATGTTTTGAATTCAGGAAAAAATACCTTATTGTTTTGTCTTAGACAAAACAAATTTAAGCAAATCTGAATTTCAAATAAATTAAACTGCAAGGCATTTCTCAATTTGAAATTCCAGGATTTTCAGAGATCTGGTTTTGTTTTGTTTTGTTTTGTTTTTCCTGGAAATGCAACAAAATTCATTCTTGCATTTGAAACAGCTGGGATCAATACAAAAGATGTGGAGAAGAAACTCATACTTAGATATTTCCAAAGCAAATAGATAACATTGCATGCACTTAGCAGTAAAGTTGCACTAGGAAGAAAGCTCAACTACAAAAAACAAACCAGAAATTCTAGCTTCTTTTTAATATTTTCATCTGTCACAGGTCATAAGGCAGGCATGAGTTGTGTCAGACAACAATTATGTATTTTGCCACTGTTAGGCAGTTCTATCTATTGACAGAACAAACTGCAATTTCACTCTTGGTGATACCATTTGATAGGTACACAAAAGCAGTAGAGACTACATAAACTCCAGAGGCCAAGTAGCTATGCATGCCACATGGAAGGCCATACACCAGTGCAAAATAAATATTCTTCTTTTCTCTATCAGGTTAGATTATACAGTAACACCTCAGCTGAAACTTGGGAAATTTGAAAGGATAATAAATATCCTTAAATATTGATGTTAAATTTATTACATGCTTATTAGCGCATGCTAATTTGTAAGGCTGGGGAAGAATACATTCTGCAGTCTAAAGGCCATGCCAGCAAATGTATTTCAGCACTGATTGCTTCCAAATTCATTAACTAGAGGTCATAACTGAATACAGGACAAAACCAAATTCTTCTGTGAGCAAAGCAATTGCAGGAACTGCCAAAAATGCATGTAAACACAGAATGGGGGTGAAACATTATTACAAAAGATCTAACAGAGGCAGCTTAGGGACCTAGCAAATGCCAACTATTTCATCTTATTATTTTTTTGTAATTAAACAACCAGCAAACACCTAACAATGCTGGGATAACAATGCTGACAAGTCTGAGAAATTAAAGTCGTGAAAAAGAAGGAATTTGGAAATAATCAGGCCCTCGCCCATCTTCATTATGAATTTCCTATCAGCATAACTTCTGTGTCATTCATTAGTCTGACTACAGCATGATCCTCCTTCAAAATCAATAGGTGAAACTTCCAAATTTGTTTCCTCACTAAAAATACACTGAAATTATTTAAATAAAACAGTGAAAAGAATTTTGCTCCCAAAAGCAAAAGGATTAATAATACTGTTTTTAATTTGGTCTCACATCTACCTGAAGATCCGTTACTGTGCAGTGGTATAATACTCAGTTGCCTGGCAGGAGACACCAACACTGAAGCTGCAAATAAATTATTAGACTACAAAAGAGAACCTCACTCATGATTTTGAAACCTTGACTATTTAGGCAAGAATTCCAACAAGATAAATGAAAAAAGATACTTGAAGAAGATACAAAGAGAATGGAGGAAAGTCTTGGGCAGCCAGTAGCTGTGTGAGGACACAAATTTTTCTACAGTAAGTGTAAATGACTGATGGTTTGCAACAGAGTTGTGTTGGGATGTGGGCAACTAAAATGTATATAAAATGAAAAACATATGTTATTAAAGAGATGAAAAAACAACACCAGGTTTTAAAACACACTTGGGCTGCAGACTTGAGATTTCTTCTTGCAATTGAAAAAAGCACAAAAAATGTAAATGTTCATATAATAGTACTGTTTCTTAAAGTATAACTCTTCACTGACATTAACTTGGTATCAAGAAAATACAGAAGAGTTTTAATACTGGCCAAAAGGGCCTTCTAGGTTTTTGGCACTTCTTTACGCTCTGTGAAGACAAAAATCTATTATAGTCTTTTCCAGTAGTGCAGATAGAGATGATAGATTTGTTTCATTGTCAGTGGCATACATTTAACGGAACATCTGCGCCTTAAAACACTTTTAAAATTTATTTTCAAATGTATCATATTCTCAGGTGGTAAAACCTGTTTTCTGTGTAGATGTCTTTGAATAACAGAAGCTGCGTCGCATTTGCTTTTATCATTATTGCCCTATGGATTAAGTAATCCAAAAAGCAATTGTGATACTACAAAATCACTCTCCAGAGGCTTTATATTCCACTGTGTACTAAGAAATTAATTTGAATGGGAATAGGAAAGACTGTGTAAGAGAGTAATAATGGTAATGATCGATAAGGTAAACCAAAAATAGAAGAGACAGAACAATGAAACATTACTAGACATCAGAATTCATCATTCATATAGTTAAGAAATCAAATGAGATGTTCTCATGCTTCACTGATTTGAATTCATTATGTGGGTTAGGGGTTTTTTCCTTATTAGAAAAAATATACCTTCAAAATCAAGGTCTAACTTGTTTTCATTTCTGCAATTTTGTAGCTGCTCAGCTGCAAGTACAACAGCACTAGTGCAGATGTGGTATTTGTTGAGTAATATATGTTCTTATTTTAAAGATTTGTAAAGAGGGAGACCAGAAACCGTATCAGCTGTAAAGAGACAAATGTAATCACACAAAGAGTTGATTACGAAGTTTATGAACTAGGAAACTTGACACTACTTGATACTCATTCTCAATTGCCTATCTCTTGTTCTACCTGTTGACTGAACAGCACTAGAAAATATCTCAAGTAGATGAATGGATTTTGTGAACCCACTGTGGCACAAGAAGCATACTTCAAAGAAATTGGCCCTTTTCACCCGACCAAGTCACTCAGAGCCCCACCCAATGTGGCCTTGAACACTTCCAGGGACTGGGCATTCACAGCTTTTCTGCACAACCTGTTCCAGTGCCCCACCACCCTCACAGTAAAGAATCTCTTCCAACGTCTAACATAAACCTCCTTCAGCCCAAAGCCGTTTCCTCTTGTCCTACTATTACATGCCCTTGTAAAGAATCCCTCTCCCACTTTCTTGTGGGCCCTCTTCAGGTACTGTAAGGCTGCTACAAACTCTCCCTGGAGTCTTCTCTTTGCCAGACTAAACAACCCCAGCTCTCTCAGCTTGTGGTCATGGGAGAGGTGTTCCAGCCCTGTGATCAATTTAATGGTTCTCCCCTGTACTTGTTCCATGTCTTTCTTGAGTGGAGACCCTAGAGCTGGATGCAGCACTGCAGGTGGGGTCTCAGCAGAGCAGAGCAGAGCAGAGCAGAGCAGAGCAGAGCAGAGCAGAGGGGCAGAATCTCCTCCCTCATCCTGCTGGCCACGCTGCTCTGGATGCAGCCCAGGATACAATTTGCTTTCTGGGCTGTGGGAACAAAATGAACTTTCAGTTCACAAACACTCCCAAGTCCTTCTTCTCAGGGCTGCCCTCAATCCATTTCCCAATCAGACTGTACTTATGCTTGGGAATGCACCAACTCTGGTGCAAGACCTTGCACTTTACTTTGTTGAACTTCATGAGATTTGCATGGGTCCATCTCTGAAGCCTGTCACAGTCCCTCTGAATGACAACCTTTCCCTCCAGCATGTCAACCATACCACACAGCTTGGTGCTGTTGACAAACTTGCTAAGGGTGCACTTGATCCCCCTGTCCATGATGCCAAGAACAGTGCTGGTCACAGTATGTGTTATCAAAGAATAGATTCCTAGACCTGCATATTTACTGGGGGGGTTTATTTTAGAATCATAGTTACAGCATTGTTGTACTAGGAAGTGAGAGAAGTTTCTCACAGTTTCACCAATCACACAGCGAACTAGAGAATCAAACCAACCATCCAAACCAAACCAACCAAACCAAGAATCTTTCTTACAGACATCTATCCAACAAATATAGTCTTTTTTTCTTATTATTCCTGTAATTTTAGTGTGGCCACTTAGCTTACCTTGGAGTTCACAAGTTTTGTCCATTTTTTCCCCACTACTCTACCCATTCAACAGAGGAAAAATAATAAAAGGTTTCACAGCTGTTCTATTTAGAAGTGAAATGAATTCCTGAACATGATGTTGCAATGTGCAAAAATGCTACTTCTATCAGTTGAACTGTTGTATTTTGCTTTCATTTCTTTCCCTCACAGTATGTCTGTTGGACTACCAGCAGATACAGAAAACCAAGTCAAATGTCATGATTTAATAGGAAAAGAGTATCAGGCAACATCACTAAGTCACTGAATAAACATCAATATGCCACTTTTCACTCATGGCTCACATGTATGTTGAACGGGTAAAGTGGAAAAACAAACTTAATGGGCATAATCAAAGTCATGGGATCATTTGTCTGAAGAGAAAATAAATAGATTAAGATTCTTCACACTTATGAAGGCCCAGATGAGACAAGATACGCAGCAGGCTTTTGAAACTGTGTCTTCCAGGTCACTTTTGATAGTACTTAAACCTTACACCAAAATAGTTACACTGCAATTCATTAAATTTTAACACTTTGAAGGATGCTTATATGACTGAACTACTATTTAATTATGTGTGAGGTTCATAGTATTTTTCTCCTAGCTCCTCTCTGATTCATGGTAATTTATACTAAGTCAGGAGCATTTTTCTCGCCTGAACTTTACCAAGACCTGTTGCGCTATCTACTCAAAGCTAGCCTTAATGTGTGGCCCAGTAGGTAATTTCCAGAAAGAATTTAAAATTATTCCAATGAGTTGCTCTGGTCAAGTGTGGTATTCTAATTTAATTGTGCAGAGAGTATAGTTGGTGTTTCTTCCTACCTTTCCACAAGCTAACATTATATACAATACTCAAATTAAAATCCAGAAAGAAAACATTAAACCTCCTGCACCTCTATCTGCTGGTTCAATCCTATCTACCCTGCCAAACTAGAAATAGACTGATACACTGAGAAGAATTAGACCTCAGTTTTAAGTGTTCCCACCAAGATCCATGGAAGCACTACCCTAATTCTGAACTGTTCTGAAATCAACGTAGAAGGTTATCTTCCATCACCATTAATACTTTCAACCGTTGATACGTGGGTTTAGAAACAGCATCTATAGAAAACACGTGCTGCAAAAAGCTCCTGAGATGGCAGTACAAAGAGAAAAAGTCACTATACATGTGCGTTTGTATTAATGTGTTCAACAGATAGATTATTGCATAATTTCTTTGGCATATGCACACTGATAGCCCCTCACAGCATTAGTCTTTTCAAATGGATAAATCTGTTTGAAATGGATTAGCCCTCTTACTTCCCTGTGTAAGAATAATGGTACTGATACAAATGTAAATTAGCTCTTTTCTGTTACACATCACATTCAAAGCAAATGCTTACATTACAAAGGATATTGACTTGCTCTGAAGGTGTGAAGAGGTTCAGTGGCACAAAATTCTGATCAACACTTGCTGCCATCTTCTGGTTTCCTAAAAATCCACAAAAAGTACTTCAAACCCAAATACTTCTTTGTTACAAACACAAAATTAAATGCCACTAATCTACTTTCCAATTTCCTAAAAATGTTCATCTCTCACAGGTCCAATTCTACAAACACATACATGAAGTTTTGACAACAGCAACAAAAAAAAAAGGAATTAGGGGAAAATACTGATAATGTAATTATGTTGCATAGGTGGTAAAAATAATATATGTGGTGAGCTTTCAGTGACAGATACGCTTTACTATAAAATGCCATTTAAGATACACATGTATAGTCTTTCCAATGTATTATATGTACTGCGAATTTAAATTTGCGTAAAAACAAGAACACCAAAACAAAGTAAAACACATTTTGGGCTTAAGTCCTTTTGACACTTAGAGCACAGCATGCTTTTGGACACTGAAGGTCAACCTTAATGCAGTACTAGGAGAAGTGGAAGGGGAAATCTGAAGCAGCTTCCAAGGCCCAAATCAACTAGAATTGAGCAGGGGCATGAAATAGCAGACAAGACCCTAAATTCTGAGGTTCAAAACATCAGAAGACATGGGAGTACAAAACAATGACACAAGGGCTTGTCAGCTAATTATAAATAAGCTAGACCTGCAAATGGACTAGGACCTTTATTTGTAGGAAAACAGATTAATTAGTGTGCACATACAACCAAGTTAATGGTCTGGTAATCCCAAATGCATATGTGGTAACATACCACAATTTATGAGCATATAATTTTCTTTAGCATGGTGACCACTTCAAGCCTATCCTGTTCAGTTTGAAAGTAACATTTTCAATAAATCCCTTTTATAGTGGGATAAGGGTGTCCTATTGTATGGTTACAGGCAGGACAGAAGAGGCTGGGAGGTGGCCTTCTATGTAAAGACAGTAATAGAATATATGAAGCCTATGGTTGGCAATGGCACAGCCGAGAGACACTAGGTAAGAATCAAGGGATTAACAAATAATGTGGATGTCATTGTGGGAGTCTGCTACAGACTTCCCAGCCAGGACGATAATGCTGACAAATTATTCTTTGAGGAACTAAAGGACACTTCAAAGACAATGGCCCTTGTCCTTATGGCAGACATCAACTTACCAGAAATCAACTGGGAGCATCACACAGATGGTAAAATCTGGGTCAGAAGATTCATAAAAAACCTGTGAGAGAACTTTATGAAAGAGGTTCTAAGCCAGCTGACTCAGAGAATCATAGAATATGCTGGATTGGAAGGCACCCATCAGGATCATCAAGACCAACTCCTGGCCCTTTGCAGGACACCCCAAGAATCACACTGTGTGCCTGAGAGCATTGTACAAATGCTTCTTGACACAAGAGAGGCTTGGTGCTGTGACCACTTCCCTCAGGAGCCTGTTCCAGTGCTCAAGCACCCTCTGAGTGAAGAACCTTTTTCTAATATCCAACCTAACCCCCCCAATTCAGCTTCATGCCATCTCCTCGAGTCCTGTCACTAGTCACAGATGGAAGAGATCAATGTCTGGCCCTCCTCTTCCCCTCATGGGGAAATTGCAGACTGCAATGAGGTCTCTCCTCAGTCTCCTCTTCCCCAGGCTGAACAGACCAAGTCACCTCAGCCACTCCTCATATTGGCTTCCCCTCAAGGTCCTTCACCATCTTTGTGACCCTTCTTTGGATGCTAACAGTTTAATGTCTTTCTTATATTGAATTGCCCAAACCAGCTCCCAGCACTGGAGGTGAGGCTGCCCCAGCTCAGAGCAAAGCAGGACAATCTCCTCCCTTGCCCAGCTGGCCATGCTGTGCCTGATGCCCCCAGGGCAGGGTTGGCCCTCCTGGCTGCCAGGGCACTGCTGACCCATGTTCAACTTGCCACTGACCAGGACACCCAGGTCCCTTTCTGCAGGGCTGCTGTCTCATTCTCCAGTCTATCCATACATCCAGGGTTGCCCCATGCCAGGTGAAGGATCTGGCACTTTCCCTTGTTGCTGTTCATATGGCTGGTGATTGCCCGGCCTTCTAATTTGTCGAGTTGTCTCTGAAGTGTCATTGGAGTACAAGAGCCCATACAACCATTTTCTACTAAAAAACTCATACAGAGGAACTACACAATTAAGATTTGCCATTTGAGCTATGCAGTCCAAGTGTCTTCATTTAGAACCACAGAGTGGTTCAACACATTGCAGAAAGAGCAGGAAGCAAGGCATAGCAATGATACCTCCAGTCCCTCTGGACCGAGCAGAGATGGCTAAGCTGACACTCCATTTCACCATGAGTAGTCATGGTTCACATTCAGATGTTACTTTGAAGAACAGTTTTGCAAGGGCTTGTGTTCAGGGACTGTCCGAAGACTACAGCATCAATGGTTTTTCAAAATGTGGCACTAGTCCCTAGGACTTCTAGAAATTATTTTTAGTATCTACATTGTCTTACTTACCCTGTAGACAGAGATAAACATGCAAGAATGTCTTTGCAATAAGTTCTGCCTTCTCTTTTACATGTGGTACCTAAGAACAAACAACATGGGAAAATCACACAGTCTTTATCTAATTCCCTATAGACGACACCCATTCAATGCTAGATGATTGCTGTGCTGCCAAGGGTGCTTTCCAAACACCAATTCCACTGCAACTATCCAAGGCCAACTCCAAATGCAACTACCTTTGTGTTGTGAGAATTCACATTTTCCATGTGTATCTCATTTAAAAAGGGACATAAAACAATTTAAAATTATTAATATTAACAGTAACTGTTTAATATAAACTATAATAAAATCCTAGAGCCCATCATTCAAATGCTATGTGTGTTGGATTTGCTGTTGAAAACAACGCAGAAATCTGTGTACAACCACCAGATGGTGCCACGTCCATCACTTAACTCTCCCACTACAAGCATCCTTCCCACTACCAGCAAATCAATCATTTGCTCTGACTCCTGCAATCTTGTGAGTAAAAAACGAAATGCCAACTTCAAGATCCAGAGTCTCCACTATGGTTAAGACTTCTCACTAGCATTTGAGTTTTGCCATTCTCTTTTCTGCAAAACAGTCCCAGCAATGCACATTTCATGATAAAGAGTCCTATTTCTGGTTTGGTGCCCTGGTTTTGGCTGAGATAGAGTTAATTTTCTTCACAGTGGCTGGTGTAGGGTTATGTTTTGGACTTGTGCTGGAAACACTGTGGTTAACTTAGGGATGTTTACTGCCAAGCAGGGCTTACACNTCATTACTGCTGAGCAGGGCTTACACAGTGTCAGGACCTTTTCTGCTCCTCACAGCACCCCACCAGTGAGTGGGCTGGGGATGCACAAGGAGCTGGGAGAGGACACAGCCAGGACAATTAAACACAACTGACCAAAGGGATATTCCAGTCCATATGCTGTTGGGGAAGAAGGAAGAAAGGGGGACTTTCAGAGCGATATCATTTGTCTTCCCATGTAACTGTTACATGTGATGGAGCCTTGCCTTCCTGGAGGTGGCTGAACACCTGCCTGTCCATGGGTAGTGATGAACGAATTCCTTGTTTTGCTTCATTTGTGGGCATGGTTTGTGCTTTACCTACTAAACTGTCTTTACCTTAGCTCATGAGTTATCTCACTTGTGATTCTCTCTTTATCCTGCTGCAGGGGAATGAGTGAGCAGGTGAGTGGTGCTTAGTTGCCATTGGGGATTAAGCCTGGATGTTTGGTCAACTGAAAGAGGTGAAAAAATATTTAGCCATATGCTGACATTCAGATCTGACACCACACACTTACCTTGTCTCTTGTCTTCCTTCCTATTTTCCACCATCAAGACATGCATCAAGCAGACTCAAGAGTCTTACAGATTAAATCTAGTATGCAGATTCCTGTTTGACTACTACTGTGACTACCAACCGTGAGCATTACAAGTGTGCAGCTGCATTAGCACAATGATATTGCCTAACTGAGGCTCAGTAGCACAACAGAAGTGGGAGTGCAGTATAGCAGTGTAGGCTTCATTGAAGACCAGTGCTTCATGTCTAATTAAAACACAAATAGGATGTTCAATAATTACATATCATGTATGAACAGAGGCAAAGTTCCACACATTGAGCAGGATATGCAGCATGTTGTGGGTATTTATGGAGCATGTTATGGGTATTTGTCTGCGTAGCACAGCGGGAATGTGCACTGGGGTTGAATACATGGAGATGTGTTACAATAAAAAAATAAAAAGATGAGGAAGGCAAATAAGATCTATGAATTGATGTCGTAAAACTAAGGTAATAACATATACCTGCCCTTTGTGTCAAAAAGAGGCCTGTGTCATGCAAAATATCACATAGCATGCCCTGAGCAGTTCTGTCAGCTGTATCTGTATCCTCTGAATAATTTTACTTACACCTTCTCTTGTGCAAATTTGTCATGTCAAATACAGATTACTTGTATTTTTACTTGTATTATTACTTGTACTCAGAGTTGCCCTACTGGGGTCCTGATGCCATTTCTACTGGAATAAGTGGCAACACATCTTTTTACTTTGCTAATAAGGGAATCACTTGGAATGACACCAATGCTGCTCTTCCAAAAACAGACAATAAAACAAATGCTACTGCAAAGCTTGACTGTTTGGGAACTTAAAGAACATACGTGTGATGGTCCAGGGAAGTGCCACTTTTAAGGTGAGTTGCTAAAGTTGCTGCCTTCTTTTCTACGTTTCTTTTTTTCAATTTGAACTCTTTAGAGTTGTTCTTTCCCCATATTTTTTCTACACTGGAAAAGTAAGGATCAGGATAGAGCTCTCAAAATCCTGTGAGAAATACCACAGGAACAGGTTTTATAGGGTCTAGCAATAGGGTCTAACAATTCAAAGGATGAAAGGTCTCAACATTTCAAGTGCTTTAATAGTAAAGCAATTGTTGTACTATGTATGTTCAAACTGAGTAAGTCATTTCACTCATTGCCTCTTCACTGTCAACTCCGATTTTTTGTTTATACGATAATACTTGGGCTTCAGTGAAACTGGATACTCAAAAAGAGTAAAAGATGCTTTGATAGGCTTCAGTAATCAAAGACCTAGAAAAATAGTGGAGCAAGAACTAAGAGTGGAGACAGTGTCTCTCAAATGGTATAAAACAATGAAGGGATCCTTTATCTGTGAACCTTTTGGATGGAATAATGATTTTTCATTATATATAAATGTATAAAACTGTAAATACTTTTAAACCAATTAGATGGAAAAATTACTGCTATTATTAAAGGTGTCAAAAGTTTTTGTCTGTCTGAAACCATAATCCACAGGTTTGGAATTGTACATCAGCATGGCTTTGTTTTGTATTAATTTTTCTGAAAAAATCCCCAACTACATGTCTGCAGGACCTCTCCATATTGTCCCAGTCTCCATTCAGATTTTTTCCCCACTTTTGCAGGATCCTAATTTACAACAATTCTACCTAATTCCCTCAAACAAAAACATCTCCCCTTCCATCACTTGTAAACCCTGGATATATGCCTACTATGAGAAGGATAGATGAACTGCAAAATCCATGAATACTGCTTGTGTGGGAAGATGATGGGGAAAAAAGATAATGGTGTGGAAAGCACAGGGGAAAAGACAGTTGCTACTCCCTGGATGGAATATGGCCACCATGCCCGACCTCCCCCACACAATCCAGTCTAAGGGGAACTAAAGGAAGGGCGGAGTGGGACACCATGACCAGGCTCTGTTGACACCCTTGCAGAGGAGGGAGGAACTTGGTGGTACTTTCTAGCTGATAAGCTGATAAGCTGCACAGCAGCTGAAAACCAAGTGAGATAAATAAACATGTCCTGCTGTTGAATAAGCAGCTGTGGTGAAATCACTCTTCTTGGACTGACACACGTCCCCATCCCAAGGTTATGTCTGGTACCATACTGAGATATCTGCTGCCGAGGTACAGCCTGTTTTGTCTACTGCCATGTTAGATTACAATTTTGAACAAAGCTTGAAGATCAGGGTCTTCTCACTGAAAGTGTTAAAAAGGCTACTGGACTTCTAAAGGCTCTATCTTACCAAACCACTTAATGCACTCCTTTGATGATGACAAGAATAATAGAATTACTCTCTAATTTGTTCCTTGAACTGCAAGAACTAGCTTTAAAATTTAGCGGAAGTGTTTTACTGACAAGAAGATCCTGGAGTTTTTATTCCATAGCATGAGCAGGTAAAAAATTCTGGTTTTGTCTTTGGCTTTCAAAACTTTTAACCAGCCCACGCTTAGTACGACTGACTTACTAAGATTAGTACAAGTTTCAGCAGCAACCACATTGCAGCATGTGTAATTGAAGGATTGTACAACTTACACATTTCACCTTGTCTTGAGGAAAAGTTTGTGTAAGTAGAGCAAACATTCCACCATGACTCAGCTGATTCTGAAGGAGATTCAAAAGAGGTGACTCCGAAAGATTTAGAAAAAAGGCACCCCTGTGATGTGTGGTTTTGCTGCAGTTATATTCTAAAATTCTCCAAGAAATATCTCAAAAATTTTGCAAGCCCTCTAAGATTAGGCTTTTGGGATTTTAGGGACACAATAAGGAGGTTCACAGTTCACCCTGCTCTACTAACAGCACTTCATGCTTCTTTGAATGAAAACCATTTTGAAAGCACTATTGTAACATGAAAGAAACAAGCATAAGAACACACATTTATGAACATGAAAATGCATAGAATCATGGCACTATGCCTAAACTTATGTAACTGCATTAAACACTGGAAATTAGAAGTTTTGAGGAGAGTAAAACCAATGAGAAACCTCTTTTACACTGGATTCTATTTTTTTTTTTTTTTAATGAGCAAATCTACTTTCCTGAATTCTAGTATGTGGCTGAGAAGGATGCTTGTGATTGTCCTGAAGCAGAGGACAACACTCACCCTGGAGATGACCTGCCATCCTGGCAGACCTGTGAGGTTCTGAGTCACGTAAGAAGAAATCTTAGCAGCCTACAAACAGAGGGCAGCAGAAAGCTGACACGGAATCCCTCATTGTCACAGGGAAGTCTGTGGCCTCCAGGCTCAGCCTGTAGAAATTCTATGAGCAGGGAACCCAGAAACTTGGTTGCTAACATCCAGCCACATGTTCAACAGCTCTGTTACAGGTGTAAAGTGCCATCAAGCACTTCAGAAGCTTTGGTTACAAAAATGGGAAAAGGAGAGTGATTACTAATTCATTTCAATGGAGACTGCAGGAACATACAGAACAAGAGTTCAAGTGGAAAAACTGCTTTCCAGGTGACTCTGATTGTCATGTTGGCTCTGATTGTGTCATGTATGTGGACAAAAGCTCACAAATTTTGTGGAAATGCCAGGGAGAAACTTTGGTTCATGGGACTGGATGGATGCCCCACAGATGGTCCGCTGTTTGATGCACTCTGCTCCTTACTTCTCAGATACTGATCCAGCCTGGCCTTGAAATTACACTGCTTCTGCTAGTGCTAGTGAGCTGTGGGACATGTAGAGGAATGAAGGGGAGAAAGATGGAACCCTGTGCCTTGATGAGTCTGCAAATGTTATGGATTTCTAAGTAGGTAACAGTCACTAGTAGGAAACACATGCTTGTCCGTGGTCACCTACCTTAGGCCTAGCAGCTCATCAGCATTAAGCAGTTTTTCTCAGGTTGAGAGCTCAAAGCCTGGCTGATTGCTGTGGAAGATTCACCCACACTTTGTGAATTCAAAAAATCCATCACACCATAAAATTTTCTTTGCAATAACAAAATAAAAATTATATCACTTTGATCAAAAGAAATTGTATGTTACCTAGGACACTCCTGCTCTCCTTATTTCAGAATGCCTTCTCCAGAATACTTGAACAAGACAAAGAAATTTTACCCACACCCTAAGGAGCTGTAGACTTACAAAGTACAGTTACTTTGGGAAACTGAGTGGTAGAAGATAATCCTGAAGACGCATAGTGCCAAAGCCCAATTTTGGAATAATAAATGGATAGGACTAGATTCAAAGTCTAGCTTTTCTACAACTATATAGGAAGATATGTGATTTGAGTCACAAAATAAAGCCTTGTGTTCACACTTTTCTCTAGAGATAGCTTATAAGAAACATGTCTAGCTTTGTGTAAGAAATTTATAGAAAGCCAGCTCCATAAAGATTCTCATGTATGTGTATTAGTGCATGGACACTGTTACATTTGATGATTTGATGTGCACAAGCTGCTGGTTTTATTGGTCCAATTAATCTCTTTCTAATGTAGCTGTGGTTTTTTTTTTTGGGTTTTTTTTTTTTTTTTTTTTTTTTTTTTTTTTTTTTATAAAAAAATATAAAAGCATCACTCCANCTGTTTTTCAATAGAAAAAGATGCTAAACCCAAGAATTGGAAATGCTGAGATTGTAATTTTTCTAAACAATCAAAGTAACTTCAAAGGAACCTAAGCCTCAATAACATAGTACATTTTTGTTTTCTGTTGTCATTCTTCAGTATCACTTTTCCCCTTCCTTGTGCTAATAAAGAATATCATCCCTGATAAAAATTTATTTCTTTACATTAAGATTCTTCTTTCCAAATTATTTTATTCTGCATATTGGGTAGATGCAAGGCATTGCTGGTGTGGCAGGTTGTGGTAAGCAGGTTTATAAATCCCATAGTGAAAGAAAGGGTCAGAAGTGGTAGGCAGTATTCTTTAATTTCTGTAAACAGGAATGAGAAGGTGTATAATATCTGGCAGTTTTCTCATTCCTTTTCCCTCAGTGGTTTAATTTTTCATATTAAATACAAAGATTCAGCAACACTGACAGAACGTGAGGTGTGTAGGAAGTCCAGTGGCTCACCTCAGTGACTCACTGAAGTCACCTGCTGTGAAGGACCTTCGGTCCTAGCAGTGAAAGTCTCTGGCACCGGGTGTGGGCCTGTCAGGGAGCCTGGTTAGACAGGGAAGTTAGGTGAAGGAAGAAGATGGGAAAGAAGGTGAATGGTTAGACAGGGAAGTTTCTTCAAAAAAACCTTGTGACTGCAGGGGTCCTCAGCACAGCCACTCAGGACAGTTATTTCCATGTGATTCAGCTGACACCGAAGCCAGAAAACAGCCTGGGAGTCAAGCTCTTTGGAGAGATAAATTCAGTTCAATTTGTTTTAGTCATTATGCCAGTAATAGCTCAGCCATTTTTGCACAGCCCAAGAGATGCAGTAATTTCTGTATTTGCCTAGCCTGGGGGAGAAAAATACTCAAAAAACTGTTATGGCTATGCCACATTTAAATCCCTTGGACAAACTAATGGTTTCAGTGGAGAGCAAAAAGATGTGTAAGGGATGGGAGTACCTCTGTTAGGCTGAGGGAGTTGGGCCTGCTCAGCCTGGAGAAGAGCTGACTGAGAGGAGACCTTATCAGTGTCTGCGACTATCTGAAGGGAGAGTGTCAGAAGGCGGATCCAGGCTCTGCTCTGCGGGGCCGAGCAATAGCACAAGGGTCAATGGGCAGAAACGATGTACAGGAAGCTCCACTTGAACATGAGGAATAGCTTCTTTACTGTGCAGTGACTGAGCACTGGAACAGGTTGCCCTGAGAGGTTGTTGAGTCTCCCTCACTGGCGATATTCAAGAACAACCTAGTCTCAATCCCGTGCAATTTGCTCTGGGATGACCCTGCTTGCGCAGGGAGACTGGACCAGATGACGCCCAGTGGTCCCTTCCAACCTGAGCTATTCTGTGATAACTCGTACCTTTACAAGAGCAGGCAGCCAGCGCAATCACAGGGCCACTCTGGGAAGGACAGGCCCTAGGCAGGCGGAGCTNTGAGTCTCCCTCACTGGCGATATTCAAGAACAACCTAGTCTCAATCCCGTGCAATTTGCTCTGGGATGACCCTGCTTGCGCAGGGAGACTGGACCAGATGACGCCCAGTGGTCCCTTCCAACCTGAGCT
>WEZZ01036508.1:3380-23623 GCA_013400585.1 Chloropsis cyanopogon
TGGGGAAGGGGGAAGGGGAGATGGAGGGTACTAGGGAGAAGTTACTTGGGGTTGCTGCGAGCGCCACTGGAGCGGGGGAGAGGGGAACCCCCGGCATGGCGAATTGGCACCACGCGGCAGTGGGGGAGGGGTGAACTGCGCGGGCTCGGGCCGCCCACGGCAGGGGGGGGAAGACAGGGGAGGACTACGGGGTTTCTCCGTGCA
Source organism: Chloropsis cyanopogon (assembly GCA_013400585.1). Classification (NCBI taxonomy): domain Eukaryota; kingdom Metazoa; phylum Chordata; class Aves; order Passeriformes; family Irenidae; genus Chloropsis; species Chloropsis cyanopogon. Next base: position 3,585 of record WEZZ01036508.1, read on the forward strand.
TTGGCGCAGGGTGGGAATGGGGGGGGGTAGAATTCCTCGCTAGCTCCAGTGAGGGGGATTGGGGACACCACATGGGCNGCCTTGTGGCGGGGTGGGGGGCTGCATTGTTATCGGGGCGTGGTCCCGGGCAGGGGGAGATTCAGGGGTAGAAAGTTGGGATTTTCGGGTTCTTGGGCGGGGGGTATGGGTAGAATGAACTGGGGAGGAATCTCCCACCGTCTGGCCAGGATTTTGGGAGAGCGGGGACTTGGGTCCCCGCTCTCAGTGAGTCCCGGTTTGGCGGACTTGGGCGGGGTGAAGGGGAGTGGGAAGCAGACCCAGGGGACCCAGCGGGGGGAGGGGTACAGAGAAAGATCTCAGATAGCTCGGATATGGATGTTTCTGGGCTCGGAATGAGCGTTTGGAAGCACTGCCATATTCGAATTGCAAGAGCTGCAAGCTGAGCGGCGTGTTTGTCGCCGGCGCGGCCGTCCCGCGCCCATTTCTCAGTGGTGGCGAGCCAAAAGTGCTGGTTGCTTAGGAGACCGGGATTAGTTTTGATTTCAGGAAAATCGCGAGAAAGGCGGGCAACGAGCTGCCTGAGCTCCCTCTCCGAGAAGATAACACCATAACTTTTTAAAATATGCGAGATAAGGGTAAAAAACTTCTCTGAGCCGCCGACTGTTTCACGCCCATTATGTAAGAGTTTGCTCGGCGGTTTAGACTGCAAAAGAGTTCCAAATCACCCACACTACTCCTCCCCCCTCCCTCGGAAATCGGGGCCAGTGGGAATTCCTCCTGAACCACGCAGGGTGACCGGGAAGGGATCCCCGTGGGGGGTTTCTTTCGATAGGGCAGCGAACGGAGGGGCCACGATAGGGCGGCGGGAATGGAACGCGTGCTCATCCCAGGTCAAAGCGGGCTAATTTTAAGGCGCCACTTTGCGTGAACAGTGAAGCCCTGGATAAACGCCCTAAGGGACCCCTGCTTACCCTTCGATGAGGCGCATAGCTGAGACCAGAGCTCCGCCAGTTCGGAGCCACTGTCGGGGTGGTGCCGGTGCCTCGTGGAGTGCGCAGGTTGCTGGCTCTTCTTCGCAGTTCGTCCCTGGCTCGAAAGAGACACCCGGCACTGGGCGCTGGCTCTTTGACCTTTGCCGGCGCTGTCGTAGGACCTACCAGCGAAGGGTGCTGTGTTTCCAAGGTCCGCTAAAACAATCCACGCCGCGTGAAGTGCAGACCATCCGTGGATGCATGCTAGAATTTGTGCTCCACGTTGAGCGACCAGCTGTGGAAATGGGCCCCCCGAAGGTCCGGCTAGCTGGATTGGGGGGCGCCGGAGCGGCCACAGAACGCCTGGTCCCTCCTAGACCGGGGGTAAGGAGGTATCAGGCTGGGTCTGGGTGCGCACTATTGAGTCCGTTTTCTACAAAGAGCCAGAGAGGGAAGTGACTCCGGGAGATAGATCTTTATTCTTTGATGGTGCTGCACGGAGTGGCGAAACTGGCTGGGACTCGGGGGTATCTACCCCTGGGACGGGGCGACACGCTGACCAATGCGGGGGCCCCGGTTGTTACATGACATGGGAGATACCCAACCGGAGTCCCCAAAGGGTGCGACTTTCCCTGGGAAGGCGAATCAGGATGGGAGCTTGGGGGTCCTTTCTAGAAAGGGGTTTTTCTATGGGTGTGGGGAAGTGTGGGAATTATCCCACAATTGGACCATCAGGGAAGGGGGCAGGGGTCTGAGAAAGTCCACCCAGGGGGGAGGTAGGGGGGGAAAACAGGGACAAACCAAGTACAAATTAATACAATAATTAAAACATAGGTAATGAACTCCCACACCTCTCAAAATTTCATTTCCTCTTACCAGCTACAAAAAGATCATATTTTTGGGAAAAATTTCTTGTGTTATGCTGTCCTTGGCATGCTATCTTCACAGTTACTTAGTGTCTTGCCAAACAAGCAAAGAAGACAATCTTCTTTGCACATATATTTGCTCATTGTTTTAAAAGAAAAAAAAATTTTTTTGAAAAGCACCAAAGCCAACAAACACTTTGAAAAAAATATTGCCATATGTTTTGATGATCTCTCCACCAGAACCAAAACTCTGGGCAAGACAGAGAACAAGAGAAGGTGAAAGGATATTTTTCAATCAGTTCAGGTTTTGCTCTGACTCCTGCTCTGTCTTGCTCTTTCCAGACGATTTCACATTTCTAAGTCCTCAGTAAATCTGTGTTCAGCTGCTGTTATTTCAAACCACACGAGCCTGAGTGAAATTCATGCAAAGCACACCTAAACAGGGCTCCACAGAAGTCTCTGACATGAAGTTACTGTATCGACTGGTTGAACGTTTATGGCAAGCAGGAACCAAACATTAACTCATGGCATTACCTGCATCAGTCTTCCCACTTTCTGTCCCTGGAATATTTGAGTGTCTCTCCCTAGGACAGAAGGTTTGAAGAAAGCTGAAGAAAATGACCCCAAAGACAAAAGATCCTATATAACAGAGGGAAAAGAGAGGCACAAGTGACTTGCACAGAGTAAACACTACCTCCGTAATAGAGCACCAAGATAATGCTGATCTCTGGAGCACTATTTTTAAACTAATGCACAGAAATCCACAACTGCTTCCTTGGAGACTTAAAAGGAAAGTAGATAATCCTGAAAGATCATGAGGCATAAATCCTTGGATTTCTAATGTTATGGTTTTAAGAATCTTTAAAAGTATTAAAGCAATTTTCCTAACAGAAAACAGTTTGGAAGTATACCTTTAAGCTAAAACATACCTTTGTGATACAAAAACATCAGAAGTTAAAACACATACCCCTGAACTTCATCATCTTTTTTGTTGCTTGGTTTTGTTTTCTTTTTTTAAAGCATGAATCTTCCTTTCGTAAACAAAGGCACAGAGAGACTAAGCAAGTATACCAATCTTACAGTGAAGTAAATAAATCCACAGAAACACCAAAGTCCCAGTTCCTTGCCATACACACTAACCAAGAATCAAATCCCTAGCCTTACCCCAACTTACCGACCAGATTTATTTTTACTGGGGTGTACTAGTAATACTATTGCCTTTTCAATTTTGTAGATAGAATTAGAAGTTGGAAAACTTCATCAAGATCATTTTCTTTTCCAACTTGTCAGGTACATCCTATCTTTATGTAATAACAGGCAATATTTAATTCAGGTAAAGACAAAAATTACAGCTTACAAAGAGATTGTTATATGGAAATACATCAATACCTTCATACTGGTATCACTATAATAGCTATTTCAGCTTACCCCATTAATCCTACTTTCTTTATCAACTTCTTAACAAATTCCATTTGCTATAACGTTTCTTTAATATTTCCACTGGGTTGGGACTTGAAATTCCTTTGTCCAGTCTGTTTCCTCTCTGGTTACAAGACGCCCTTGATCTGTTCCGTCTTACTTCCTCTCATCCTAAACTCCTGAAATCCATTGACATCTTAGGCTATCCAATCCCATGCTCACACTGATCACTTTCAAAAGACAGGGCTTAATCACAACTTAATGCTTTTCTGGGATGCATCAAACAAGTAGGCTGCTTCCTAAATAACTTAGCATACAACATGAAAAAGCAATTACACCACAAGAAGAAGAAGAAGATAAAAACCAACATCCAAAAAAGGCAAAAAATACCCAGTAGCTTGGTTGAGTGGCTACATCTCAACTTCCTAAGTGCAGTCTTCCAAACCTGGATGTTACAAAGGACTGGAATGAAAGCTGTGGAATCGAACTGCTTTTGTCTCCAGGTCCGTGCAAAGTGCATCATGCTCAGGCAATGATTTATTTTCTCCCTCTCATTCTCCTCTGGCAGGGAATATGGTCTGCACAGCAGAGATCTCACAACCCACATCATCCTGAACAGCTGCAGCTTTGTTTGTGCTTGAGGCCAGTCCCTGTAATCACAAAGGCTTAATTAAACATCACCCCTGTGCACTTCAGTAAATTCATAAAATACAGTGTACTACTGTAGTGGTTTTGGTTTGCTCCTTTATATTGGCTACAGCTTGTTTCTTTCTCTTATTTGAGGGAGGATTGAAGCACTACAAGAGTTAACATCTCACCTGGGGTCTGCAGACAGTCACCCTGGCCATAGCCAGGCTAAGGGCCGGAGCTGCGGCCGTGGGGACGGGCTGATGGCTTCTCCTCTACCCCACCATGAGGTGTGGACAACCTTCTACAGTGGCAGAATTTTGGCGGAGCCAGCCCAGCCCGCGGCTGCTCCTGGGGGCCAGCGGGCCTGGCTCAGCCCTGCTTAGGAGCAGCAATGTGGAAGTTTATACTTTTATTATTGTATTAATCTACACTTGGTTACTCCCGTTCCCCCCCCTCTGCTTCCCCCTGGTGGTTTTGCCCAGACCCTGCCCCTTATCAACCCCGTCCACTCAGACCCTGGTTCCCACACCTCTCCCTGCCCACAACCCCCACCTCTTTCCAGAGCTCTCACCCCATTGGTCCCGCAATGAAAGCCCCTTCCCCCGGGAACCCAGATTATGTATTCTTCAATGTAATGTAACACCCAAACCCCTGCCCCCGGGGTACATTCTCGAGAGTCCCAAGCGCGACTCTCACTCTGTGTGCATCCCCCAGGAATAAACTTCTCCCGGAGCCCACACCCCTGGCTTCCTGGCTTTTGTGGCGCGATCCCGGTAGCACTTACCCGGACCCCAGACCAGGTCCCTCCTTACCCCAGGTCGAGGAGGGAACTGGTAAACTGTGGGCAAGAGCGTCCCCCCCTGGAGCTAGCCAGACCTTTGGGGGACGCACCTCCACACAGCAAGATGTCAAAAATGCTAGCTAAGGCCCGGCTCGGCCCCACTCAGGAGCAGCGAGATGTCAGAAATGGCAGCTAAGGCCCGGCTCAGCCCTGCTCAGGAGCAGCAAGATGTCAGAAATGGTACCTATGGACCAGCCCAGCACCGACCCCATGGGCATCCCAGGGAAGGGGTCCAGGCCCACGGCAGGGCCCGCCAGGTGCCTCTTCGCCAACCAGTAAAAAAAGAGAAAGTTCCTGGGTTTCTTTTGTGTTTAACGTGTGTTTTTCACAAAGGCGTGTACAGCTTTCCAGTGGCTAGAAGCTTTGCATCACCTCCATGAATGCCTTCTATGCAAAACCACCACACCTACTTACATGCCTCTGGTTAACAGCAGCTGAAAAAGGTAATAACAAAAAGCCCACATCAGCCTCTTTGCCCTTGGTTATTTAGAAGTACTGTACCTTTAAATTTAGCCAAGTCAACCCTCTTTTCCCAAGAAAAGAAGGCTGAAAAGCCTGAACTTCTTCCAGAAGACCCCCACAGGAGTCAGTGGTGAAGACTTCTTAAGGCAATGTTTTTATTGTCCTTTTGCAGCTAGAAAGTGCCAGAAGATAAGCTATTGAAATTCACAGTGCAACTCCTACTTCGTGAAGCCAGTTTCTTTCCTACTCTGAACAAATCACGTCAGGCACAGAAAAGCAAAAGGATCCAAAGGACCAAGCCCTCCAGTGGCAATCCTACTTGAGTAAAAGCTCAAGGAAGAACCAGGCAGGAATGATTTCTCATAAGGTGGGCATTAAACCTGCACAGCAACAACATCACTGAGCGATCATTCAAGTATCAGGGTACAAGGGGTGTGGTTAAGTATTGTTGTAAATACATATTATAATATTGGCTTTTTGCAAATATTAAAATGGATGCTATATGTATAATGTTAAAATAACTTTGCTATAAAGATACAGTTTTTATTTCTGCTAATTACTAAACTTAGACATAGTAGTGAAATAGCTGATATAGTTATGCTTTTGATAATTCAACTGCCTGCCTGGTTGGGATAACATCCAATGAACATATGATGGAGACCCCTGCTACTGACATGGCAACTATCAGCACCTACTTTCTGTAGAAAATATGAACCAAAGCCCAAGCTGGAGGTGATGATAAGAATGGACTAAAACCACAGCCAAGAAATGTGAATGCTCTAAAAAGGCGGACCGAGGAGGAGCCATGCTAAACAGTTCTTGGAACATGTAAACTAGTTAGGCGAAAAGTTTAAATATGCAAAAATGTTTATGAATATGCAATAGGCTGATGCAATAGGAAAGGTGTGCAAAGGGTGTCTCTGAAATAACAGGTGTGCTCTTGGCTGAATGCCAAACACCCAGCCATAAGAACTTTGCTTTATTGTTTTTGTCTCCTACTGTCCTTTATTAAACTTTTAAATTTTTCCAGGAGAGTGAACCTCGCTTTTCACAGTATCTTTCTTCCACAGCTATTGCCTTGGTCCTGCTCAATGCTTTCTCTAGTTCAAAGGAGAGAAACAAACAGGGTTGTCAGGAATTACATTAGTAATTTCTCAGGTGGTGGGGGAGGAACCTGCTTCAGAGAAAACACAGAAAAACTCAGTAGAGGGAAATGACAGACTTCCTCTCTTGCCACACTCTCATACAGAATCTTCATTCCAGTAGAATTATTATCAAGGTACAGAATAAAATAAGAGTCAGCCAAAAAGTTCTTTTTTTTTTTTTTCACCACTGGTATTAGGACAAGAGGCAAGTCTTGTACAAATGGTAAATATATCCATTGCACAAGACTCTCATTCTAGCATTGCACAGGAGTTTTCGTATTTTCCATTTGTAAAAGGAGAAAGCATTCATTCGTTGCCTGGGGTCTGTTGAGACATAGAAGAAACTGTTCATTCTTTTCAAGAAACTCAAAATCTTCTTTTATTCCAACTAAGAATTATGTTTCAAAATGTTACTCCTCTGGAATGCTCTAGGAGCACAAACTGTAATGGTGATCATGGAGAACACCCATATTGTATACCAAACAACAGCCTCTTAACCAATCCTACTGATCTAGAGATGTAGCCAGGGATAAGAAGAAGAAAGGGAAAAGCTGAAGTAATAGCTGCTCTATAGCCATTTTCTGCCTTGGTGTGCCAGGGAAAACCAAGAATAAATAACTGCAGAAGGAGTCTCACCAGCATTCCAGATGCAACACAGCCAGGGTTGAGCTTGTAACCCTGCAGGATTTTTCATGTGACCAGTCTCATTACTATGATTAGAACTGCAGACCTAGGCACCAGTCCTATTCCACAGGATAGAAATTCACAGGACTAGTGTTAAGAGAGGTGGACACACAAAGCAATGCCTGTTTTAACAACATTAATCTCACATGCATTATTTAAACTCTCCAAACATCCACCACAAAAAGTAGGAGTAAGGGCTTCAGGGCTTTTCAGAGCACATCCGACAGGAGTAGTACAAGGAGAGGTGTCCCGAGCTCCCTTTGGGAGTTGGCAGGAAGGAACCCCAAATCAACAGCTGGCTGTTCTGCCAACTAGAAGAGACTCTCCCATTTCAACCCCTCTCCTGCATCATTTTAGTTCTATTTCTTCCAATTAAACCTTATAATTTTGGGGCAGTGTTAACGAGCTCCTTTCCTGAACACCTGCAGTTCTCTCTGGGATCTGTCCTATACTTTAAAGGTTTCCCTTGCAAGCCATTACCCGCAGAGCTGCACATGCCCAAGATCTCCTGCGGTTATGGAACTCTTATTGCTCCCTTGAGTGCAATTGGCCCAATTTCTGACTTGAAAAACCAAACAAAAATGAAGCAAATGAACACCCAAGCCCAAACACTGCAGAATCTCCTGTCACTCATACACTAGGCAAGCTGCTCCATTCTCCTCATGGGTCACATAATCAGGGGGTGTAAGTCACGTGGGCAGTCTCAAAGTTAGGAGCCATTTGTTGGTTACACCACCATTCATAATACTCCACATTCCTGGGCCTTCTTTCATTTATACACTTTAAAATACATAAGCACTTAAATCCCAGCCTCCTGATTCCCTGGTGTTGTTAACAGAACTCCTTCAGAACAGACAACAAACTGGTTGGCCAGAAGCCTGGGACCCTGAGAAAGCCACATTAATAAATATTAAAAGTTGGAGGAAGGAGGAAAAGAAAAGGAAAAAAAAGAACGTAAACTTTTCTTTTGCTGGAACGTTAAAAGTGTTGGCTTCTAAACAAGGCTACTGAGAAACACCTAAAGGTCTCTCTACTACCTGTCTCCAAAAGAGATTTCAGACTTGCCCTTGCAGCAAGTATTTTTCATTCTGGTCATTCTGCCTTTATTGATGAAAAAAGTATACTCAACTATCAAAAAATTACTACTTAAAGTGTATGACTTGTGTCACCAGAGACACGGTTCAGAGCTCTCTCTTATCTCCTGGTTTCATTGCTTTCTGGATGCATATTTAAGCCTCTGCCCAAGTCAGACTACTGACACTGGTGTTATCTGTACTTTCTGAAGAGTTGTTGTGATATCTGTCCAGACTGCATTGATTAAGGGATGGCTGGACTTGAGCATGATTGCATTAAGGCAGATAATGGTCTTAATGAGGAACAGATTTTACTGCTCTGGACAATTCTTTCCCTTTCCTATCTCCTTACTTACATTAAGAAAGTATGAACATTAAGTAAATATGAACACTATCGAAATACTGATCTTTTAGTTGAAACTGTTTAGGAGCCTACGGCGCTCATATCTAAGGAGTACACAAAATCACAGGTTTTGGAACATTATCTGAAAAATTACCATTCAAAAACCTATTAACTATTTTGCTCTTTAATTTAGCATTATGCACATTACCTTTTTCTAAGCATCATATGCATATCAGATGCTTACACGCAGAGATGGGAAAAACTGCATCTCCAATTTTAAAACGTAGGAACTTGTTCATTGGCCATGCAGAGTAGTAATGGAAGGAAAGGGATGAACCATGTAATTGCTTCTCAAGTTACACCTAAATAATACAGAGTAAATCCCAAACCAACAGTGGATCAAACATGTAAGCCCAGGGCTTTTAGGCTCTCACTTGTTCTATATTTAGGAACAACTGTGCATGTGCATACAAAGTATGTTTCCTAAAAGTGTGTGCTGATCCAGTTCCTAATTACAGGACATTAACAAATACTCTTATAAAACTTGCTCTTTGCATAAAGTAGAAAACATACTATTTCAGCTTTATGGCCCATAAACAAAAAAACCCAAAACATACTTTTGTTTTCAGGCCAAGAGAACTGTTTCTTCATTGACAAGAGACTGAAAATATCATGTATTTACAAATTAATGTAACAATGCCCAGAGATAAAGTACACCTAATGGTGGAAGAAAAACTGTCTTCTGCTTTGAACTGCAAAGGCATTGTACAATCTTTATCACAGCTATATATTCCAAAGAAATAGTTTTAACAAAATAAATAGTTTCTTAAGTAGCCTGAGAAACTATCAAGCTTCTCAGCTGCTGGTCATATACAGCTATTTTCATAAAACTTGGAGTTTCACATGTTGACTACTTCTGTTGGAGAAAAAAAGAAGCACTCTAAGATCATATGAAAGGAATTTTAGTTTGAAAATATTCTTTTAAACATTCTTGAGAACTTTTGTGCTTCTTGTTTGGAGAACAAGATGATAAATGTGTAGACTATTTTCTACAGCTCCAGTTGCAGACATCCTTGCTCAGTTTCTGCTGAATACAATTATTGCACATTCTGAAAAGATGACATCGAGGTTAGATGGGGTTAATCTCATATATTACATGCCAAGCCACTGCACAGATATCCTGACTTGGAAGTAGAGAGCCAGTGTCTGATACTTGGAACAACGTCTCTATTAAAAATTACCTTCTCTATAAAAATTAAAAAGCACCTTTTTCTGACAGTCAAATGTTTGTTTTCTTGAAACTTATTGAAGTTAACAAATATGCCAACTTCTTGCCATTTAAGGGAGGGAAATGCTGGTAAGCTTATGGACTGACTTGAATTTCTCCTGCTCACACAGGTGGCCTGACACAGCTGAGGAGCACGATGTCACACAGGTGCCACCAGTGCCACCCTCTCCATCACCACAGTGGGATGCTGAGGGCTTTGCCAGCACAGGATCCACTAACCTGTGCAGGTTCTGGGAAAAACTAATGGAGACCATGGAGAAGAAACAAAAAGGAAACTGCAAATCCATAATTAACCTTTCTGATTAAGCACTGAAAATTGTTCCTGCAAAAAGTTGTACTACATCACTATTTTTTAATCAGTTTTCATAAAACCCTGATTTCTAAGCTTTTCTATTAGAGTAGGAAAGCCTGTCCAGAACTGTGCACATAAGAATTTGCTGTATAGCACTACAAGGCTTGATTTGGTTGTGTTATTTTACAAGACCTACAATTTGTGAGATTTCACAAATATACCCAGAATTTGTGACGATTACTTAAACATCCCTTTTCTCTCCTTCCCAAGTTGAGAACCACAACTTCAAGCCCTGCAGCTCAAGAAAAGAGCTCTGTGCATGCAAAATAAGCTTTTTTGTCTTTACTCTGGTCAAATCATGCCAAAGAAATCCCAAGTCTTCTGTAGATAGCAAGATTGTTCTTTTATTAGGCAATGCCCCTTCTGACCAGCTCTCAGCTCACCAGAACAAACCAGCTTCAAGTTACACTATTAAAACTAAGGCACTCTCCTACCACTTTCAGATTCCACAACGTGGTATCTCAAAGTGCACACTCCACACATCACACAACATTGGAACATGCTTCTCTTCTTGGACATCTGCTAGAAACATCTTCAGCTTGGGGAAAACAGCTTAGCTTGCTGGTCAGAACAGCACATAGGGAATGGTCTGAGTTTTGTGTTATACAAGTTGAGGATTCTGTAGGGCAGTCAAATGTCCTACTGCAATGTACTTCAAACACATTCTGAAATTAGTACCAACCTGGAATTGTTACTTTATGTTTTCAAGATACACTTGTTTAAATAAACTTATTTTCTTGTACCTTACTAGATAATTGCAAAGATGTAAGCTCACATTGCATGTCTGAATATTTAATAATTAACAAATCTATATAATTTACAGCTCTGCAGTTTGCCCTGACCAGCATTTCATGGGGTACATTTTATTCTCTGTCAGGCCTCAGCCAGGTTCCCTAGTAAATCTACAAACTAGGTAATATAAAGGCAGCGAATTCATACAGGAAGTCTCTGGACCACAACACAACATACCAAACACCAAATCCCCTCCTGCACCTCCATCTCAGCACTGTCCTGGTTATTGACACCGCTTGTACACCCTCTTTAACCAGTTCACTTGTATAAGAAAGTTTAGCCCAGGTTTCAGATCCAGCTCCATCCCACATAAAATTACTAAGGCACATGTCTTGCAGGATTCCTTAGGACAATTAAATGGGCAACAATTACAGCACTAGCACCCAAATAATCCCACTGGGATCAAGAGAAACTGAAACTGCTTGCAGCAGGGCACAAGAGCTTGAGCTTCTCAGTGTCAGATTCTCGTATCATGTACCTTCTCACATTCCTCAATGCAGTATTAAAGATCCTTCCACTACATGCCAGTCCTGCGGTGCAGAACCTGATAATCAGAGTAATTTTCAACAGACATTGGCTCATTCCTTTGAACTATAGTTGCTCATGGCTCTCCAGGACACTTTGGGAACCAGCAGTTATTTCAGGCATATTTTCAAGTCACGCCCCAGAAGCCATCAGCAAGGAGGATTACATCCTGCAGGGCTCTGCAGAGATCATTTGTTGTCTCTGTCTGGCAAGCCTGAAGGCAGTGCGGCACAGGGCATCCAGTGTGTCTGAGCTATCACATGGCTGCTCCTCACTCTGAGCGCACTATCAGTAATTTCTCTCTGCACATACAAAAGAGCCATTTTTAGGGAAACCTGGATGACTGGGATTGAGGCAATCACTGACCTGAACAACCCTGGCTGCACAACTGTAAGCCTTGTAAGCAGGTGGGTTTGGCAAAAGAAATCTGGTTCATACCTTTCACTCACATCTACAGATTCCAAACATTTCATCCATGAGTTCTGGAGCCTCTTCTCTCTCCAGGAAGGAGACAGATTCCTACATATGTGTACATTTAGGACAGTGCATTTTTTAAAACCAACAAGACCACATTCCTTTACTGAGAAAAAAGTATGTGAAAAAGACAACTATTTTATCGCCTAAAATGCATAAAAAGAACATGTTTTCTTCCACCAGCTCAAATTCAAGTTTCAATATGTGACAAATGAAAAATGCACACAACCTTTATTTTTAATGAAGTACTTTTCACCAAGAAAAACATCTTCAATCACTGAGATACGGAATGCAAAAGAGCATGAGTCAGCTTCATGTCAAACTTCAGAAAACCTTTATTTTACATTTTTGAAAGAGTAATTAGAATTGTATACGTAACTGGACAGTCATCAACAAAAAAGTCACTGTATGAGACTCATCTGAAACTCAGTCTACCTTCATATCTGTGAGTTCCTTCCCTCACTTCCAGAGGGAAGGAAAGGAATCATGACAGATGCAAACCACGGAAGCCTCAAATCCTGGCAATGTTCCTAAAGCAGCAGCTACCTGAGCCATTCAGCCTCTTTGTGCAGAGCCTTGTGTGCATAACTACAGAAAAATACAGGCTGGCTGTGTCTGTGGAGAAGAAATAATTAACAGGCAGGTCTTGAAAAACCCTCTGGCTTTCTGAGTAATTCTGTATTCTAGTGTGAAGCAGGGACATGAAGGAAGCAATGCAGTACATGAGTGGGACTGTTCTTGCCTGAACTGGTACAAGAACACAGAGACTCGTCTTAACACAAAAACCTGATAAACTTGGGAACTGAAAAAAGCACAGCCCTGAGCTTTGAAAACTCTGAAGAATTACTGGTTTACAGCATTCTTGTGTTTTAAAACAAGTAGGGCTGGAATGCCAGTCTGACAGTGTGCCTAACAAGAACTCCTGATTCTGGCCTAAAGTCAGGCCTTTGATGTATAGTTATAGCAAGTTAGAAGGCACTGTACCCTCACGATCCTGACTTGAAAGAGACATGGCATTTTATGCAGATAAAACACAATGAGTAAATGCTTCTCATTTGGGGATTGAGAGGTGCAGTTGAGCCTGAAAAGGCCAAAGGCAAGGTAAACCCTGAGCTCTGACTAGACTCATCCACCCTTCTGGTGCAAACAACATTAGACATGAGTGTCCTACAGCCTGGCACTGGGGAGCTGCTGGTGGGCTGCTGTCAGACCTGAGCCCCCACAGCCAGGGTGCTTTGCCAGCAGCCACTCCGGGTACCTTCTTCTAGTCATCGAGGAGGAGCAGACAACAGCAGCCCCTCCAGAGGGGACTCTTCCCATCACACTGCCACCCCAGCTAATGGGGAGGCAGGAAGGGTGCTCCTCCGGCACAAGGATAAATTAAGTGGCCTCCCCAGGCAGAAAGATAAGGCACCACCAAGCTGTGGTATCGATTAAGCTCTCCAGTAATGCTAATATATTGAGCTGTGCTGGGAGATCCATAAACGCCTTATCCAATTTATTTTGCAATATTTGAAAATCCTTCAAACAGATACTGAAAACAGATTTTGATTAAGACAGATTTTGATTAAGACAGATTTTAAAGGTTCTGGTGGCATTTGTCTATTTAAGATGCTTTACAGTAAATCTAATATCCATAATTACTAAGATACCTATTTTCAAGTCAGCAGCTAAGCAAAAAATCCCCCTAAAAAACAACCATGTACAAAGAACCAACAACAAAACTGCACAAAAAATCAACGAAACAATCAACCAACCAACCAACCAAAAAAACCCCACCACCAAATTTTTGTTCGTTGCAAGTAATGAAGTATAGAGATTCCTAATCTGGCCAGGTCTTCCACCCATGAGCGAAGCCTGGTTCCAGAGACAGAGTGATCAGATTCCTGACCTGATCACCACCAGAGGAGCCCTGTTATTAACTTTAAGGATTGTGGAAGTGTATCATTTTATGTTTTTATTATTGTATTTATTTGTAATTGGTTTATTCCCAGTTCCCCCCCTTTACCTTTCCCCCTAGGTGGGCTTGCCCAGACCATGCCCTCTCCCTGCCTGCCCAATCGTGGGAGAATTCCCACACCCACCACGCCCAGTGCCCCTGCTGTCCTTCTAGAAGAAACCCCGGGGCTCCCAACATGATTCACTCCGCCAGGGAAAATCCCACCTCCCCAGACTCCCAGTTGGATTACCCCCCTGTCATGTAACACCCTGAGCTCTCTGACTGGTCAGACGGTGCCCCGCCCCAGAGGGTTTTTCCCGGGCGACCGGGGCCACGTTGCTTACTCTGTGTGGACCATCTTCAGGTGATTAAAGATCTTTGCCTTCCCACTGAGTCATTCCTTTCTGGTTCATTGTGGAACAAAGACAAAGAGTGCGCTTTCGAACCCAGCCTGATATCTCCTTGCCGCTCAGACGAGGAGAGACCAGGCAACCTGTGGACTGCGCCCCAAAAAGAAGGCCCCCCCAAAAGAGCTAGCCGGAGTCACGGGGGGCCGTTTCCACAAAGGATGGTCTAACAAGAAAGAGTACCAGCTGCAGCTCCCAGAGCCAGCTGCATGGGCAGCCCAGAGAGACCCAAGTTTGTTGTTCACCAGAACTTCCGAGAAGCAATGGAGAAGCCTTCCTCAGCTGACACTCTGGCTCACCTCCAGCACAGCTGCACTGAACAGAGAGCACAGCCAGCCTCAGCAGAATCAAAAGACAGAGCAGGATATAGGTTATAAATGATGGTGCTTTCCAAGTAAATGTTACAATTTCTTTAATATTCTCTTGTCCAACAGAGACAGTTGTTGATGGCTGCGGGGACCCGGCTGCTCCCGGGGTCACCTCCAGGGACCCAGCTCCCACAGACACAGCCCTGCCGGCACCCCGGCGGCCCCGGGACGAGACGGGGGCGAGNAGGAACTAGGAAATGGTCATAAAGCTTGAGAAAAACCCATGTTCAACAGGGGAGTCCAGGGACAAACCATTTAGCAATCTTAGAACCTATAAAAACAGATCCCAACAGATGGCAGACAATTTCAGGCTTTCTCTCCAATCCTCATGTCATATATGACTGGTGCTGTCCCTGGCACCAGTCTCACCAAGCACCAACTAGCGTGTGGACTTGAACTCGTGCACAGAGTGTTGCTGTACACCTAGACAGCAATTCTTGCACCTGGCTCTTTCGATACCCATTGTATCCTGTTGCTATCAGCACAACATTCACAGAATAAGAGACAGATCCCAAGTGATATTTTTCCTTCTACATAGCATTTTTAACAAAGAAATTCAAAGAGAACCTTGTTTAGAAGGCCCTGAAAAGCATCCAAAATCCAAGGCAATGCTTCACTAACCCTTGATTTATATTATTTAATCCCTTTCATCAAGAAGAATAAATTGCAACAAAGTCACACTTCAGTTGTTTTCAGGGCTAGTTGTTTAAGATTATTAGAACAGTAAGTTTATAAATATACACCCTATAAAAGTAAGCATCAGAAAGAAAGATGAGCAAGTGTTTTTCTCTAAGGCTTACCAGTTGTTCAAATGCAAAAATCAGTATTTTTTTTCTAAATTCCAAGGTAAGTACATCTTTGGACACAGCATTTTATTGACAGAGAAACCTTTGACAAAGACTGCACACTGAAGAGTACATAATTTGCTAATACTGCTTTGCTAATCTCCATCAACTTAATGCTTCAGTATTCCGCAAATTTCAAGTCCTTTTCATTGAAAAGAAAGATGCATTCTTTTCTAAAGAAACAGTGATGCTTATGCAAAACTCCTTTCATAGAATATTCAGATCTTTTCCATGCTTTAAAAAAATGGAAACACTTACTTAATTCACCATGTGGCAATCAGATTGAATGAGTGTCAGACTGCCAAAACATATATCGTAAAAAGCCCACCATGGGTCAAAAGCTAAGGGCCCCATACCTTGCCCGAGCACTTGGCAGAGATGGGGCCAGAGAACCCTAAGGGGGATAGAATCCCAACTGGCTGCCGTGAGTAGGGTCCTTGCCGGAAGGTCCTTGGTCGGTGTGATCCAGATAAAGACACATGAAGCGTCTCTTGCCCGAAGAACAGTCCAGATTTATTAAAAGGAGTAGGGAGAAACTCTTAACACAAGAGCCTGAACCAAAACCCTGACAGGGAGGTGCCTCCACGGCCAGGAGCTTTGAACAGGAGCAATGGAACTAGCTTTGCAGCAACTTAAATACAACATGAGAGGGGATAACAAAAACCAATGGGGAACATACAAGGGATTTCCCGGGGAGGGGTTCAGGGGGCAGTGGCCAATCCAGGAAGGATAACATAATACAGAACAAATCAACATATAAACTCAACAGAACTTTCCAGAACATGGGAGTGGGAACAGGGTGATGGACAATGGGGTACAGGACATATATGGAGAGAGAGAGAGGGTAGGGTGCATTAAAGCAAGGGAGATGAACTTGGGGCAAACTAAAGGGTGGGAGAGAGGGGGATCTGGGGAGGGACCATTTAGTAGGGAAAAAGGGAAGGGATGCAACATCTCCCCCTTTTTTAACTTTTAAGATGAAACGTCATTTCAGAGATAACTTCAATGTCTTCATAGACTTCTTGGTCTTCTTCGATGTCTGTTCTTTCTTCTTCTTCCTCTTCTCGCGATGTCCCTGTCATATCTATATATGCTTCTTCGTCTGGGGGAGAATGTTGCAGAGAGATGGGCAGTACACGGGTTGGAGGGTCAAGGGGGAAGGGGTTGGAAAGGGTAAGGGTAATACAGAACCTTTTAAAAATAATTAACATAACTAGCACCGTGAAAATTATGATAACAAAAGATGTGAGGGTTTTAAGGATTGAGGAGGCCCACGCAGATAGTCCTAAGTTCTTGAAAATGCCCCCCAGCCAGTCCTCTGTTTCTTCTTTCAACATTGACAGCTGCCCTCGCATTTCTAAGATGGCGTTCCTGACTCGCTGGGCCTTCAGCGAGAGATTGAAACAGCACAGCCCTTCAAATTCACGACAATCATGATTATGCAAAAGAAGTAGATAATCAATGGACACACGATTTTGTAGTGTGGCTTGCCTGGTGACTTGCTCTCCTGCCAGGAGGTCCGAGAGTGCCCTCGAAGTTAGGTTTGCCTGCTTGGTTACCCAACACTCCAACTGGTCTAATTCACCTAGAGCTTTTGCTGTGACAACCCACGGCAGTACAATCGACATTGCTACACGGGTGCCACGAGACCAGTGGTCGATATCCTAATCACAGTTTTGGTTCCACATCTGCGGTACGCTGCGTCACACTCTCCACTTTTTTAGGGTCGTATTAAATGATTTCAGACTGGTCCCGTTTCTACGCCAATTTAAAATTTGCTTCATATTTGGGGTAAACATAGTCAGGCGTCCCAGCATACATGGTCCTTCTGTCAGTTGAGATGGAATTCCATTCCATGCTCGATCACCACAAATAAGAAAGGTGCCTTTAGGGAGGAGAAGGTCATTGGAAAAGGGATCCTGTTTTCTGAAGGACAATTTAGCTGTGGTGTTACACCATACCTTAGCTTGATAATAAACATTTGATTGGCGGATTTCAGTTAGGGAAGTATCAAAAGGGCAAACTGAAAAGGTGTCTCGAGCGTATGTAATGTGAACACAATATGGGGACTTAAAAGAACCTAAGATGTTTAATTCAGTGAGAGGGGATGGGGCAATAGGCAAATCCCATAGGTAAGCTTCCCATTTTTTGAGGGGGTTGTTTTTATATGAGGCAAAAGAGAAGACGGTGTAGAGACAAAGGGCTTCATTGATCATAACTTTAGGGAAATCAGAAAATTGGAATGGGACTCCCACCAGGCAAGCAGCCAGAGGGTCTGTGCTGCTCTCGGAGTTTAAACAGAGATGGTCTTGGCCCAGTGAGTCGGCGAGGGCAACCCATACATTTTTCTTGGGCTGGGGGACCAGCCATGCATCTCCCAATGTCATCAGGGAGATGATGATGAACAGGCCGATAGTGCTTGCTTGGATGGCTGCACACATGGGTCTCCTTGAAATCAAAGACAAAGAACATGGGATTAGTCAACAAATTGATTTAACTTAGGGAAATCGGGGTAAAACGGGGAGGAAGGGTTGCCGCTACCGCCTAAAACCCCAGTGGGTGTAAGGTGTTATTGGGGAGGGGACACTGGAGGACACGGACGGCTCAGGGAAACATTCACTCAAGAGACATTCACCTAAAACACACTCACCACGGGGGCATTCAGTCAGGGTGCATGCACTCGGGGAAGGTTTAGGGTCTGGGGGTCTGGTGGGGTGCCTTGGGACATATGGCTTCACCCACTTTTGCAGGATCCACCACAGTCCCAAGAGGGTGGAAACACACGCATAGCCTCGGCCCCAGGTGATGAGTTTAAATGGGCCATCTACGTTCCTGTTCTTGGGATCCCTAATCAAAACAGGAGGGTGCTCTCAAAGATTGTCGTCGCTGTGGGGAGCAAAATGCCGCAACACTGGTGGGTTCACGTTGGACATGGAGCAATTCAGGAAATTGATCGTGAACATAGCTTTCGCCTGCCTCCCCTGCAGCGAAAGCCCCTGATTACCCTCCCACTGCCTCTGCAGAACTTGCTTGAGCGTCTGGTGGGCACGCTCAACAATCACCTGACCGGTGGGGGAGTGGGGGATGCTGAATTTATGTTCCACTCCCCACTGCTGCAGGAATTTGGAGACTCTCCCTGAGTGGTATGCTGGGCCGTTGTCGGTCTAAATCTCCCTGGGGATACCCAGGACAGAGAACGCCTGCAGAAGGTGGGCTTCTACATGCGCCCCCGCCTCCCCTGTGTGGGCCCAGGCAAAGACTGCTCCCGAGGAAGTGTCGATGGACACATGGACATACTTTTGCTTGCCGAATTGGGGGACGTGGGTGACATCTGTCTGCCACACTTCACAGCTCTGCAGGCCATGGGGATCAACGCCAGCTCCCATAGATGGTAACACAATGCGCTGACATTGAGGGCATGTCCCCACAATGGCCCAGACCTCCTCTCGCTTCAACTTGAAGCACCTCATCAGACCTGGGACATTTTGATGGAACATCTGGTGACTCAGCTTAGCCTGATGGAAAATGTCAGGGACCCGCGATAACTCCAGAGGCAAGGCTGCAGCAGAGGAATCTGCCCTCCGATTCCCCTCCACGATAAACCCAGGGAGGTCGGTGTGCGATCTCACGTGCATCACAAAAAAGGGCTGCTCTCGGCACAAAATTGCACTGATCAACCTTGAGAGCAGCTCAAAAAGTGCCTTGTTGGGAACATCTTCGAGAACTGCAAGCTCCGCTAGAGCAACTACCCCTGCTACATATGCCAAATCAGCGACCAAATTAAAGGGAACCAAAAACCTCTCAAAGGTCCTGACCACCGCCGCTAATTCCACGATTTGGGCAGAGCCCTCCACCTGTTGGACCTCCTTCTCCCAGCGGCCAGTCTCCGGGTCCCGCCAGGTCATCACTGACTGGTGGGTAACTCCGGAGCCGTCTGTAAAGATGGTCAGACCCTTCAAGGGCTTCCGACTCCAAATTTCCTTTATAGCCAATTTGAATTTACAACTCAACAATTTGTGAGACGGGGTGTGAAAGCTGATCTCACCACTGTAGCCCGCAAGGGAGACTTGCAAAATAACACTGTTCTGAAAAAGGTTCTCAAAGTTCTCTTTTGTCGATCTCTCCGCGGGAATTTCGTCCTCGGAGAGATCGACAGGCAAGTGGATGCATGCGAACTCGCACCCTGATAACTCCGGGATCCTTGCCCGGGCCTTCCTGATCAGCTGTCGTGGTTTGACCTGGGAGGACCTGTCTTTTTAGGAAGTGATGTAAGTTAGAGACGCCTCTGTGAAAGACACATGTTAAAAGAAGGAAACCTTGGGAAATTTTTCTCTTTCTCCTTCCGGTCAGCAACAGGTAACCAGGCCCGGCCTGGCCTGTGCATGGCCGGGCCGGGCCAGGCCGGGCGGCCCTTCAGGCGGGTCTGGGCTCTTTCCCCAGGCTGCCTGCCGGCCCCCACTCCCCCATCAGCTGTAGGGAGGGGGGAGTTGCTGCCCAGCTGAGCCAGCCTTGTTAACAGCTGGCTGCTTTCCACCCAGCACAGGGCCGTGGGAGTTGTCTGCATTCTATCCAGGCAGGGAGAGGAAGGGAGAGAGAGAGGCCCCTTCACCCCCCC
>WEZZ01036508.1:23702-44699 GCA_013400585.1 Chloropsis cyanopogon
ATACGCAAGCCCTGGGAAAGCTTGTGGAATATGGGAAGAGTTCCACGCTGGCAGGTTCTCCGGGCGGCTGCTGGCTGTGGAAATTGAGTGCCACAAGAGAACTGTTGTTTTCCTCTTGTGGAGAAAATCTCCATTTCCAAGAGGGACTTCTCTCCCTAGGTGAACTGAAGAAAGACTATTTTAGAGGTGGTAAACTGACTGGAAATTTGGGTTTTGTTCCTTTCCATTGTCAGTGGGAAAGACAAGGTTGTGGGGTGAGGAGAAGTGTTCTGAATGGTTTTGTTTTGATTCTTTTCTTTCTTTTTTCTTGTTATTTACTGTTAATAAAATTTTCTTTATATCCTTTGAAGATTCAGAGCCTGCTTTGCCCTTCTCTTGACCCTACCTCACAGCATCCAAGAAAACCCACCACATCAGCTGAGACACCAGTTCCACTGGCCTGGTAACTACTTTGGACCATTGGTGCCTCGATCACCAAGAGTGGATCCTTATGGTTCTGGTCCCATTGAAAAATCAAGCTGTGAAGATGCGGCAGACGTCCCAGTACAATAAATTTGAAAGGCAGCTCAGGCGTGTACCGATTTGCCTGTCTGCTTGTGATTGCCCTTGCCACTTTGTCAAGGGCGTCCTTGGCCTCCTGGCTCAGGATTCTTGAAGAGCCTAGCTCCTCCCCTCCCTTCAACAAATGAAAGAGAGGGGCCATCTTGGCGGTCGTGATGCCAAGCAAGGGCCTGACCCAATTAAGGGTCCCACACAGGGACTGAACGTCCGCCAGGGTCTGAGGATCGCTGCGAAGGGCCAACCGCTGTGGCACGATTGTCCTCGCAGCGATCTCAAGGCCCAGATACCGCCAGGGCGGCACCCTTTGAATTTTTTCAGATTGTAATGTAAAGTCTGCAGATGTCAGGACGGAGATGACGCTGTCAAGCGATTGGCAAAGTATCTCATCATCGGCGGCACACACCAGGACATCATCCATATAATGATGAATGATGACCTGGGCCCACTTGGCATGAACCAGGGACAGCACTGAAGATACGTGCCACTGGCAGATACTGGGGCTGCACTCCATGCCCTGGGGCAGTACCTTCCAGTGATACCTATCCAGTGGGGCTTTTCGGTTGATCAAAGGAACCGAAAAGGCCAACTGGGGTGCATCGGCAGGGTGCAAAGGAATTTTGAAAAAGCAATCCTTGATGTCAATAACAGCCAATTTATAATTTCGAGGGAGCATTGCGGGGGATGGCATACCTGGTTGGAGAGGCCCCATGTCAACAATAACTTTGTTAATTTCCCTGAGGTCACGGAGGAGCCGCCACTTCTTCGTCCTCGGTTTCTGAATCCCAAAAACCGGGGAGTTCCAGTCACTCGTGGTGGGTTCGATGTTACCCTGCTTCAGCTGCTCCTCCACAAGCTCAGTGAGCGCTTTCAATTTGGTAGAACTCAGCGGCCATTTATCCACCCAGACAGGTGAATCTGACAGCCTATCCAGTTTCTGGGGGCGGTGCTCCACAGTGGCTGCCACTAAAAATCCTTGGGCATCCAGGGGATCTCAATTCGGACGCCCCACTGTTGCATGGCATCGCATCCCCAAAGAGGTATGTTATAATTGGCTACAAAAGGATAGACTGTGGCCAATTGTCTGTCTGGCCCCAAAATTTGAATTGGCTCCCTAGATTGTAACGCCAATTTCGCACCTCCACTACCGTCAAGCACCCCTGCTGCGGGTTGCAGCTCCCAACGTGTCAGCCATACCCTTTCAGGCACAATCGTCACGTCTGCGCCTGTGTCAAAGAGCCCACTCATCCCGATGGAATCTGCACCTTGCCAAAGGGTGCAGTGGAGAGTGGGTCTTTGACTGCCTACAAGCTCTGCCCAATGCACTCTAGGGCAATGGGGGTCGGCGGTGATAGCAACTGGCGCAGGAATTGCCTGGGCAATAACCCAGCCCCTGCCGACTGTGAGAGGTATGTAGACTGGTCGTGCCAGGAGGAAGAAGAAGGCCTCGTCACTGCCCACAGAGAAATCCCTGTGAACCGTGAGCGGCACAACTTCTAGCTCCAGGGGAGTGTGCTTGGTGTCAGCGATAACGAGATACTTACAGCCCAAGTTCTGCAAGGCAGCACTTCCTCCCAGTGGTTGAACGGTGACGAGAGTCCAAGAATGTCTCCAAAAATGGAAATCCTGGTCGAGACCAAGCAAGATGGGTGGGTCCCGACTCCTCATTCACTTTCTGTCATGATCAGGGAAACAAGGACAGGAAGGTAAGTCACGTCCAATAATTTTGTCACATTCAGTGTTTTCCCCCTCCCCTCCCCCGGGTGCAGCCCGTGTCCTGCTTCTATCGTCGCGCCAGGCATGGCCGCGCTCCCCTTTTAGCTTTTTTTCTGTTTTCATGCTGGGGAGGCCGTTGCCTCGGTACAAGGTGTGGTGCAGGGCACCTGCTCGACATGTGTCCCAGTTGCTGGCAACGGTAACAGATGACTGTCTCATTAGTGGAGGCGGAGGCAACCCTTCTCTGTTTTACCTGAGGGGGTGGTACTTGGGGGTAGGAAGGTGTTGGGAAGGGAGAGAGAAATTGGGGGGTGGCGGTGGATTGGCCACTTGGGAGTTGGGAGGAAATTGATGGATTGGAGGTGGAAGAGGATGGGGATGCGAATTGAATAGACTTTTTTGTACACTCGGTGATTATTTTGGCAAGAGTTGGGGGTGGGTCCAGGGGCATCGCCATTATAATACTTTTACATGACTCATTAGAATTAATTTTTATCATCTGTAACATAATACTATTTTGGGTATCTTGACCTTCTACCTGCTTTTCTATATGGTCCTTTAATCTATTAACAAAAAGGGAAAAGGGTTCCTGAGGGCCTTGCTTTACTTCGGTGAAAGGGACAATAGGGTCAGGGGAGGGTAAGGATAAAAACGACTTCTCTGCCAATTCTCGAATTTTTATTAACACAGGATGTGGAAGCAGGCGTGCTTGATCCTCTGGTGCAGCGTAGTCGTCTTGGCCTAATAGATGGCTCATTGTAATAAGTTGAGATGTGTTGTCCGAACAATTGTTTCCCCCCAACTCGTATAACTGTCCCCAGTACTCACTTAAAAGCTTCTTCCACTCTTCCTCCCAAATCATAAAGTTGGAGGTGGGGAGAACACAAAGAAATTAATCGTGCAGATCAGAGGGAACGGTAAGTTGGGTAGAAATAGTGGCTTTAAATAAACTCTTAAAATATTGGGAATTCCTCCCAAACTCTTTAATGGACTTGCACAGCTCTTTTTTGGTAGAAACTGTGAAAGGTTTCCACCGTGGGCGTTCCCCCACAGTGGTACAAAAAGAAACAGGGGCTGTNGCCAACTGGGGTGCATCGGCAGGGTGCAAAGGAATTTTGAAAAAGCAATCCTTGATGTCAATAACAGCCAATTTATAATTTCGAGGGAGCATTGCGGGGGATGGCATACCTGGTTGGAGAGGCCCCATGTCAACAATAACTTTGTTAATTTCCCTGAGGTCACGGAGGAGCCGCCACTTCTTCGTCCTCGGTTTCTGAATCCCAAAAACCGGGGAGTTCCAGTCACTCGTGGTGGGTTCGATGTTACCCTGCTTCAGCTGCTCCTCCACAAGCTCAGTGAGCGCTTTCAATTTGGTAGAACTCAGCGGCCATTTATCCACCCAGACAGGTGAATCTGACAGCCTATCCAGTTTCTGGGGGCGGTGCTCCACAGTGGCTGCCACTAAAAATCCTTGGGCATCCAGGGGATCTCAATTCGGACGCCCCACTGTTGCATGGCATCGCATCCCCAAAGAGGTATGTTATAATTGGCTACAAAAGGATAGACTGTGGCCAATTGTCTGTCTGGCCCCAAAATTTGAATTGGCTCCCTAGATTGTAACGCCAATTTCGCACCTCCAATACCGTGAAGCACCCCTGCTGCGGGTTGCAGCTCCCAACGTGACAGCCATACCCTTTCAGGCACAATCGTCACGTCTGCCCCTGTGTCAAAGAGCCCACTCATCCCGATGGAATCTGCACCTTGCCAAAGGGTGCAGTGGAGAGTGGGTCTTTGACTGCCTACAAGCTCTGCCCAATGCACTCTAGGGCAATGGGGGTCGGCGGTGATAGCAACTGGCGCAGGAATTGCCTGGGCAATAACCCAGCCCCTGCCGACTGTGAGAGGTATGTAGACTGGTCGTGCCAGGAGGAAGAAGAAGGCCTCGTCACTGCCCACAGAGAAATCCCTGTGAACCGTGAGCGGCACAACTTCTAGCTCCAGGGGAGTGTGCTTGGTGTCAGCGATAACGAGATACTTACAGCCCAAGTTCTGCAAGGCAGCACTTCCTCCCAGTGGTTGAACGGTGACGAGAGTCCAAGAATGTCTCCAAAAATGGAAATCCTGGTCGAGACCAAGCAAGATGGGTGGGTCCCGACTCCTCATTCACTTTCTGTCATGATCAGGGAAACAAGGACAGGAAGGTAAGTCACGTCCAATAATTTTGTCACATTCAGTGTTTCCCCCCCCCCCTCCCCCGGGTGCAGCCCGTGTCCTGCTTCTATCGTCGCGCCAGGCATGGCCGCGCTCCCCTTTTAGCTTTTTTTCTGTTTTCATGCTGGGGAGGCCGTTGCCTCGGTACAAGGTGTGGTGCAGGGCACCTGCTCGACATGTGTCCCAGTTGCTGGCAACCGTAACAGATGACTGTCTCATTAGTGGAGGCGGAGGCAACCCTTCTCTGTTTTACCTGAGGGGGTGGTACTTGGGGGTAGGAAGGTGTTGGGAAGGGAGAGAGAAATTGGGGGGTGGCGGTGGATTGGCCACTTGGGAGTTGGGAGGAAATTGATGGATTGGAGGTGGAAGAGGATGGGGATGCGAATTGAATAGACTTTTTTGTACACTCGGTGATTATTTTGGCAAGAGTTGGGGGTGGGTCCAGGGGCATCGCCATTATAATACTTTTACATGACTCATTAGAATTAATTTTTATCATCTGTAACATAATACTATTTTGGGTATCTTGACCTTCTACCTGCTTTTCTATATGGTCCTTTAATCTATTAACAAAAAGGGAAAAGGGTTCCTGAGGGCCTTGCTTTACTTCGGTGAAAGGGACAATAGGGTCAGGGGAGGGTAAGGATAAAAACGACTTCTCTGCCAATTCTCGAATTTTTATTAACACAGGACGTGGAAGCAGGCGTGCTTGATCCTCTGGTGCAGCGTAGTCGTCTTGGCCTAATAGATGGCTCATTGTAATAAGTTGAGATGTGTTGTCCGAACAATTGTTTCCCCCCAACTCGTATAACTGTCCCCAGTACTCACTTAAAAGCTTCTTCCACTCTTCCTCCCAAATCATAAAGTTGGAGGTGGGGAGAACACAAAGAAATTAATCGTGCAGATCAGAGGGAACGGTAAGTTGGGTAGAAATAGTGGCTTTAAATAAACTCTTAAAATATTGGGAATTCCTCCCAAACTCTTTAATGGACTTGCACAGCTCTTTTTTGGTAGAAACTGTGAAAGGTTTCCACCGTGGGCGTTCCCCCACAGTGGTACAAAAAGAAACAGGGGCTGTATGTAACAGGGGTAGGGTATTAGGGGTGGGAGTATCAAGGGTCTGGGGGATAGGTCTGGGTTTTCTTGGGGGTGGGTTTGGAGGTGGGGTAGGTGGGTAATACGGTGGTGTAGGGGTGGGTAGGTGTGGCTCACTGGAGAGGGTACGCATTGTTTCAGGTGAGGGGGTTAAGGGAAATGTGGGCGGGGTGGNGGTAGTGAGGGACAACTGACCTTGCATGGGGACACACTGATTTTGAATGGGGGTCAATTGTGGGAAAATTTGGAACCATGGGAAAATTTTTCTGGGTGGGGAAAGATGGCGACAGGGGTGGAGAAAGGGGCAGGGCCAAGGGTGTGGAAAGGGAATAGGACCGCCTTCTGGGCTGGGAAGAAGGTGAGGTTTTTGGGGGTGGAGCAAGGGAACATCGCCTCCCAGTGGGAGTGATGGGAACATTAAGGACCCACCTGGAAGGTGGGGTTTTGGGAGTGGCTCGGGAAAGGGGTGGGGTTAGGGGTGGGTAGACAACAGGGGTGGGGTTTTGAGGGTTTGGCGGGAAAACCAGGGCATTATGAGGGGGGGGTTCTCTCCCTCATGGCTGACGCCATTTTGTGGGGAAAGGGTTTGGAGGCCATCTTGGGACCCGGATTTACTACAACTTGGCCGAGACCGAGAAGGGAGAGTTTGGGAGGAGGAACTTAAAATTTTAACATTTTCTCCTTTATAAAACTGAACCTTTCTTGGGGGTTTTTTAGGACAAGGGGTATGAGTAGAGGGTGTTTGGGATGACTCCCCAGGGGAGGGGCCCCTTCCCCTGAGGCTGGGGGTCCGGAGAACAGAGGTGTGCTCTTTTACACCTGTTCGCCAGCACAGGGTAGAGGGTCTGAGGGAAGTTTGGGAAGGAGAGTCAGAGGGATGGGGTTGATCTAATAATTTCTGCTGAATTTGAGTAAATAAAGGTAGAAATTTGGCGGCCAATTGGTCTCCCTTACAAACTAAATGATTTAACTTAACACCCACAGAATCCCAGAACTTAAGTGATAAAATCAAAGAAGCAGAAACAGAAGGAAAATGCAAAACTAACCATTTAACAAATTTCTTTAAAAGAGCTTTTGAAAAGACAGAGGGTTCCACACCACCCAGAAGAATTCCCTTAATATGAACATAAAAGCTTTGTTCCTGTGTGGGCAATCTCGCTCCCATTTTAAACCACGCAGTCAACAATCCAACATAGGAAAAATGTCACCCTGGAGCTGAGTAGGAATGAGGGGAGTAGAATGGGTACCCAAAACCCGAAAACGAGTGGAGGCTAGCCCCTGTGGGGAGACCTCCCTCGCGAAAGAAAATTATACCTTACCTAAAGAGAAGGGGGAACACACTCAGCACCAGGTCCCAGATCAAAGGGGCAGGCAGTTCCTCTGATGACCTCGGAGCACCGGAACAGTCCTGCTCCTGTCAGGGGAGCACCACTTCACCAAAACGGAAGCGTGCTCACACCTGACAACTGGATGGCCCAAAGTCCCTGGAGATTCTAAGATCCACCGGAGTAATCCGATAGCGTCTAGCACAGGGAAAAACACGTGTCTTCAGCCCACGAGTGGAAAAGCCAAGGCAGGAGAGGCATCCGCCCCCCTCCTGTCACGCGTGCTGGGGTCCAGTTGCCAACCAAGACAGCGGAGGGACAACAAAGGTTTCCTTGCAGAGCGTCCTCACATGGGGCACCAGCTCTCTGTCGTCGCCCCGGGCCACGGGCCCCATACCTTGCCCGAGCACTTGGCAGAGATGGGGCCAGAGAACCCTAAGGGGGATAGAATGCCAACTGGCTGCCGTCAGTAGGGTCCTTGCCGGAAGGTCCTTGGTCGGTGTGATCCAGAAAAAGACACATGAAGCGTCTCTTGCCCGAAGAACAGTCCAGATTTATTAAAAGGAGTAGGGAGAAACTCTAACACAAGAGCCTGAACCAAAACCCTGACAGGGAGGTGCCTCCACGGCCAGGAGCTTTGAACAGGAGCAATGGAACTAGCTTTGCAGCAACTTAAATACAACATGAGAGGGGATAACAAAAACCAATGGGGAACATACAAGGGATTTCCCGGGGAGGGGTTCAGGGGGCAGTGGCCAATCCAGGAAGGATAACATAATACAGAACCAATCAACATATAAACTCAACAGAACTTTCCAGAACATGGGAGTGGGAACAGGGTGATGGACAATGGGGTACAGGACATATATGGAGAGAGAGAAAGGGTAGGGTGCATTAAAGCAAGGGAGATGAACTTGGGGCAAACTAAAGGGTGGGAGAGAGGGGGATCTGGGGAGGGACCATTTAATAGGGAAAAAGGGAAGGGATGCAACACTTTTGGTTGAAAAGAAAGATGCATTCTTTTCTAAAGAAACAGTGATGCTTATGCAAAACTCCTTTCATAGAATATTCAGATCTTTTCCATGCTTTAAAAAAAATGGAAATACTTAATTCACCATGTGGCAATCAGATTGAATGAGTGTCAGACTGCCAAAACATATATGGTAAAAAGCCCACCATGGGTCAAAAGCTGTCAGATGGCTGATCTCTTTCCCCTGTATTTCCTGTTATTCTCTCTGCATGGAAAATACATGAAAGGACACGGTCCACATTTATTCTCTGAATTTCATTCCTTCAGTCCAGTAGTAGTTTAAATTATACAAGGTTTGATTCCATTCCTGATGGATGAAGTTCACCACCATCATCTTATTTCTTGACTTCCTTTCTCAGGTAGAACAGCAGTACCTGGTAGCAATCCTCCCAGAGGGTCCACATACAGGCCTTTTCCTAATGCTTTGGCTGGAACAATCCTACTTCTAAAAAAGTGCCTACTTCTCTTGGCACTTACAAAGTACATCGAAGCAAACAAAAAGCAACTGAAGTGCTGCTGCCCTGATGATGTCTCTGCTTTTGTCAAGAGCTACAGCAAAATAGAAATGTGTAAGTAAGTTGACTAACTTTTATCTCATGCATCTCCAAAGAGATTTTTGACAGCACAGCATAAAACACAAACACCATAGTTTTTTTGCAACTAAAAAAAAAAAATAGGCCAACACTTAAACTTGTGATGAGGTCACTACTCCTTCCTTTGAAAACCTCCAAGATGCACTGGTAGTTAAAAGCTAGTTTAGAACAGCAGCACTAACAACTTCTCAGTGAGGATGCAAGCAGTTGTATATCTTCCCAAAATTCAGAAACAGACCTTCAGGAAACAATGTTCAACCTCAAAATTGAATGTCTACCTCTTCACTCATCTGCTATTTCCACCTGGGGTACTTAAGACCCGTGATCTAACAACGCCATCAGCTCCACTAGTCTGCCCTTCAAAAAGAGCCCTTCTCAAGCACTCACAGGCTGCGATGCCTAGGACCCAGCTCCATGCTTTAGTGTGCAGTTCAGCTTGTCATTTTTGTGGATCCACAAGTACACTTATAGAACAAAAAAACAACAGCAGAACCACAACTTCAGACTCTGCAGCTGTTAAATTTTACAAGAAGCAGTAATAGAGTGGGACATTTTCTCTAGTAGATTATGGACAAAGTTAGACATCTATCACTGGAATAATTACAAGAAATGTCTAAAAATTAATTATAACTGTATCCACCAGCATATTTATGCCAACATTATGATCATGTGGTGTGTAAGCATCTTACAGAATTTATGACCAGAAAAGAGCGTTACTATCATCTTGTCAGGCTTGCTGAATAATACAGGTCATAAAATTATACAGTAATTTCTACATTAAGCTTGATGCAGCTGCAGTCTCATCTTCCTATTAAAAAACTTAACAGTTTAATACTGAGCAAAAAGGATCCTTAAAAACAGCTTTTTGTCTTAACTGAGAAAATGCTCACCCTACTATGTGCAAATTTCAGCAGTTTCAGCACGCAGCTGACAGATTATCACATATGCAGTTCAAAAACTTTGCTAAGTTCTGTATCTATATACAATCTTATAGACTAAGGTTGACGAGTGAAGTGAGCATAGTAACTGTACTGCATAATGAACAACTTGAGAAGCTCAACATACATTTCTTTGGAAAAAACTTGGTCCCTTCCCAAGTTTTAGCACCAAAGGTAAACAACAAAAATTTTCTTCTCTGTGGCAGCTGAGAAACATAAAGCAACAACTACAGAAAAGCACAGGAGAGCACAATGCCCCAGTGAGAATGGAAGATGAAATGAAAATACGGACCTGTCAGCTGTTATAACTTTCAGTGCTGTGCTGAAGTGCCTCTAGAACTTGCCTTGCACACAAGGCACCTGCAGTCTTATGGGAAAATGTGTCTCAAAAGAGGCATCCCAAATCATATGAAAGAACAAAACTGACTACTGCTTTTGGCTAGAAATCCAAAGTCAGAACTGGCATTTATATTTGTCACTGTGAAGTGTTACATGCCAAGGTACAACAAAACTGAAACATACCTATTATGTGTCTGGACAGATTTTTATACTGCCAAGGAAAGCTCTACTGTACTGTAAGCAGAGAGCACACATCCCAGAGCTCATTGGGCTTGTAAGTACCAGTATAAATTGTGAAAATTTTCACTAAAGATCACGCTGGACTATGATTTACTATGTTTGTTGTTTTCGGGATGGAAGAAACTGCTGCTCCGAAAAGCAAAATCATTAGCACTTCAGTGAGAAAAAGCAGGAACACCTGCCTGTCCTGCTTATGCAGAGGGCCTGAGCTGGATTTTCCCTCTCAAACACCTCCCAGTTCCACATCTCTCATGCAGGGCAGAACAGACTGAACCCAAAACAACTGCCCTCTGTACCTTGTCCCTTCCTTTCACTGAGCATCTCAAGACCTCTGGATGGTGGAGAGCACTGCAGCTCCTGATTAGCAAGTTGCTTTTTCAGCAGAACAGAAAAACAGACAACATTTGGGGCTCTTCTACACAATTAGACTTTGGTGAGATTGGGAGCTGGGATTCATAAATTCAGGGATGATTTGCAACTTGCTCAGTGACTTCACTGCTTTCAGTTCAAAGTCACTATACCAAGATCATAAATTTCAGCTTCATCTGCTGCCTTTAATGATGCCCTTTGAAGACATCCATACCTGTCCGTACCTGACAATAATTTCTGCAGCATACCAGTTTCAGTACCAATAATTATGCTCTTGAGGATTATTTCATTCTCCTTACTGATTAATATTATAAGGAATTATTTGAACCCATTAAGAATATTCTCCACATGAGATACTGGAGAATTACTGTTTAAATAAACAACATTGTCCTAGGTTTGAAGTATATTCTTTTTACCATCTTTTTGAGCTTTTGAAAGCATGTGAAGCAGTATTTTTCTAAGTGCTTCCTGCCTCTGTACTATCTCTGTTAATGGGTCGTCAATGCCTCGCCCCATGATTCAGAGATAACATCCCCCTGGACTATCTGCTGTTAATAGGCCCATCAGGGCCTTATCGCATGACTCACCATCCCATTGTGAGATGCTCTACCCAGAGGGAGGAACCAACTATTCCATCGTGGATATAAGCTGGGATTCTGAACACCACAGCAGCACTTACCTACTGGACTCCCAGAGGATAAGAGCCACTATTGGATCTTCGGACACTTTCTCTCTACAGGATTGCCGCTTCAGCAGAGCTGCTTTGCTTGGACTGCTACCACCATGGAGTGTCAGGTTGTATTCTGACTCTGTCAGTTTTCTAGTACTACTGCATTTATTTTATATATCTTAATTTCTTTTTCTCTTTTCCTATTAAATTATAATTCTGACTTGTGATCTCTCACTGGTTTGATTTCAAACTAGTACAAACATTTTCCAAGAATAATTAGTCTTGTCATCAGATAATGGCAAAGCACTGAAAAGTAATGACATTTAAAATGTACTGTTCCTCTCCTTCAGGATTTTCTGGAAATGACCTCATAAGCCAGGCTACTTTTCGTGGGGAAAACTTGAGTGGTACAAGGTGGCAGTTCACATCTACCAGTGTGTGCACTGGCAGCTGCTGTTAAAGCACACAGAATCTCTGACTGAGCAAGACCTGGCAGTTGCATTCCACAAGCTCCAAGGTATACTTTGTGGGGATAGTTTCTCAGCTCACATTTCATTATTTGCACACGACACACGCTGAATGCACACTGGATGATGGAAGCAGGCTGAGTCAATGCCATCAATTGCAGCAGAAGAGCTGATGACATTTGTGCCCTTCAGCTACGGTGCACTTAGGGACATAAAGATGGCCCTTGTTTTTTTTCACAAAGGGGAATGCATTACAAATTGTATGGATATTTAAGTTATTCTGCTAAATAGGGCAGAGCAGGACTAACTGAGAAAGGATAGAATTCAAGTCAATGAAATAGTCCTAGACAACAAAAAAAATTAATTCAGGTACTGTAAATGGCATAACAATGCCCTTCCTCACATCAGTAAAAGCAGTGATAGGAGAAAAACAAGTAAACTGCATTGGATGACTATTTCAGTGGCCATCTTGGGAAAATCCACCCCCATGGAAAGATTTATTTTAAGACTATACTTCACTATATTGATAAGCTAATCTGACTCAAGTTTTACTGCCCTGGAATAAGAGAAGGTAACACCAGCTAATGAACTACCCCAAGCAGGAGTCTGCAGTTGCTGGAAACAAACCTTGGAAAAGTAGTTCTCCCCCCTTCTGTGGCAATGCCCATATTACACCACTTCTCATCTCTAGGAGTGCCAAGAGTTGAGCTAAACTAGCAGCACTTTAGCACACAGCTTCTAACAGACACACAAACATCAAGGTAAGATCACAAGGAGCAATGTCTGCAGGAAGAGGACTAGAGAGGCTGATCTGGAACAGACTAGACAGAGTTAAGAGAAGAGAATAGGTATTCATTAAAAGGCCTTAAAAGGATAC
Organism: Chloropsis cyanopogon; assembly: GCA_013400585.1. NCBI lineage: Eukaryota > Metazoa > Chordata > Aves > Passeriformes > Irenidae > Chloropsis > Chloropsis cyanopogon. The sequence continues at coordinate 36,131 of WEZZ01036508.1, forward strand.
ACCTTGGGCAGTACAAGAGTTTGCCCAGGGCTACACCCAAGATGCACCCAAGATGGTCACAAGATGGATGACGGTCATGAGTTTTCACACTTTTAATAATTTTGGTCCGTTTCCATATTGGGGTTAATTGTCCAATTACAGCTTCAGGTTATGAAGTTCCATCCTCCTGGTTGCTTTCGTCAATCCACCATTGTTTACGCTTTTTGGGCCTGAGGCTGTAATGGTTGTCCTTGGTTCTCAAGCTGGAAATGGATTGTTTTGTCTAACTGCTCTGTGAAGAGAACTTACTAACACTTAATATGAAGTTCAGAGTTACACACTAAAACAGTACAGAATCTGAAAAATATGACAGCAAAAACTTACGGCATCACATCTTCCTTTGTTTTGCAGAAGTGGAGTTTGACTAGGACTACACAGATGCTCCCCACCCACAGATTTATAGTCAAATAACACCTTGTTATCCTACCACTGCCATGTGCTCGTTCGATACAACTGTCCGGTGCCTTCTTAGAACCCACTTAGCCGGGCATTTGACAAAAATTTGCAAGCAACCCTAGTGCAGTTTCCAAACTCATTTTGCAATGCTGGAGCACTAATGTGCTGGGTCCTACTACTTTTCCTGTTAAACGTTAACAGGGAAAGCTGTGAGACTGGGCACACTGAAGCTGTAGCAAAATATGGTTGGCTGGCAATGTGGCACACATCATGTAAATATCTCTTCTCATTGCCTGAAGTTGATGCTGATCTTCCTAGGAACACCTGCCCCAATAAAAAGGTAGTAATTTATTAACCTCTGGAGTGCAAGAAATCAAACTTCAGGTGGTATTAGAAGAACTTGCCCTGACAAAGAGTTTTAGACTTCCCTTTTGATAGGTGTGGTACACAATCATCATACAGAAAAAACATCTTTTGTTGCCATTAAAAAAAACCAACCAAGAACTATTGTAGCTTGTGAAACAAGTAAAAACCACAGGAGCACAGAGCAACTTTGATGTAGAAAAAGAGGATTTTTGATCCTTTGGTCTACTACATAAAAATAATTAAATGTGATCTAATCCCTTCAGTGACTTTTCAAACTCTATTTGGCCTTTTTTTCCCTCAAGGATTTGAGTGAATAGCTGAATTTTAAGACATGAATGAAATCGTACAAAAAGGGCGAGGGAAGAAAGCAACAGGAAAAAAAAGGAAGGAAAAAAGCAGGGCACATAAGATCTGGAAGGTATATGATTCAACATGACTTCAGACAAGATTTTTCCATCGTCCCCCATAGTCTTGTCTGCAATCCTTTGAGTATGTGAAGCACAGACTGAAAGGAGGCCACACGTTGTGCACTCTTGCACCAGACACCACAGGGATCATTTGACCTCATATTGCAAAGCAAACCATCTTTATCACATCAAATTTGGTTACAGCTGAAATCTTAATTCTGGAAAAAAGGCAGCAGATAGTCTCATTAGCCCATAATTTCAGTGCATATTTCGCTTCTCAGCTAGTAAAATTAAGAAAAAAAATAAAATAAACAAACCCCCCAAACCTAAAGAGGACATAAAGCATCATCTACTTCCCTAGTGCTTCATCCTCTTTTTATAAAACCATGCTGCTAACAGTAAAGACCTCCACAAAACATACACTGTATTTTTATCCATGGTAGCCAATACTCTCCTGTACAATCATTAAGCCATTGCCCAAGTTGGGAGTGGAACCCCTCTACACATAGGCAAAAGCAGATAGTCTAAATCCCAGGATCAGGACAGATGGATCCCCACCCGAGTTTGGCAGTGACAGCCCTGAGCCACGAGTTGCCAGAGAGAAGCAGGCTCCAGCAGAGCCATTCCCAGTGCCCAGTTCCTCAGCATGCCACCAGTCAGGGTGTGCAGCTGGCCAGGTGTGGGGGCTGCTCTCACACACCTGTGCTGGGATCAGTGGGCACAGGTGGGCAGGACAAAGGGAGTGCTTTGGGACACAGGGATATGGCCCATAGGAGAGCCCAAACTCACCTGCTCAACACCCCTCCTGAAAGGATTGTTGGATGCCGGTTTTCTCTGCATGCTGAAACAAAGCTCTGTTGGAACTTAGGTTACAGGGAATATTTTCCTACCATTCCTGAGAAGTCCTAAGAAATCCTAATTCCCAACAAAACCACTACTTTTAACCTTCATCCACAGAAAAAGCTTCCAAAACTTTAAGATTAATTAGAATTGACCAGTGTGTGAAATAGATAACAATATAATTTATCACAAAGTGAAAAACTTAGAGGTTTGAGTTTTTAGTGTAGAAGTAGATAGAAAACAAAATAGAAGATTTTGAGTGTTGTCCAGTCTCCTTGTTCTTGATCTACTCCATTTTCTGCAGTGTTAGTAACACAGAGTGATTAGTTAAAAACAACCACAGTGCAGATATTGCGTAGACAAACAAATAATTAGTTATAAGTAAAAAAGTAGAAATAAAATACGTTTTAAGAGTTAATTAGACAAAAGAGCTTTAAAAGACCTTAAATCTGTGTGTCTTATGACCCTTTTTAGTACCTTTCTCTTTATACACTAAATCTAGTGTAGACAGCGTACAGAACTTCTAATAAAATAAAAAATAAACAACAACCTGAAGACCAAAAAAGTCCCATTCGTCTCTCAATCCTAACACAGAACTTTTTAATAAGAGTCTCCCAGTCAAAAAAGCCCAGAAGAAACTCCCACAAAGCTCCTCTTTCGCTCTCTGGGAAGCTGCAATCACAGACTCACCCCTGCCATACCCAGTCTTGATCAGGGTCTCTGAGGTAACGGGTCTCATACTGCATTTTATATTCTTTCTGCTGAATTTATATGAAAATAAATTTGTCAAAAGGTGCTGTTAAACAGACTGAATAAGAAAAAAACCCTGAATATAGAAAGTGAATTTAAATTCAAAATCTTTACTAGAGTGATTTAATTAATTCAGAGGGTTTATTGAGAGCTCAGATCTTCAACAGGCTTTTACAGCTCAGATAGGCTTTTGTCAAACCAAATTTTCATTCCATCTAAATCAATTTTAGAGCGAGCCACTACTAAGTATTAATTTTAAGTAAAAACTTCCTTTAAAAACTTAGACTCTCTAAAAGAAAGGTTTTCATCACAGTATATTAATTTAATATTTTCATGCATTGTAATGAATGCAAGTCTAACACAAATGCCAGGTTAAAAAAATCCACTACCAACTATATTTGCACTGCAGTTTGAAGTGAAAATACAACCAGCAAAACACTTCTTATATATTGACTTGTTTCCTCTCACTGAAGTTTCAGAAAAGAAAGAAAATACTGTCTCCCTGATATTACCCCTTTTCTTCTTTACTCAGTGTATGGAAGAAAGTAAAGTAAAAACCACAGTATGTTGAGCAAACATTTTTACAACATGCACAGTAGAAAAGGTTCATAGTGGTCATCCTCAATTGCTTTAGGTCAATTTTTCCCTTGGTGTTTTCACTGAAAAAAAAAAATAAAAAAAGCAGAGGGAGTAAAATGCAAAATACAGGGACTTGCCAAATTTAGCTGTTTGAACTGCAAGAGTTCAGTAACTACAGCTGAAAAGTGAACTCCATTGTTCCTTTTTAAATTTCTGGAATCTAATATTGCACTATTCTTGGATATCAAGTAACATGGGGCTCTGGCTTACCACGTAAAATAACTGTTCTGTTATACAGGAAGTTCTCAGTGTCTTCAGCTACATAAAGAGCTACTCACTATAACCTAAGTTTCTTGAATTAATATTTGTGTTCAGGTTTCCTTTCATGCCCACTTCCAAATGCAAAAGCTAAGCTTTTGTTCTCAGTTCACAGTACAGCTGTTGAGCAAGAGATCAGTGCTGGGTATGAGGACGTAGCATTTTCGCATCATCTGTGCAAAGAGAAGTTAATCCTTGTAGCAATCTCCAGTCTGTATGAAAAACAGGAGTCTGTGTTTAGGGCTTGCTTGGAGGGGCAGGGTGGATGTCTTCAGGAAAATTAATTACACATTTGTACACTTGAAAAAATAAGTCAGCAGGTGGGACATTATGAGGAAACTGGATGAAAGAATGCCAAGATGACATACCAGAATTTTTTAAAATTTTCTTTCTTTGGTAAATTACAGTGTCTTCCCCCTCACTTCTGAAAGAGAACATCCATCCATCCCACAAAGAATTCAGTTGTCTTCCCAGTTCTGTGCGGATGCCTTGCCAGAGCCGCTCCCACTGGGCTCCCAATTGGATAGCTGGGTAAAGCTGAACCACCCCCACAGGATTACAGAGCTTTGGAACTCAGAATAAATAACTAAAACAAACTGCTTTTATGAAGAGGTATGGAATATAACAAGGCCCAAACAAGCAAAGACATTTTTAAGACTTGACATCAAAAACCTCTGATACGTTGCTTTATTCTGCTAGCGGAGTTTTTCACCCATCATCAGCCTACACCAAAAATAACATATTATCCTGCCTTTTTCTGAACATATGAAATGCAAGGGGTGTGGATTATGTGAGACATTAATTCTTCTCTGTCAATAGAAGACATCAAAGACAACAGTAAAAACATTTTCAGTTCACAGACTGAAGTGTTAAGTAATGTACAGAACATGAGAGGAAATGATTGTTCTCTGTTCCCAAACAAGAACCAAGAGTCATGTAAAATTAGCAGGAACAAACTTATTTCCAGAATATAGAGTTCTACTGTGGAAGTGCTTGTAGATGTACAGTGGCTGAAAAAGAACCGGAAAAATCCAGTGGGAAAAGTCAAAGACAGCACTTTAAGCTCAGAAAGGTCCTAAGCCCACAGCCCTGGGCTCAGAGTACACACCTAAGAAGATAATACCTGCCTTTCCCTTCTAGCTGGTCATCACTGCGAATGGCTGACTTAGAGAAGAAATTTTACTTTCATCCTTCAAAAATGTATTTCCAAGAAGTTAGAGTTTTCCTTCAGAAAAAGCAACAAGAATACATGGATCACAGCCAAATTGTTACTTAATATCATTTTGATTAAAGGTCATTGGAAAACAAGCTAAGAGCTAATGAAGGGCTCACAGCTAAATCCAGGGTACTGTCCTGCAGCCCAGATTCAAGCCAGGCTCTGGGCAGACAAAGGATTACCAGATAGCTCTTCACATCAACAGATGATAAGCGAGTACCACTCTCACCCTTACAGATCTCTCAAAACCTTTTGACACCATTAATCAAGTTAATGCCCACACTAAAAGGTTCACAGGAGTCAGGGGTGACTTTCTAAAACAGGTATAAAGTCCATCAGAGAAATATGCCCTATAGGACCACACATTAAGACACTTAACTGTGGGCAAGTTTACCTAAGAGAAGCTGAATTCAGGTGAAAAAAAGAAGGCTGTATTAGATAACAGGACATGGAACACCTCAACAATGTATTCTGTTTTCACGACACAAATTCATTGAGAAAAGGAGCTCTTGGACTTGGTGTTGAAATCAGGTTCTCACATTGCAGTAACATTTAGACCCACTACTGACAGTGCTGCTTGCACACACTGGCAACATCCTCTTGGTGCCCAACAAGCTGGCCACAGCTGTGACCTCTGGCAGAAACACTGCCAAGCACAGAGAGCAGAAGGAACATCTATCCAGGGCAAAGTTTCCCTAGAGGTCAGTCCAAAATTGGAACAAAAGACCAGTCCTGCCCTGGCTGAAAATACATTTATCTAAAAGGACAGAAAATATGAACTAATAAAACACAAAACCTGACAAGGCAGGTGTGGCAGTTTGTTTATTTATTTATTGTATTTCATTTTATTATGTATTGATTTAAAATGGTTTCATTCCCGGGTTCGGTTCCTCCTCCTCTTCCTTTGTTGCCAAGTGGGTTTTTCCCCAACACCTCCAACCCCTCCCACCAGCCAATAGGCGAGAGGAGTTTCACCAAACCCCACACCCCCTGCCCTTGAAACCCCACCCTGGGAGACCCTGTAGATTTCCCCTGGTTGGCTGAAATCCTGGAAAACCCCACCATTAGGGACGTGATTGGCCTGTTTGCATGTCATGTCTCCCTTCTTGCTTTCTGACTGGACTGGGCTGGGGCCACGCCCCAGAGGAGGGTCCGTGGCCACAGCCATGAGGCAGTTGGAGCCCTGACACCGGCAAGTAAAGATGACTCTTCCCAACTTGCTCTTGTATTCTGGTTTCTTTTGTGGAAAAACCTGAAAGCTCCGGCACGCGGTCGAACCCCGCCTGGTACCCTCCTCAGCTAAGCTAGCTAGGAAGGACCAGGGAAAATCTGAGGACAGTGCCTGCGGGCGGAGGTCCCCCCAAGAAAGCAAGTTGGGGACACAGGGGACCCCGGCTTTCCACAGGCAGGAATTAGTTAAAATGACGGTGAAACAATTTAGGCATAACATTTGACACAAATCCCTCCTTGAAACAGCATCCCTTTCTTTGCAGTGCAGTTTTCAAGGCTCATGTTGGAAGCATCAAGTATAAGATATTGTAAGGAGAAGGAAAGGCCATAAACAGAGAGGCAAACTTAGACCACTAGCATTATGTTCTTCAAATGGTACATTCCATGAGGAACTTTAGATCTACCAAAAATTTTATTTTTACCACTTATTACCATCTCATCAACATAAGTACATAATTTTCCAAGTTCAACCCTATATATACAGAGAGAAAGAGCTACTGTGATTTCACCTAAAAAACTATAGTTAGATTGCCTTATTTTCCCTTATAAATGCTATTACTTAATTTAGATTATATTTTAATATAATAGTTTTTTGTGTCAAATATTTTAATATCCCCTTTTACCGGCTGCTCTTGGCATTGACCAGCAATTGAGCACTAAAGAACTTCTGTTTGCCTGTAGATACCCAGTTTCTTTTCCCCTGGTTATACTGAGTGCAGAGTCACTTGTGCTGACCGATAGTTTGCCATTAATTGTGCACTTTGAGTATCCTCTGAGCTCAGCTGTCTTACAGAGATCAAGTTAGGGAGAAAATAATGATTTGAACAAACTGAAAAGGACAACATAATAAAATTAAAAAGCTAGCAAAATAGTCCTTACTGTCATTTTCTCTAAAAGGTGAAGGAAAATACCTGAGATTAGCAAGATGATAGGCATGAAGCAAACATGGTGAGGATAGGAAGGGAAAAAGTTCTAAAACTGATTCGCTTCTCAGCGTTCAAGTGATCTGTGTCTATGGTGAAAACAGAAAACATTAATTTTACAACAATTCTTGTTGCGGTGTGTTTTTGTTGTATTATTTGTAATTTAATGGTTTGCTTTGTACCCCCCCTGTGGGGCTGACAGGTTGTGACCTGAGAGAGAGAATTCAGAAGCAGGCCCAAAGGGTTTTCACAAAGAAACTTTTCCTCTAAGAGGACAGCCTTGAAGCTATCTGGAGTTCTCGGGATAGCTGGCAAAAAACTCTGTAAGCAGTCTTTATTCTCAAAACAGCAGGTGTTGTTTTTCATTGTAAGCTTACATTTCTTTCTGTGTGTTTTCAAAATATGTTCTCTCTATCTGAAGGCAATGATGTTAGAGGGGCGTTCATGTCAATTAACCAATAAGGTGATTCTCAGTGCAGCTCCCTATAAAGGAGAGCGGCCATTTTAATAAAACGATTCCTTTGGATCTCAGCCTTCTGAAGAGACATTTGGAGTCCGTGTCTTCATTCTATGCACAACAGCGACAGACCCCCCCCCTTATGCTTCCCCGATGACGCTTTATGGTTTCCCCCCACTTCATGGTTTTCCCCCGAGGCATTTGACCATCCCCCCGTGTCAATCCTCCCTCATACCTACCCCTATCTCCAGAAAGTTCCCTGCTATTCTACACCCCATTGATTTGCTCAGGCTAATATCTGTCCATATGTCTCACTACTGGTTTATGTATTGTGATCCCCGCCTAATGTTTCTTCCCCAGTCCCCTTACCATTGGTCCTTCTCCCTGCCACCCCACCTTCAGATCCCCCCTTAAAACACACAACCCTGCTCTCGGATCCCGTCCTTGCCTCTGCGTAGCTTTTGAGTTAAATAAAGTATCCTCAGAGTGGCAAGCAAGGCCTGTCCTGTGTATCATTTACGCTGATCCAGAGGGTGACTGCATGGGAAGTTCGGGGTCCCAGGGGAGTTGGAGCGCTGGAGCAGGAGCCCAGAAACGCGCCGTGACAAATTCTGATTTTTTTAGTTTATATTTTCATGTTATAATATTGCAACCTTCTCGGGAAGCATCCCAGTACACCCATGATTGTATAAGATACTACGTTCAGAAAGCACTCAAGATCTCAAAAAAAAAAGCACAATAGGTCTCAGAAAACACATACTTGCATATCCTCAAGTCTTGCTGGACAGATTCAGTTCAGCCACTTCTTCCAGCTCAACACTAATGTGTTAATTAACACAACCCTCATTTTCACTGGCTAAAGACTTCTGCCGTTGGCAGAGAAGACACACACACTCCTGTTGGTTGGCTGAAGTGCTTAAATCTCACAAAAAGGGAACCTCTGCTGGCTGCACATGCAAGTCACTTTTCTGAGCAATAGATTTTATCCTTTCATTACAGTCCTATTCACCCGTAACCATTAAAATTTACTGTGGCAGTTTGTTCATTT
>WEZZ01036509.1:0-21216 GCA_013400585.1 Chloropsis cyanopogon
ACTGCAGATCGCACTGCCGCATTTCAGAAATTACTTTCCATATATTTGTTCATGTATGTTTCTGTATGTATGTGCCTATCCACATGTACAACATTGCTAATATGTCAAATTTTTGCAAAAGTTCAAAATTATTTTTGTCTCGACAAAAGTAAAGTGGAGGCACTAATTTGTGTCTATTGTCATCCAAGTGGGCAGTATGTTTGGATTTTTTAAATGGACTTGTGTTTTTCTTGGAGTGGAAAAGATCAAAAAGTTTGTGGGAATACATACCATGTAATATTCAATTCAGCTTACAAATCTGAGGACTGATCCCCAACTGGAATGAAATGGCAGAGTTCTAATGGAGTAGAGAAAATGATCTTGGCCTTATACAGACAGAGATTGCATCCTTTTCGAGAGGCAATGCTTTATAAAGAGGCAGTAAAAGACACAAACTCATGAAAATGGAAGTTGTTTTCCATGAAATTTGAGGATAGAAGCACTGTGGAAAATTAGATGAAATATCCATGCTCAGGTATAGAAAAGGCATTAATAATAATTGCCTCTTTTCGTATGTTGTATTTAAGAAATCTGACAAATGTTAAGAGGAGCAGAATTAAAACCATGCTCAGTTCTTCAAGTCACTTGATCATGAGACTGCCAAAGATTTTTGTTAAGATGCTTCTTAAGTACCTTCAGATACAATGAAGGAAAAAAACCCAAAGCCAAACCAACAAAACCACAACCACTGGGAACTTTCTAGTCACTATTTGTTTACTGAAAAAAATAAATAAAAATTACTAATAAAATAAATTATTTGTGTAAAGGATATCAATTGATTATAATACGAGATAGAATGACATGCAGTCTCTCTTCTAAGCGACAGCTGCATATGAAAAAATGTAAAAAGTCTAGAGTCAGGTATATAACAACTGTGCAGAGTGCAATAACGCCTTTGGGAACATTTTTGGTGAAAATGTTCTTGTCCAGAAATGCAGTTGCTGTAACCCTAAAATTGTTCATGAAATAGGAATTCTTTCACTAAGTAATTTTGTGTGGGAAAGACTCAGAAAGAGCATTCTCTAAAGAAGTTTCCTTTCACCCAGCAGCAGACTTCCAATGCATCTCTCAACTGTTGCTTGTGCCAGGCTTTGTTCTGAGGGGAGGGAGAGGGCTATCAATCTCAACTGATTTTCCAGTTCACTCACCACAGGCTGCTGAAATATTCAATAAAATAGAGAGCCAGACTCTGAGAAATGAATTTGTAGCATAGCTGTTATGTCATTTACACTGTCAGTAAGAGGTTCAAGTTCCAGTCCCATGCCTGTGACTACCTATGTCTTTATAAAACAATATGTCTGTAAGCTCCAAAAGGGCTTGAAATACAATCAAAACTAAGCATGGCTTGTGGACACCCTGGTTATGTCCACACTAGGTGATAATGTGCAATAGATTGACTATTATTATTATTATTTATTACTACTCCTTTTCTTAGTCTAGCTATCCCCTAACTTGAAAATTATTTCAAGAATCTGAAAACAAATAATTCCATTTGAGGAGGTATGAAATGTTTTATTTCAATTATAAGTTTAAATTGCAATTTATCAATCACATTTTCAGATAATCATTTTGGTGACAACAGTAATAAATATAATTCAGAAAGCAATTTGTGGCAACCTGTTTTTGGAGTTTGACTGTTGTAGCAAGAACTTCTATATGATGGAGATGGGGAGAGCTGTAACAGTGGATTGAAGAAAAATGTTGTCAGAGATAAAATAATGAAGGAATCCTGCTAGGATTTACTAAAATTTGTACAGATGAATGTCAAATCAGGTTCAAAATGTTGTCATTGTCCTGGTTTAGGACAAATCAGGGGAAAACCTCCAAAAGGAACCCCCTAGAAAATAAACCTCCACCACCCCTTCCCCCAGTTCTGGGTTTGGAAAGGAACTCGTTGGAGGAAAAGTGGAAAAAACCTGTTTATTGATAAACAAACAAAAACACTCCCCAACACAAGGAAAAAGCAGGTGATACTTGTCTCCTGTGAAGGGGAGGGCGCAAAGCTTCTTTCTCAGACTCCGGAGATCCCAAATCCAAGTCGGGTCCAGAGCCGGTCCGATGATCTTCGGGGGGGGGGGNCCCAGTACAGTCATAAACCCAAAAATCTGTCTTAAAGATTTAAATGGAAGCTATAAATCAGTTACAAAGGATGAAACTTTATTTGGCTTTTGTGTAGCAGCTCTGAAGGACTGAGTCTGTTTTCTAACTAAAACTATAGGTAAAGATTAAAAATAGCCTACTTTGACTGTGCACTTCCAGAGAGAGTATGGAACACAGTGTTTTTTAAATTAATTTCTTTTAAGGAAAAGCTTAAAGAGATTTTTCTGAACTGGTCACCAGAGAAGAATCATAAAATCATTTAGGTTGGAAAAAAAAATCTTTAAGATCATTAAATCCAAACATAAACTCAGAACTGCCAAGTCCATCACTAAACCATGTACCTAAATACCAAATTTACTGGTCTTTCAAATATGTCCAAGGTATTATATCTCATGAGTGGAAATTTTAAGACATAATACCTACAATGGGGACAGTGGAGACATACTACCTATTTCAGGTACTGCAAAAGACTTTTATGACATTCAAGTCCAGCTGTCAACCCAGGACTGTGAAGTCTGCCACTAAGCTATACCACACTGAAGCATCTTGTAAATATTTTCAGAAATGGTGACTCCACCACTTCCCTGGGAAGCCTGTTCCAATTCTTGGCACCTCTTTGCACAAAGAAATTTTTCTAAATATTCAATCTAAACACTTCCTAGCACACCTTGAGGCCATTTCCCCTTGATCTTGTTACTTGGGAAAAGTGACCAATTCCTATCTGGCTACTCCTTTCAGGTAGTTGTAGCAAGTGAGAAGGTTTCCCCTCTGAGCTTCATTTTCTCCAGGCTTACCTTATAAACATATTTAAATATTCAAGTAAGAAGCTAACTCAGATACATTTATGATCAACTTATGATTGTTTCATATTTTTAATGAAGGCTATGTTACATTTATGAGCTCTGAATACACAAGTCTTTAGGGGAAAAAACCAAACCAAAATCCCCAGATGTCCCTGTCTGCTACTAACTTGGATTTAAAGTCTGAGCTGTGAACAAAGGAATTATTGAAAAATGTAGGTGAAGAAATAAAAAGTTAAGTACTTTTCCAAATAGCTTTTTACATTGTGGTGAGTTGGCCTTGGGTGACTGCCAGATGTGTTATCGATACCATTCTAGCTACAAATAAAAGGCACAGCACTATAAGGGCTGTTGTGGGAAAGTTAACTCCATCTCAGCCAAACCAAATAGACAATTAAGATAAACTAACCTGAAGTTCAAACATAGCCTAAGTGTATGCCAAGCTATATGTGCTTAGTCCAAATATAAACTTTTAAAGTGACTCCTTCTCTCTTCCATTTTGTATTTTTTCATCTGTACCATTTATATAAGCTTCCTTAAAGCTGATCCATTGTGCACAGCTACCCAAACCTTTAACATAAAACCACTTAGAGCAAACATCTCAGTGACGTGTCATCTCTCTTAATGTTGCTGTGTTTTTAGAAGTCTAATATTTTACAATCAAAGCTTAAAAAGACATATAATCTACCATAGCAGTATGCCAGAAAAATGCTGTAGGTAAAGCTCATTCAAAAGGAGGTATTGCTCTCTCAAATCTACGAATTACTTTGAACCTGTTCTTTTAAATATGCTATGTAGGTACACAGTTTGTGCTAATTGGGAGTGGGGCTGTGGCAGAGCCTCACCCCCAATGGGTTACAACCCTGAGAAGCAGGTGAGCAGTGTTGAAAGCAATGAGACACGGAGTGCTGTGCTGTACTGACCTATCACCAAAGGGAACAGAGGGCACACAGGTGCAATGCATGAACCATGAGAGGTATAAAAGCTTGGGCTAAAAAGCAAGAAGGGCAGGTGCTTGCAGCCTTCTGAGGTGGTGTGGTGTTGCTCTGTCTGGGTTAAAGTGTTCAGAAATTGTATGGTGATGCTCTGCGTGTCATGGCTGTCTCAACCGTGATATATGCTGCAAGAATGCTAGCTTTTCCCATAACAGTAATCTTGGGAAAGGGATGGTGCTTCCTTTTTATAATAGGGTATAGCTGTGGGATTACATATTTTGGTAAGGTTCAACAGTAGTATACTATGCTAATCCATTTTTCTTCCATTTTAATCTTAATCCATGATTTTTCAAGCTGTTAGTAATGAGAATCAAATGAAAATTGATATTAACATAATAGATATAAATCCCCCAAATCAAGCTGCCCTGAATTTCAGGGAAGGTGGAGACTGATCTAATAGTAGTTCTCAGCTTCCTTTGCAATGTTGTGTGAATGCCCGTTGCTATGTGTTGCACTAAAACTCCTGGTTAGATGTGAAAATAAAAAACAAACACAAATGTAGGGAAACAATAAATCCCTCACAATTTATTGATTAGCAGCCTTTCAAATTTTGCAGAATATACAAGGGAAGCATGAAAATAAGGTACAAAATGAAGATCCTGCATGTNTGCACTAAAACTCCTGGTTAGATGTGAAAATAAAAAACAAACACAAATGTAGGGAAGCAATAAATCCCTCACAATTTATTGATTAGCAGCCTTTCAAATTTTTCCCTTTTTTCAAAGGGAAGCATGAAAATAAGGTACAAAATGAAGATCCCATATGTTCACTGCCTTTTACTTGTTATTTAGCTATTGTTCCTCATTTATATCAGTGTGTGAGTGGTCAACAGCTTTTAATCATTTATGTTACTATTCAGTTGAAATAGTGATCTTTTAGAATGATAAACAAGATAAGGATGTGAAGATAGAAGGGGATATAAGATAAAATCAGCACTAATATGTGCCTATTCATGGTATGTCAGCTATTACTTGGAAAAAGCAAGGGAAAAGATCAAACACAATCTGACATTTTGCAAGCATAGTACACTTAACAAAAATCAACACTTTATTTTCATATTTTGAGAACTGAATATGGCTTCTGAGATGACTGCCTTTTTCTGCTGTGGAGCAGTATAAGAAATAATTCACAGCTCCTAGTCTTGGGAGCCAGCTCACATGTCTGGCATTAATTGAGATGTTCTGGTACATTGGTAGCTATAGGTGGTTTGTAGTCCACATTGTCAAAGAATATAAGGGTCATCTTGGCATTTTAAACTAAGTGTCTGGTCAACTCAACTGTTACTTAGATCAACACTTTTAGGTGAGTTTTCTCTCCTGCCTTAGTTAACTTTGTTAAACTGGGTTCAGCCATTCCCTGGAAGTACCTACCTGTCTTACCTTGTTTCCTTCTTCCTACCAGGTCTTGTTGAACCTCTGCAAGGACATTGGTGACCTGTCTATCCCAGTGATATAAAAGCTGAAGCCTTAAGTATTTTCTCTCTTGTTTTGTAGAATGTGGCTGGGGATGGGTGTCTTTCTTTTTTTATGCATTTTAAAATAAAATTTCATTCCACTTGAATAATCATTTATTGCTCAAATTTATAGCCCAAATGAATTTATATTTGAGGCGTCTTCCATGCTTTCGGTATATTCTTGTACCTTCTGCATCTTTACCTCTTTACATGCTAATAATGGTACTTGCTCTCCAAACTTGAGCATTGTTTTATGAAAACAAGCCATGTATCGAACACACTTCTCTTACAATTTAGCTTTGAAAATTTGGGAAAATTACTCAATTCAGCATTCTTCTCTTTTGACCTCATGAACCTAAGTTTCCATTGCTCAATATATTTTCCATTTTCATTATACATTAACCACTGTTAGAATTATCTGATTCTGAAATACTGACTGCTAATTAAATTACTGCCATTTTCAAGTGACTTCCTTCAACAGAAAAGCACAGCTGTACTTTATTTACAGGCAGAAAATTTGAATGCCCATTGTCTGTGAAGGAGGACTTCTGCTCATAGCTTTTTATGTAAACAGGGAGTTGAGTACTTTATCATTCCTTAATGGGATAGGACAAAGGCAGTAGTTAAATAAGCCTGTGGCAAATAAGAGCTCCACAATGATGAATTCCATAGTATTTTCCATCTACTGTAAACATGTGTGTTACAAGCCTGAAGTTTATGAATAATGGCTTCATTTTGAAGTAATTAGAATTCTATGCCATTAACAGCAGGAAGCCTGGATAATTGTATTTCAGAATTAAATGTCTGGGAAAAGACATTTCTGTCTCTATTACAATTATGTTTATGATTAATGACAGAAATGACAACCTGCAATATAAATACAAAACAGCAAAAATTAACTGTATCCATCATGGATGACAGTATAAAAACTCCAGCGAATCAGTAATCATAGGTATAAAAAGAGCTTGATAATCTTGTTTTGTTTCATATTGAAATATCCGCATCTCTTTCCCTTATTTTTGAGGTGTAAGTCTTCCAGCTGCTTCATACCAGAGTAAGCATGAAATACTACAGTTGATTAGGTGCAAAATTATATATATTTTTGTATTGTAGACCAGTCAAACACTGTTTTGTGGGTATGCTAGAGCTTATCTTGATGGGGTCAAGGGTGTCGTTCAAACACATCTGTAGAGTAACACAACTAATAGTGTTTTATAAGCACAATATTTATTGCAGTCAATTCTATTTTTTCTGAGCTATTAAGTAGTGGACTATCTTAGGTGATATAAAGCTTCTTACTAAGCAGATGAAACTGCTTTTGGAGTTGACCTGAAATTGTTTCTTGATGCTTCCACACTCCCAGTTCTAGGAAGAAATATTTTCTCATGTATCACTTAATGCGAACTGCTTCTATTCCCAAGCAGCACCATGCCTCTGTGTTTGAGATAAAACCTCTACCAGCTGCCAATTTCGTAGTATTGCAGAGGGAAGTCTCCTGAGTTGAACCATGAGGAGCCTGCTGGCAGACATAGCAGGACTGGAGCCATGGCATAACTTATAAGTCACATCAGGTATGACTGAAAAATTCTGTCTTTGACAAAAGTCCATCCACAGCAAACTATAGACCATGCCACAGGAACTGGAGACCAGTCATATTCCCGATGAATAGTTTGTACACTGCTCTCTCCTCCTCCTGCCACATCTATTGATTAGGGTGGAGGCACAAATCTCTTCCCTACTGTTTATATCTTCGTTGACCATGTGGGGTGTTTGCATACAGGAGTGGGTACAGAAGTGGGTAGGTGTGGGTCTGCTCAACTAAGTTTGTCGGTGTAACAAAAGCCAAACCAACATCCTCAGGGCATTTGCAGGAAACTGACATTCTCTTCCAGGAGAAGTGGGAAGTTCTAAAAGTGAAGTTTTAAAATGTCTGAACATATTTTTACTCAATCTTACACCACAACAGACCTTGTCAATACAGAGGCTCCCAAGAGGATGTCTTTGTTGAATTGGACTTCACAGTAAAATTTTCTAAAGGTATTCATCATAACAGCCTTGATTCCACTTTTATTTAACTGGTTTGATGCCTTCCATTCACAACTTCACAGGTAGATACTGGATACTCTGTGTCATGAAATAGGTGTAACTCTGATATTGCTGATTTCTCTTGCAGGAAAAGGTTTTCTGGTTTGTTTTTTTGCTGAAGACTTTACTGAAAGATATCATTTGTCTCCTCATGTTTTGCTCTTGCTCCTAATTAGCCCCTATATTATCATTTAGGCATTATTCTACTAGACCTGTTTATCTGTGTTAGTCAGTTTATCAATCTAAGCCCCTCAAGGAAATCTGAAAACTGTTCCATAGGTTTTTCTTGATAGCTACTAAATAAATATATGCTTTTGGAAGCATGGGCATGTCATTGCACAGTGCCTAAACTGAGGAGATTGACTGCAAGGACCAAGAAGGTAAGTGCCGGAGTTCCACCCGCGAAATGCGCCGGCTAGCTGGGGGGTGTACGCACACGGCAGCAAGCCCACCACCTCCTAGCATGGTTGGAAGGAGGCGGCAGGTTCTTGGGTTCCACAGAATGCCCTTGGAGCTAACAGCTGAAGCCAGGAAAGAGAAGGACTTTTGTTCAGGTAGCAGCAGGTAGGTTTATTGTCCCCTGAGCTCCTCGAAAGCGAAAAGCCCAGGAAAACAAGAGAACAAAGATTAAGTACCCCTGGGGCAGGGTGCAAACAAATCTATAACATTGCAACGGGGGTAACATGACAGCGGGGGTATACAATGAGGGAACAGGAGTGGAGGGACTTCACAGGGGGCAGCAAATGAGGTTACAAATCCCGAGGACTTTTCCAGAACAAGGGTGGAGGGGGAAGGAGAGTGACAGGAGGAAAGGAGGTGTCACCACTCCTTCTAGGGAAGGGGGTAGGGGATGGACAGGTGCCTGGTTGAGCCCATCTGAGGGGGCAAGGGGGAACAGAACAAACAATTTACAGAACTCTTAATATAATAACTCAAAACATAAATAATGAAACCCCACAGGTAAGCCTTCCCAGGCAATCAGAAAAAGCCAGCCAGTCAATGAAGGTTCCTGAATTCTGAAGATATTCAATAAAAAAATGAATACTCTTAAGTGCTTATACTGGGCACCATAGTAGGAAATAACTAGTAGGAAATAACTACTCATGAACATTTTGTAATTATTTTCTCCGTGAGAGTCCTGGCTTGTTCTGTTTATCACTTGTAACACCTTTTGCAGCACCTATCACTCTAAGATCTCTGTAGTCAGCTAGCTAGGAATATATTCTTTGCCTGTGGTGTTTCTCTTCAATCATGTATTAAAAAATGTCTGCACCTGCATGAATACTCACATTCTGCTGTGCAGGAATGAACGAATACAGGTTTCTGCTATTTGCCTCGGAACCCTTTGCACACACTACTGAAGTGCAGAAACAATGTTGTCTTAACTTGGCACAGAGTTCTGCCCCACTGTGCATCAGTTAAGCTTATCAGCATTAAAATAAACAGTTTGGTGCCTAATGCAGCCATGTTCAAGAACACCAAAAAGGCCATATTTCTTTTTTATTTTTTTAAGCAGCTTTTCTGCAAACCCAGGGATTCTGGCTCTCATAAAAGGTGATGATGGGGTGTGGAGCACAGGTCAAACATCAGATCTGGAGATGTAAGAGGCAGTCAAAAGATCACCTCAAAGCCAGATTATGTTTTCTTGCTGTCAGACAAGAAAGTAAATCTACATGGCCATAGGCATTACCTGTTGGTAATCCATGTGAGACTGATGAATTCTGCACATTATCTTTACTAGTAGGAATTTCTGGTAACAGTTTCTGCTTCTGTTTCACACACACTAACTCATGCAACTGTTTTATATAATATAGGACTAAATGTGACTTTTTTTTCCTATTTAATGTTTTAGCAACTACTGAGCTTGTTGTAAATTTGTTCTGCACTTAAATAATGGTTTCGTGCTAATTTTGTTTGTTTAAGCAGTATCTCCAAAAGAGACTAATTGTTGGATCTCTGACTCAGCTTTTGACTTAGGGTTTCATCTACATATTCAGTTTAATGAGTAAGTTTATACATAGAACTAATAGATGCAGACTTCATCATTGTAATAGAAAGGATAAATAAAGACTGTTCATTTGCTCACATACCTTAATCACTTCTCTTTTCTAAAGATTAACTTAAACTGAATTCTAGATATTAAGTAAATAAATAGTCACCAGGACACTGATTTTTATGTGAAGATCTCACAATGCAAGATGAAATTACTCCCAGGTAATATTATGAAATTTTATAGCTTTTCAGGCTCCTAATTTTTGTTTCTATTTTCTGGTGATGACCTACATGTGACTGACAGTTGACCTGAAAAAGTATTTCCCAGAACAGAAGGGAAGAGAATGTTAAAACAAAACATGACAAAATCATAAAAGGGCAAAGGTAAATCTGAACTTTCAGCAAATCAATATCTCTGTGTGGTATTCTATTAACACAATAAATCTTTTACAATGATAAGAATGTTAGAAAAAAATACTACCTTAATAAATTTATTGTCTCTTGAAGTAAAGATTGTGGTAACAGTGAGCAGAACCATCAAGTCCGAAAATCACACCATCAAGACAAGAAAGTTATCTTGCAGCCTACACAAGAGTTTAAATTTTCACAGTTCTGTTTTGGCCCAATGCCTACATGCAATCCTGCTTCACTTCTGATTTTCACGTTAAAATCTGTAGCTTGCTGTCATGTAAAAATAGGACAAAAATGCCTTGCTACATTTTCATATACAGACTGTATATTTTAATACTCACTTTGGAATATTTGTTCCTTGGGGTACATCATCAAAAGAAATTTAAGCTAATGTTGTTTAATACAGAGTGAATAATTAAAAAAAAAGAAAAGTCACCAAATGGAAATGACTGGGTATATGGTCCCAGAAAATTATATTTCCTATACAGTAGGCTATGTTGTTCTTTAAAGCCAAAACTTTAAGAATTAAGGTTTTGGTCCTCCATGCAATTTCCCCAGTCTCTTTTCACTTTCCATTCTCTAACTAAAAGCATTTTGCAGAGGCATCTCCAGCTGTCATATGTAAAGCATTTTTTTTTCATGAACAAAAAATGTACAAGAATCAAACTGTCAAGGAAAAAATCCCAACAAGCCACATCAGTGGATCTAAAGCTATGATTTTTCTAGGGCAATTCTTAGTGCTCAGTGTAGTATGAAGTGTACATGTAAGGAATTAGAAAAGCCCAAAAGCATAGAAATGCAGTGAGAATATGTAATCGGGGCCTTGTGAAAACTGTAGCATTAAAAACATTCCCAATTAAATGTAAGCATTTCAGGAACTAACTACCTTTCGAAGAATTTTATTCACAGGATAATGAAAAAGTCTTTTTAGAATGTATGATAATGTTTTAAAGAATTCCATTTCTAGAAAATATGGGGTGAGGTGCTATGGAAATTGCTGCTGAGTTCTAGCCTCATATGCATGGCTTTTGCCAAAATCTAGCGTAACTGTTTATAGGTCACCAAGTACAAGACTGGAATTCATTTTTAAAAAACCAGTGTCTCTACATACATCTGGCTGTGCCTTACATATTATATTTTATGGGGTTTTATATTTTTATATGCATATAGGTATATATATTTGTATTCAATCTATGTAAATATGTAAAATATATCAAAGTGAAAATGAAAATGTGCTGATGTTTTTCTGCAGTGAATGTAATTGTATCTATTCTTGGTAACTGCATGTATATGTAATTGTATCTTTTATCCAGTCTTTCTCTTGTTAATTCTCTGTAACCACAAAGTCATCTACTTTTATTATATTCATGCCTTTTGTAGACTACTTAACACATCATCTAATCATACTGTCATTTACTAAAATTTAATCCTAAGTCTATAAATAGGCTTATTTATCAACTTCAAAACTGTTAAGACATTTCTCTTTTTGGTTGGTCAATGATACTGATACCTTTTGCCTTCATGTTATGTTTTCAGATAAACATTTTTGTGCTGTCTCAAATGCTCCCTCTCTCAAAGTTTGAAGATTCCTTCCTTATATTGATAGAAACTTCCCCATTAATGTCACTTTTTCTGGCTTCCCTTTTTCTAAACAATGGAAACACAATGGCCAGGTGCATCAGCTGAGACCGTAGCTTCTTATGGTGACCAGTGCTGTATAATTTCTGTTTACACCTGTTAACCTATTTGTTTTGTCTAAATGTGTATTTCCTGTCTTATGAGACCATGAGCAGGTTGAGCTAGACTGTGAACTATAGTATTTTTCAGCGTCTGCAAATGTGCATTCTTCTCATACAGCTTCCCTTAGAGTTTCCTGAAGAACACTTGACATGCAATAGTTCAGATTTTATACTGATCTTAGATATTCCTCATGGAGTGACACATAAAAAATGTGATTGTTTTTTAAGGTATTGAGCTTCTCAATACTCAATACTTTTCCATGTGTTACAAGAGCCTGGTCCAGTTGGGCCCCTGCATGGCTCTGTCTAGCAAAGTCTGGAGCAGCAATTGCTAGTTCCACAGTCACTCAGACTGTGTTAGAATGTTGATCTTATCAAATGACTATTTTTAGCTGGTAGTTTGGGCAGGGCAGTGCTGCTTTAAAGGAGGAGAGGCTAAAGTTAAGTAGTATCTAAATTAGAAAAAGGTATACAACCTCTTTCCTTTCCTAATGTACATTTAAACATAATAATTAATATAATCATTCATCATCAATCCTTGCAACAAGTTCTGCTGAACTTGGAGAAGAGAGGGGCTGGAGGGGGTGGGAATGGAGTCTATTGAATTACACAGAATCCATAATAAAAAGAATTATGACTGTGACTTAGGGAAAGGAAGAAACGTACAAATGACAAGTATAAGTGGAAAGTGAACATTATGATCTTAGCATATGCCATTAATGTCTGACTTAAAGGTAAATAATTTCAATTTGTCTGAGTTCCAGGTTGTCCTTAGATGGCATTTGAGAGCCAAGTATGTTATTGTTTTATGTAAGAATACAGAAAAATCATTTAACGTATATTTTAAGGTGTATTCTAAGGTATATAAAGCCACAGGTGTGGCTTTCTGTCAGACAGACCCTTGGTACCTTAAGTACCTCATCCCAGTGGTGGAGGCTTCTGAGAGAATAAAAACTTGATCTATGTAAAAAAATCAAACAGCTCTCGAAAATCTGTGCCACTGGGTTACACTGTAATGGGTAACTTAGACAGACTTTATAGCGCGACACACGCTCCAACCGCCTTCCGAGCACCTGGGCCTCTCTCCTCTGGGATCACAGTACGACTCTGTTTCCTGAGTGACCACTCATTAGGACACATAGCCCAGATAAAAGATGTGGGTACTCAATCAGAAAGTCACATGGCATCTCATGAACCAAACCCATGTCTTTAATGTGTCCTTAATCTGGGTTTCAAGTCAAGTCCTGATAGGTGGTTGCTCAGAAATTAGGGTCCAACCATGACCCCAGATCAGACTGTCTTGATTTTGCGCTGAGTGACCTCAAGGAGGTGAAGCCCATAAGAGAAAACTCTTCTGAATCTGCCTAGAAGTGGGGACAGCTGCCCACTTGCCATACCAGCACCATGCTCAGGCACAGCTAAATGTGGAGCTGAGAATCTGTGTCTGGGAGAAATTCTAGCAGCAAGGCCTGCTAACTGCTTCCCAAGAGAAAGAATTTTTCTCTTTCCCAAGAAATTATATAAAAAAATCTTTGTAAGTTCTCTCTCAAAACAACAGGTGTTTTTTTCTTGCACTGTTTTTCATAACACCTTCCACAATGTTTCTTTCACTTAACCTATGGTAATAGAGGGGTGTTATTGCTGTTAACCAATCAACTTTCTGTGGTAGTGAAAGGGTCTATATAAACTAGTGGAATTTAATAATAAAATAGCCTTCTCTTCCTTCTGATGAATTGGAGTCTTTGTGTCTTTGTTCGATGTAACAGCGATAGCTAAAGGTGCTGTCTGTGGAGAATATCCTGCTTCTATCCCTGAGGCTCTGCTTGCAAATTTTCTTCGTTCATGGAAAACCAGAGGCAGAAACAGCTTCAAGAGAGTGTATGGAGATCTTTCAGCACCATGATAAATCTACTGCTGTAAACCTATCACTGCTCATACAGTACTCTGTCTTCAAAATGCCATATAACCAGTTTGAAAGATGATGAATTTGCCTTCTCCAAGATAAAAACCATACGGATTGACAGTTCTCTGTAATAACACAGATTTGCTCTAATTAGTTAATTGTCACAAAGTTCAACAGCTACCAGATTAGCAAAGTAAAAAATACTGTACATTTTCTTGCTTTAAATTTATGTGAAAGTCCTTTGTAATAAGCTGGATAGTTTTTTAAGATAGCTCTTGCTTCCAAAGTCATTCTTGACCTCTGAGCAATGTTCCCCACAGCCAAAACCATGCAATGAGGTTCCTCCCATTCATCAAGGTTCTATTGGCTTTCTCCCAGCCCTTTTTTTTCATTTTCTTTCAGTTTTCTGTCCTTGTCTGTTCCATGCTTCCTTTTCAACGTTCATCTGGCATTCCTTTACACTCCTTACACTTCTTTACACTTTACACTTCTTTACTTTCCTCAGAACCCTCCACAGTACATCACACAGAATCAATCTACATGAGCCCACTTTTTTCTCCACTAGCACTTCCAACCACAGCCATGTTTTCTGTAGTTTCATTAAGTTTTCATTTGTTCCTTGCTTGTTCCTTCAGATTTTCTTCTTCCTCCCACAAAATCAATTCCGCAGCTTCCCCTTCCTCTCTGTTTTCTGTGATTAAAACCAGTGTAGTGTTAGATAGGAGAAAAAATAAACACACACACACACACACACACACACATTCAGCCACAAGAGGAGCCATAGGAAAACTAAAAGAAATGGAAATGCTCCTGTTGGTCAAAATATTTGCTATTAAAAAAAAAAAATTAATTACCATACCTTTAAAAACATTAAGGAAATAATAGTAAAAATAATCATTGCATGTCTCCACATTATGCAACTGGTGAGAGAAAAAATGAAAGTTAAACTGAAGGTGGTTCAGTGTTCTTAGTATCCAAAACACTTATTGGCTTTAATGAAAATTCCTTTTCCTCACGGTGCAATTAAAGGGATATAATAGTGTGCCATATATTGCACTGATTTTAATATTGATATCATGTTTCCCAGTTCAGCAAAGTGCTTGCTCTTATCAGCTTCCTGGGACTCGGGTAGATACTGCAGCTACTTGGTACCCTATAAAATGGTATTTCAGATAGGCAGAGGAATTGATGAATATTCATAGCCACCGCCTACGGTTCAGCCTGGATATCATGAGGCAGCTACTTACTGTGTGGTTTTGTACAATAGAATGTCAGCAGTTATAGAAACCTCTTGCTTACACAAAGGGTATTCGTTGTAAATGAATTTAAATGCAAATTGTAACAGAGTAAATTGTTTCTTTGCCTGTTACTTTTTGAGCTCAGGACTGGAATACTCAGTTGTAATAAATAAAAAGAAACAAGTACTCACAGAGGCATGTTATTAAAATGAAGCATGCATATATATTCATGAAAAAAATGAGAAAAGTTATTCTTAATCACAAAAGAAGCCTGAGACAATTTTCTGCAAAGAACTCTTTCGAAAGTACCCATTCACAGCTACCTCAACAACTCACCTCCTGAAATCACAATTTCTACATCTCAGTGCCTCGTTGGCTAAGTGCAAACTCTTTTCTGTCCTTGTAAATCTCAAACTACATTTAATTTAGGAAAATGACACAGTCAAGAGTTGTATACAGCATTTTTCAAGCTATCAATTCAATAATTTTAAATATTTTCACATATAGATATATATATACATGTACATGTGCATGTGTACACACACAACCTTAAGGGAACTGTGTTTCACAGAAAACTGTCAATACAGGAATTCATTTACCAGTACTGTGCTGCTGTGGAACATCTGTTTGTGCTCACACAAGGCATCGCAGACCTTTCTGTAGGGAGCTGCATTGTAGTGAAGGATGAAAACTGTGCTTTATTTGCAAGGACAGCCTTTCTCCTTCCATGAAAGCAAGTGCCTTTTCTAACACTCTGAAACACATAGCACAGTACAAACTGATACTCTCCTTATTAGCCCATTAATAAACTAGTGTTGAGGTGATGGAAGCTTTCCATCAACCCGGGTTTTCTATCTCTAGGCTGCTGAAGCTTGGCTCAGTTTTCTCAATGAGTTCCAAAATCTGAGTAGATGAATCACCTGTTCTGTGATCAATGCTTACTCGATGTTGCTGAAATGTACTGACTGTAAATACATATCACAACTTTTGACTACACAGTCTTCCTTTAACACCAAGGATTTCATGCCTTGCTTGTTGGCTTTAGTGTTTGTGTAAATTGTATAAATTCAAAAACCCAAACAGAATATATTCATATCAGTAATAGTTAAGCTGAGTGCATCTTTCTTTTATGAGGGCGGAGAGCTACAGAAGTCAAAACATAACTGGGAAAAGTCCTTCCCACAGTGAAAGATAAATTCAATTGTAGCCATTATGACAATTTCCATCCCTTCCTCATGTCTCATGAATTATCACTTTTACACTCATTGACTTGTGAGATCATATGGAAATTTTCAGTTTAATTTCTATAGATAAATTTTAGGGCATATAGGACCATAACATATCATACCATGGTCTTAAAAGAGGAAGCACAATTTTGCAATAATATGTTCGTGATCTGAGCAGCCCAAACATACTGTTTTAAGGATTCAGATAGAATAGGAGGCAAGAAGAAAATGTATGATGAAACAATTTTTATAAATAGTGTTTTAGCAGAATTCTGTTGCCTAGCCATAGATAGGCATCTGTTATTCTTTGCAAGGAAGCCCTGACTGCCTTTCTGTTCCTTCTGAAAGATGAGGGAACATACATACAGCTGTCGGGTAGTTGTAGAGAGCAAGTAGTTCTTCCCTCAGCCTCCTTTTCTCCAGACTAAGCCACCCCAGCTCCCTCTGTGGTTCTTTATAAGACTTGTGCTCCAAACCCTTCACAAGCTCCGTTTCCCTTCTCTGGACTTGTTGCAGCAGCACCTCAGTGTCTTTCCTGTAGTGAGGGCCCCAGAACTGCACACAGGATTAGAGATGTGGAGCCCAGGACTCTTCCCTGGCCCTGCTGCCAACAGGAATTTTGACACAGGTCAGGATGCCATTGTCCTTCTTGGCTACCTGGGCAGGCATACCCAGCCAGCTGTTGACCAGCACTCCCGGGTCCTCTTCCTCTGGGCAGTTTTCCAGCCACTCTTCCCCCTGTCTGTAGGACTGCTTGGGGTTGTTGTAACCCACGAGCAGAACCTGTCACGTTGCCTTGCTGAACATTGTGGCCTCAGCCCATCCAGCCTGTCCAGATCCCTCTGCAGAGCGCTTCTTCTCTTCAGCAGGTCAGTGCTCCCAACCAACTTGGTGTCATCTCCAAACTGACTTAGGGTACACTCGATCCCTTCATCCCTTCAGGTAATTGATAATGATATGAAACAAAAATGGCCCAAATGAATATGAATATGAATAAATATGCAACCTGATGTACATGAGTAGTTCCCAACCCACTTTTGTTGTTTTGGAATACCAGGTATTGAAATGACTTGGAAATGGAATTCCTTCTTCCCCTCAGTTTCTATTGGAATAGTGAGAAGAGAAAAGAGAAATTAAGAAGTGTGAGAAAACAGCACATTAATTTGTATTTATGTTGGTAGAGTAGCACTTAAAAATTTCAGTAGTGTTTTTCTTCACATGCAGCTGCCCTTTCTAGTCAGAAATCAATATGAACCATCACTCTGAAGAACACATCTATGCAAAACAAAGTTCTGGAGAAAGTATGACCTAATTCAGCATTTAGTGATCTCACGCCCTTCAAGTATGTTCTGAATTGTTTTGGCAGCAGGAGAGGTGCCCAGTGTGACTCCCAGGCAGAGTCAGACACTGATCCTAAACAGCAAATGACCTGAAACACTAAGAGATACATCTTAAAAACATCTTTCCTTGTTGTATCCCCAAGTAAAGGCCTAAAAGATAATCTGCAAGGGCAGTTTTATGCCTCTTTCTTATAGATATGTGATTTTTAGGTCTACTTTCTGCTAATTTCACATAAGGAGACTATGATTTTAATGTTTTGCTAAAAAACCATTTAATTTTTTTTTAAATTTTGTAAATTTTTAACAATTTTGTTTTAATTCCCCTGGAATTAAATCTATTCAGAATAAAAATTGAACAGCCTTAGTGAAGCATTTTCTCAATATGCTTATGATTTTCTCCATTCTCTGAAGTTAGAATATCTTTTTACCACTGGCATGGTAAGGAAATGATATTACTTTCTGACAAGAAAAGCAGGTTACATTTCTCTTTTTCTTCATCCTGATTTGGAACAAAATGTAGCAATTTTTAAAGGAAAATCAGCATGGCAGATACAACAAAACTAGGAATCTTATTGTGACACTGCAAATTTTGATAGATATGCTTTTGAGAGCAGTGAAGTGTAGATGTTATCCAGGCTGCCAAAACACTGGGAACATTTTATAGTTTACAGAACAAATCTTCTTCCAGACCTCAGCCAGTGCAGACTCCAGCAAGAGAGCTTGATTTCTGTGACATCAGGTAACCCACATCCCAGCTGGAGGCTTGTGGAGCAGCCATTTGGAGAGCCTGGGAGGCCAGCAGCTCACCAGGTGAACAGCTGGGAAATCAGATGTCCTGGAAAGATTGGAAGTCTATCTGCAGGCAGCTAGCTGTCAGGAGAACTGCCCAGGAGGCAAAGTAGTTGGTCTCGCCAACCTATTTCCCTGTATGATTTCCATCTACATTAAAAAAAAAAAAGAAAGGAGGGGAATTGATAGTACTTCATCAGAATATGTTTGTATATGTATGTGTGTATATATATACATATATATATATACATATAATGCATATATATGCATTATATGATCTCTAATTCAAAGGTTTCTGCCTTGCCCTTCTGTTCCATCTGTCCCTAGAACTTAGTGCTTAACAAGCCCATTATTTGAATATACGAATTTTTGTCAACACTGTTACAGCTAAGAGGATGGACAAGCCTCTCTCACAGCTGTCATATCTCATTATTCCTTTGCTCCTTCATTCTTAGTCTTCTTTCTTTTACTGTATCTTCTTTGTCCCTTATTTGTCTCTTGCCAACACATTTTCTTAGGTAGCTAGCCGTTCCCCTGTTGAAGTGTCCAAGCTTGGTTCAACCATTTTAAAACCCCAACATTTATTTGGGAGGCAAATAGGTGAGGTATGGATATTCCTTTTCATATCACTATTAGCCATCAATGTAAGTAAAATAAAGTTAACTGACAATTCATGTTATTCCTCCCAAGTGTTGGCAGAATATTTCATAGCCCCTCAAAATTGTCACATTTGCTTATCATTTAGCTTTTACTATGCAGTTTTTCTAATTGAAATCTAAAATATCCTTAATAAGAGGTTTCAGAATTTAATTTGATGTCAGTAGAATTATGTGGAAATGGTCTGAAAACTTTTCTTATATTTTAACAGGAAAAATTAGGTAGGACAGACATTTTTGCCATAATTTTGCCCTTGACACATTTAAGACTAACTCTTGAATTATGGAATCTGTGTGTGAGCATGAAACATGGTAGCTGTGTCTTAGGTAATAAAGAAATTTGGGACATTAGTCTCCAGGCTCTGATTAGAAAGTAGGTAAAATAAATTATGTCTAGTTACTCTGACAGGAAGGATTTTTACACAAAATCTGGGACCTAATTTTAAAATCAGAAGTAGAAAGTTCAGTGTCTATTGTTAACTGTTACCTCAGATATAAGAGTGTTCCTACAGTAATATTTCCCGTTTTTTAAAATTTACACAGTGCTCTTTTTCAGACAAATGCCTACTGTAATATCTGTATGTCAAACATGTTTTTTAATTTCTGCATTTAGAAAAGTTCCAGAGCCAACACTGTAGGAGAGAAAACAATAAATAACTCAAAAAAGTGTCAGAATATCATTCCATTTGGACAACCAGAAACTTAATCAGAAAGTGAAGAAATCTGAGGGTGTAATGAATCCAGTTATTCAGCTTTTCTTCCACCACTGTAGCCCTATTTGGTTTTTTACCCATTTCTGGGTAACATATAAGCAATTCCACTGAAAGTTTCTCCACGCTACCTGCCATCTGTCAACAAACTCAATTCTGACAGGAGTAGCCAGCATCTCAAGGGTGCAAATCAATTTACTGTCAGTGTTGGATGTGTTCCAGTGCATTTCCTCAGCACAGATGAAAGAAATTGTGTCAACTGAGCAGTGTTGCATATGTTTTTGTCTGCTGTTGGCTAGGGATTGAGCTAAAACTACTAAATTCACTTCATTTAGAATCTCAAATTTTATCTGGTATGTGCATACCACACAGTGTAAGGAGAAGGCAATCAATAACGTTGGTGAGCAATTATAAAATAAGGAGACCCAGGCAGGTGTGGTAAGAGCTGATGTAAAATATAACTGTGAGTGGGCCTTGATAGGGAATAAAAGCACAATGAAAATAATGGCAGATAAATTTCATCCCTCCCACAACTTTCCTGAACTATTTATTGCTTTGCAAACCAGAACTGCCATTGCAGGAATAAAACATCCTTTTTCTAAAGAATTGAGAATTATTTTCATACAGAAATTCACCAGTATTCACCTATTACGTTTTTTTTGATAAAATTCAGGGTGTATCAAATGCCCCATTTCTAGGTACCTATCTCATTTACACCAGTGAATATAATCATTGATGGCAACTGTTCAGAGCCTCTGAATTCGACCTCTGTTTTACCTGAGCAATTAGAGATAATAAAGGGCATACATAAATTTTCCAAACATAAATTCTTGATGCCTCCTTTGATAAGAAAAACTTAATGACCTGAAAGGGTTTGGAGACAAGATCATGTTAATCCCTGCAAATCACACTGCCACAGTTTCAGAAAGCTGTGAATTCTTCAAGTAATCCACATTTGAAAAAAGCAAGTTAGCTCCATCCCTAAAGTCGGAATGTGCAATGGATAAGAGGGGACCATATTTGTCACTTTTAAATTTTGGTCTTTCTATATATAATCTAAAAATTTTTTTACAATTTGAAACATACATTGAGCTCATTTGTTTTCAGCTGCTGCTGTGTTCTGCTCCAGGGTTATTGCAATCTTACTTTTCCATTCACATGTTCATAAATTGGTAAAACATTTGCAGTATCAGTTTACAAGAACTTTACCTTAACTTCTATTAATTTTATTGCTAGCCGCAGGTGATGCTTTCCCTGTTTTCATGCAAGACACTCAAGAATATTTGAGAAAAAGCATAAAGAAAGTAATAACATGATACATCCCTTGCCAAATTCCTGAGTACTTTTTAGTGAGTTGTTGACAGCACATGGTACAGAGAGCCCTTTGTAAAACAGTGAAACAACACATAACCACCAAACTCATGCACCTTGCTTGGAAGAGGTTGCAGTGAGCAAGGAATCCTGGAATCATAGAAAGCTGTGGGTTGGAAGGGAGCTTTGCATATCATCTAGTCCAATGCCTCTGTCATGAGCTGGGACATCTTTTATTATATCAGGTTCTTCAAATCCCAAACAACCTGGTCTTCCTGTGATGGGACATGGCTTCTCTGAACAATTTGTTTCAATGTCTAAATCTACCCTCTTTCACTTTAAAAATATTGTCCCTTGTCCTGTCACGCCTGGCCTTGGTTACGTTGGTTTTTTTTTTTTTTTTTTTTTTAAAACTCCTTTTAAATATTT
>WEZZ01036510.1:1709-12120 GCA_013400585.1 Chloropsis cyanopogon
TTAATGAATGCAAACCTTATTGAAAAATAAAGCACAATATGAATCAATTGGTGCCTGTTCTGACTGTGAATTTCAGCGCTAATGCTGTACAGGATAAGCTGGGGATAATTTGTGCTTTTAATTTGTGGGGGTTTTTTGGCACAATCCAGGGGTCGAGTTTTATTTTTGTTTCAATCACAGCACAGCAGAGCTGTGTAACTCAATTTTATATATTTACTTATTTCGTTTCCAAATCTGGCACAGGGCAGATCATGATTTCTCTTCTCAGAAGTCTTTCCCCAGAACCTTTTCACCTTTGCCCACCATATCTAGTCTAGATGTGACCCTATGAACCAAAATCAGGAAAATCATCAAGGAAATAGTGGGAAAAAGTTGTTTTTTTTAGACTTATCCTGCAGCTACACCTCGGCTCTAAATGTAAAGCTGTCTCCTTGAGTCCCACCTGGCTGCAAATCCTCATTAACACTTGGCAATTTGAACAACTGCAATGGTAATTTCACGAGAAGATTTGGCATTAACAGGAGACCAAGGAATAAATAAAGGAAATTGAAAAGTTTTTTTTTTTTCCCATCCCTGCTTCTTTCAGGTGTTTTTTTTTTTTTTTCCACTGTTTAATGCCACCTTCTCTTGTACACATTCAATTGTCCCCCAGCCTTGCCCAGGATGGNGAAATTGAAAAGTTTTTTTTTTCCCATCCCTGCTTTTTTCAGGTGTTTTTTTTTTTTTTTTTCACTGTTTAATGCCACCTTCTCTTGTACACATTCAATTGTCCCCCAGCCTTGTCCAGGATGGTTACAGCTATAAAAGTGCCTGAAACTGAACACCCACATCTGCTCATAGAACAACTGCCAAGAGAAGTTCCTGTGCTGATGCAGAGCCTCTTATTGTCCTGAAAAGTTTAATTTTATTCCTTTTGGAGGGCTAAAATTATGGACCAGGTTATGGCACTATGTTGAAACAATTAGTCCCAATTACCTAGAAAATTGTGTTTAAGAATTTATTGGAAGTACTGGGAAGGAGGAAAAGGCAACAGTTATGGTTATTAAATTCTACTTCATCTCAAGAGACTTGGGCTGCACAAATCCTGCTTGTATAAACACAAAAGAGGATGCAACCTGTGAAGCTAAAGTCCAATCCTGTGAGGATTACTGGAATGACTTTGAAGAGAACAAAACTGGCACCAGATGAAAAATGAGCCTCAACTTTAATGCTACATCTAAGGTATATTAAATATTGGTCCCATTTCGCTGTCAGCATCCAAGCTGTTAAAAGAATTACCACTTAAGGTGCAAGGAATCACGTGCCCTTTGGTTCCAGGGGATGCAAAAAGGAGAATTATTGAAATCTGATGACATCAAGCAGATGAAGTGAGATGCTCTCAGCTCAACACTGGCTGTGACAAGCATCTGTACAAGAAATTGATGATGGGTGAAATCAGCCTTACATACTTTCAGATGAGCCTCAGCCCATACCAATACCAAATCCTCTTTTTGCCTTTTTTCCCCCATTTTTTACTAGAAAAAAAAAAATCACTTTTTAGGCTAATGTATCTTTATTATCTACTTTCTAACTCTTTCAAGGAATTGTTTTCCTCAGCTGTTGGACAAACCCTGCTCATGCAAAAAAAATATGTACTTTATAATTTTATTTTTTTTTTAATCTACTGAATGGATATTTTAAGAGAGCTGCTGCCTCCCTTTCCCATTAGAGCTGGCCAAATTCTGTGCAACTGATTGCTTTATTGTGGAGTCCAACTTTTGGCTCCCTGGTGCAAAAAGGCATAACAGATAAACAGCTGGAGCATTCTCTTCACTTGGAGATTACATTTGCCAAGAATGCTTTTGACTGTGAAAGCAAACACACACAGACAGACACACCAGAGAGGGGCTGAGAAAATCACCTCTGGAAAGCTGAAAAAACTGCTCTTTCCTTCTTCTGGAATGTTCTGTTGTGATTAGGAGTAGGCTGTGGAGGCAACTCCTAGTGCAGGAGCAAAACCACATACAGACGTGGAAAATGAATTCCCTAAAATCATAAAGAGCAGCTACAACACAGACAGGAATGGAAGGTAATCCATCCATCCATCCATCCATCCATCCATCCATCCATCCATCCATCCATCCTTTTCCTTCCTTCATTTTCTCTTCTTGTTCCTGAGAAATTCAGACTGCACATTTAACTCCTCGTGGATTCTGCCTCTGGTTCAGCACATATTTACTATTGTCTGTATCTCCACACATGCAGGCCATGGAAAAGGACTTATTTCAAAAAACATCCACATGCTACAAGCTGAAATCCTTAAGAAAGGAAGAATACAAAGAAAAATACAAAGAATACAAAAGAATACAAAGAAGAAAGGGAGTTAATTCAACCAATGTGATGCAGGATTATTTTAGCACTTCAAACCAGCCAAGCACAGTGACAAAAACCAAGACCAAGGAAAAGATGGGAAGATGTGTCTGCTTGGATTTAGGATCCTGGGAGCAAGGTCTGGAGACCATTTCTGTGTGCCAAAGCTGACATGCAAGCCACGTCTCAGTCACTGGGAGGTGATCTCCAGCAGGAAAGGGTGGGGACAGATGGAGCCAAAATGAAGGTGCCACCCTAAAACCTGCACTGAGGAAACCTGCAGGGGCGGCAGGCAGGAAAATTCCAGGGAAGCTCATAGGAAAGGATGGTTTGGAGAGAATGTGAGAGGAACCTGAAGGGCAGAGCTACAGACAGCACACACAGAGAGGTCATCAAGGAATTCTGAGGTGAGGAAGGAAGGGAATAGTTCTAAGAGATGGAAACACCAAGATCAAGTTTAAAATTACTGTTGTTGGATGGGGCTCTGAGCAGCCTGAGCTGGTTGCAAGATGCTCACTGCAAGGGGAGGGTTCCACCCTCAAAAATCCCTTCCAACCCAAGCTATCCTGTGATTCCATGACAGATTTTGACTTTTACTGGGAAAAGAAGAAACTTGGTTAGGAGAGGTTTGTTAGGATGAGGGAGAGAGGCTCTGGGCTAAGCCTATGGAGAGGTTTAAGGACAGGCTTCAAGACCATCTGCCCCAAAGAACTTACACTTTCCACAGGCCAAGTTCTTGCCCAAGCTGGGGCTTAGCAGAGATGCAGCCTTTGTTAAAACACGGATCAAACTCCGAGTGTGAGCCATCCCATCCGGCCTGCAGCTCTCCCCAGCCCTGAGACAGAAATAATAACAATAACGTGGTGAAATGGGATATGGCACACACCATCTGGCAGCTGTGCAAACAAGAAGAAGAAGAACCCTACGAAGAACATTATTACACGTTTGGGGACCTGCTGATTACATTGCCTGTCTAAAGTTAGACATTTAGGTGTGTAAAACCTGAGAACACAGCCTAAATCGTGGATAATTTAATAGGTTGCACATGGACTTCACCTCCAGTTTATTAATTCTTTTTTTATTCAACAATACATCCCTTTTTAAAAGGCTTTCTTGCTCTTATGGTGAGCTGCTTAAGCTGTAGTTTCAAACACGTGAAGCTGAAAAAATAATTACTTTTATTTTACAGTAGGAGTATGTAAAATGGTCCTATCAAGGTGTTCAGCATTGCCATAGAGCTGAGATATCAAATTTCAAATTAATCTGTCACCTGCACAGACAGTAAATCCTCTTCCCCTTTGAAAGACCAGAGGGGGGGTTTATTCATACTTTTTTACCTTTTTTTTTTTTAATGAAGGAGAAAAACACAAAGTGATTAAGGAGAGTGTGTTAATAAAAAAGCTCTTTAAATCAACAAGCTTATGGATTTTGAAGGCCTGCCAGGAGAGTCATTAACAGAAAAATGTTCAAAAGGCACTTAAACGTGTTCTCTGACTTCAATAGATTTGTTTCTGTCACCTCACAAGAAAACAGAACAACAGAGAGCTCAGCCCCATCATCCCCTGGCTGGTTCTGTGTGCTCAGCAGTGCATTTCAATTACCCACTCAAGCCTGCCTGTGCTGCCAGAATTCCCTCTCTTGCTCCCTTCTCCACCCAAGAATCCTCATCTTTCCTTCCCCTACCTCACATGGACTCTTTCTGCTGGTTGAAGCTCTGACTCCTCACCTCTTTAATCCATCCCTATCTACCAGGGCAGTGTTATTCCATCACACATGACTTGTACATGGTCCCTTATGCATCCCTGCATTCTTTTGTCCATCTCCTCTCACTGCCTGATGCCAAATTCCTCATCTCCCTGGAATGCAGTGAGGTGTGCATCAGTCTGGTGCTGCAGCAGACAGTGCCTGGGAGAAGAGAGATCAAGTTCACAAATAAAATGGACCAAACTAAAATTGCAGGTAGTTAAATCTGATTTTTATGGGGGAGTTCCTTGAATCAGATGCCACAGTAACTCAGAAACAGACCTCAGGCTCTTGAACCCATGGTCCTACAAGTAACTGGCCTTAGCATCACCAAGAAAAAAAGTTTTCCTCTCAATTGCCCTGTAAATGCAGGAACATTATCAGCTAATATTGATTCCCTTGTTCTTTCATGCTGCCTCAGGATTTAAAAGCATTGCTGCAGAAAATGTGTTTTCAATGGAGTTCTGTTTCCTCAGGTCTTCTGTCACTCCCACCACGACACTTTTACACCTTTTATTCATCTCCTAGCCTAACCCTATGGTTTTCTGCCTCATCTCATCCTTTCTGTGATTGTCATAACCCCAGCTCCTTCCCTCCTGCTTTTTCCTCTTCAACACTCAGCTTTCTTGTCCACTCCTGCATAAAATGTTGGTTTTGTTGACTCCCTTGGCAAGGAACAGGACGTGCTGTGCATCAGCCCTGTGCATCCTCATGACCACTGCCTTGCTTCTGCCTGGCACCAACATCAACTCAGCCCCTCTTCTGATCCCAGATGCTGACTTCCACACAATTCTGTCAAATTTGGCACGTGGAGTGACAGCTTAAGCCTCATTTCCTTAGGAAACCAGCTCAAACATTTCACTTCCTTTCTCTAAACTGGATTAAATAACTGCAGGCTGGATGGGGCAGCAGCAGGACAAACATGACCTGGTCAGGAACGGCGCCAGGGCTCACAGGTGCTCCTCTCCAAGCCGAAGGAAAACAGCTCACGGTGTTGACTCATCTTTCAGCCCTCAGATTCCCCTAATTGCTCAGTGAATTATTCACCCCAGCTTGCTCTTCCCTCCCTCAGTCCTCTCACACCTACTCTGCCCTGAATTTACGCTCAACACCTTCCCCTGAAGCACCAACAAGCAGAAAATCAGAAAGTTTGCTCCCATTTCCACAGCATCAAGGACAGACTCTTCTGAGGCTTGGCTGCAACATCTGAAGACAAGGCAGAGAAACACTTTGAAGCCCTGAAAGATGAGTGAATACATTGTAATAATCAGGCACAACTGTAGTTAATAAAATATCCTGCAGGGGAAGGATGGACCTGCTCTAATGCCGGAGAAGAAGTGAAATTGTTCAAGTATTTGTGACAAAATACTAAAGGAGGAAGGATCAGCAGTAAAGCACAAGTTGACACAGCACTGGCCCTAAATTTAACTGGAAAACCACTTTTTTTTTTTTTTCTCTGGACAATATATTCCTTTAAAATACACAAATCATGTAGCAGCACAGCTTTTCTCCCTCTGAATTCAGCAAAATAAATGGCATTTGAAGTTACTTTCTTAGTAGCACTCAAAGCCTAACAAAATATCCAGTCAGAATAATGAAATCAGGGATCTGAGCTGTTTGAACCAGCCTAAAAGATGCAAGAAATTAAATGCTGGCTATAAGATCCTGGCTTTTAAACAGCAGAGTTTCTCTGCTCCCCCAGATCCTGTCAGGGAAATATTTCAGAGAGGTTACAAATCTTAATCGAGCACAGCAGCACATGTCAGCAAAGGTAAGTAGTGTCACTTGTGTGCCAAGGAGGAGGAAAGGAGGACAATGGGAAGGAGCAAGAGGTCAAGCCTGGGGAGCAGCAGAGCCTGGATTAACCAGCCAGGCTCTGCTGGATCTCAATCCAAGCTTAAAAATCACAGCTTGGACAACAAACAAAAAAATTGGTGGTCAAATGTGATTGAATTTGAGAGACTGCCCTAGAATCAATCACAACAAGGTTAATTCTCCTAAACTCTCACTAGCAAATGCTAATCTACCCTGGAGTAAATCCATGATTCCAGAATAATTACGGATGCAAAAGCAATTTCTAAGTGAAGAACTGTGCACTGCTTTCTTTTTTATTCCTTTGCCTCCCCAAATTAGGAAGGACACACAAACAAAACCTTTAGCAAACTCCTCACAGTAAAACTAAAACACAAATAACATCACACCTTGGAGAGGTGATGACTCTACAGATGGATTCAAAAAACAATTGAGCTCAACAAATTTTGAACAAACTTTTGCACTGCCAGAGAAAAAAGAAAAACCAAAAAATAAGCAAATTAAAACACAAAAAAAGGACATCCCAGAAATCCAATCAACACATAAATAACATGTTCCCTATAAGGCTTCTACCAATGTTTACAATACCCTAAGATAAAACAATCTTTAGGGACTTTAGCCCTCCCTAAGACAAAACAATCAGAGCACCTGTGCACTCTGTTCAGTCCATTCTCCTTCCATGAAGCATAATTTGGGCTATTTTCTCTTATTCCTGGACATCTCTCGGGAAACTTACTGAACTTTGATAATCTTTGAGACTTCTGTTTCATTTTCAAGTTAATTTAAAGCAGGGGAATGAATTCCAAAATGGTTTGGGAGGGAAGAAGAGAGAGAGAGGATGGGACTGGGAAAACAACTAAACAAATTTTGTTTCCTTAGGGCACAAGCCTAAAAGAGCATTTCTTGGGAAGCTGGCTTAAAACACAAAGTTAGAGTTTGGGCCCTGGAGCCGACTAAAGCAGCAGCATCTGCCCA
Organism: Chloropsis cyanopogon; assembly: GCA_013400585.1. Lineage (NCBI taxonomy): Eukaryota > Metazoa > Chordata > Aves > Passeriformes > Irenidae > Chloropsis > Chloropsis cyanopogon. The sequence goes on from WEZZ01036510.1 coordinate 8,589, forward strand.
AGCATGGTTATAAAATTGTTATTTCTGCAATCAAACAAGCAACTGGTTGCCTGGCATCAAAGAGAACTATTTGATGAATGGAGAGGTGTGAACTTGCAGAGATTTTTTTTTTTCCAGAAGTTAAATAATTTCATTTCAATGGCAGTGAGGTCAGTAAAGCATAAATCCAAGAATACATCTCTAATTAAGTGATAAAGCTAATTGGATCTGAGTTTATTTCCTGATTAGAGCCTGCACTGCTGAGATAAATACCAAGGAAAAGCTGAGGGAAAGATTTCTTTAAAGTCCTACTGAGGGGCAAACTATGATTTGATTTCATCATTATATTATATTTAATGTTTAAGATGCCTTGAAAGAACAGAGATGACATTATTTTCATCAGTTAAGGAGAAGCAAAAAGCAAGTGATATATAAATGATACATAACCACTTAATTCCTGAGCTTTGAGGGTTTTGGTATTACAAAATCTGAATGAATGAGGGCCCATTGAAGCACACAGTGATGCTGTGCTTGCTGTGTATTAAATAAATCAAACTTCCATTTTTCTGGTTAAAAAAATAGGGGAAAAATTAAAATCACCAGAAATAAACCCTCCACAACCCAAAAAACCCCAAACTTTCTGGTATTAACTAGAGTCAAACAAACAGCTTAAGTACATTTCTCAAACAGACACTGACTCTTGTGGAAAATCTAATTTGATTTTACTCAGGAAGAAAGAAACAAAAAGCCAGTGAGGAAGCTGATCCAGTTAGTATTTTGCTTAAGGACACATTTCCCCTCAAGTGCAAAAACGCTGTCATTGGTTTTGATATTAAAGCATCTCACTGGATTGCATCAAAGTGCCAAATTCATTGCAGAATCAGCCCCTAAATCTCCAGGTGTAACAGCAGGAAAACCAACATGGATCTGAAACCAGAGCTGCAGCAGGAATGTCTGCCCAAATCTAAAGGGCTGGCTCCAAAAAAGTGGAATTTTCCCAGAGGTCTCAGTAAGGGGTTAACTCAGATGCCAAGCAAATCTAATTTAGATGTCAACATTGTTAATTATTTAATTGCTCCTAAAAGCACAATTGGTGCAGGCTCAGCTAGGAATGACATCTCATTCCCGAGGCAAAGCTGGGGGAAGGGAGGTTTGCTTTGGGAAATATCCCAGTTTGGGAAACATCCCCTGCATCCCCCCTGCCAGCACTGCTGGAGGCAGCTCCCAAACTCCCAACTGGGAGATCCTTCCCACCAAACCCCCTGGAGATCCCATGGATTCACCCAGCCCCACAGAAGGCTCAGGAGTGGGACAAGCTCTGCTTCTTGTCCAGGAGGAAACCAAAACCATCGACACCATTTTTGTCTTACCTGTGATAACATCTCGGCAGCAAAAATTAGACATTTCTTGGAGTAATTACTCTTCCTCACAGACCCACCAGTCTGAATTTATCCTTCTGTATGTGATATATCCTTCTGAATGTGATATATTGTTCTGTCTGATTTTTAAACACACCACTTCCAAGCTAAAAGAAAAAAAAAAAAACAAAACCATTACACACTGGTGGAAACTTTTTCACAAATGATTTTGCTCTTAACCGAAAGAGAAATTTTCATAAGAGGATTTCTTGGAAAAAAAAAAACATTTCCATTAAAATGGCATCTGGATAGGTATACATAAAGATATTTCATCTTCAGGAAAAGGACAAAGTGAAAAACTGATTTTTTCTCTTCTATGATATTCATGACTCTTTCTCCCTTGGAAAATCCAGGCTGGGAGAAAGTGCCTGGGTATTTGCTATTGCCACACATGCGTAGCTCTGAAATTCATTTATTATGGAAATCAGACCTGCTTTTGTGCCATATTGTAGGACATCCTATAGATTTATTCACACTTAATAGGATTTATTAATAGACTTTTCAAAGAAACCCAAACTAAACCACAAAACAAAAAGAAACTGTGGTTGTTAAGCTGATTTAAAATCATGTATGATTTCCAGTTGAAGTTTTTAAGTTGCCACTTTGGAATGAAATAATCAGCAGTTTCAAAACATAATTTTCAAATTTCAAGTGAAATGGCATAAAACCAGAAAAATTTTGTAGAATAATGTCCAGTATGCTAAAGAGATGAACTCTCTCTCTCCACATATTTCTGTGGCACCGAGACCCTACAAAAATCAGACTTGTTCTGCTTTACACTGTGTCCTAAAGAATGGAATTAGATTTAAATAAAACACACCCATCTCCACCAAAAATCTCCACCATTTCCTATTTTAATCACTCCACAAATTTACAATTTATTCATATTTTTCCTCGTGAGATTTGGATTATTTCCAAATTACCAGGTAGCCTGATAAAATTTGGGCATTACAGGTCAAAACCACATGGCCAAAAGTATTTTGGTGGGAGGATTTCTTTGAAGAGAAGTGAATTTCTACTGCAGGTAAGATTTTGTGATTACTTCCTATTATCAGCGTGATTTCTGATTTCTGGAATTGGAAACCTCTTGCACAGTCTGGATTCCTAATCTCATTTAAACCCATATTTAAATGCAGGATAACTGATTAGCCAACATCCTTCGTGCTACACAACCACACATTTCATGTTTTTATAATGAAAATTGTCATTCATTGCTTTTTATTTCTCTAACTTTGCACTGAAAAAAAAACCAAAAACACACACAATGAGTTTTCTTCCCTGCAAATTCAAGGATTTGAGTTTTTCCACAAGCAAAACAGAATTAAAAATACTTTTCTCCACAGATGTCTGCTGGGCTAGAGAACAACATTTCACATTTCCTATATATGTGAACTATATTCAGAGTTTAAATTTTGTCTGTAAACTTCATTTTCCTTTAAGTCATGATGCTTGTATGGATTCCAGAGCACTTACAAAATGTTTTTAAGTCAAACAGATATTACAAGATCACAAATTCATGTTTCTTTGTGCTGGGTCTTCTCACTGTGCAAGTGAAATGAGATTCAACTTGTGCTTCTTATATCCTATCCTCCATAATTCAATAAAATGAGATAATTTCAGTTAGGAGATACATATTTCCCCCTCAAATGTCAGAAACTCTAAATATTTTATAGTTCAAATTACATCAACTTGAATATTGTGAGGGACTCACAAAGTATTTCTAAAGTGAAACATATTTAGAAAGAGTTATGGATTTCTTCCGTTACTCTCTGCTTCTTTTGTTTCCTATTTTGAATTGTTGGACATAAATTTCTCATTCTTTCAAAGCCACAAATATATCACTCAAATTTTCATGGTGGGTGCAATGCTGGGAGATTGACATTAAAACCAGTTTCATATGGGAAACTATCAAATTGGCTTCATTTATTTCCATTGCTTTACCATTGCTGCAATTACTATGATTTTATTTCAGTAAATCAAGGAAAATTAGGAAAAGTCCCCTTTTTAACTCTAAAATTGGTTTCTGTGTCATTTTGAAATTAGCAATTACATCTGAGAAAATTCTGTAATAATCCAACAACTTTTTTTTCTAAAATGAAACATTAAATAAAAATAATTCTCTGGAAATTAGCATG
>WEZZ01036510.1:21193-37570 GCA_013400585.1 Chloropsis cyanopogon
CCCCCTCCCCCCCCCCTTGCCTGAGCATTAAAACCTTTTTTTTTTTTTTTTCCATACCGTGGCTTTTTCCTCCCCTCCACCCTCATCTCCATTTGCCTCCCCAAGAGCCTTTTTTGGGGAGCCTGAAGCACCTGGGGTATTTTTGCACATACAAATGACACCCCAAGAATGTCATCTTCCTGCATGTAACACTTTTCACATGAGAAAGATGCCTTTAGCCTTCACAAAGAGATTAAAAAGCAACATTTTTTAAAAAGTGAGGTGGTCTTTGGCTTTTAGATGCTCGTGGTTGGATCCATGGCCATGGCTGCACTTTGTTATCTGCTGCTCCCAGCAAGCCTTCTCTCCTCTGCAGCAGATTTTGCTGCCATTCCATCAGGCTTCACTCCTAAGTGGCTTCCAAGCCACCAAAAGCAGCAGTGTGAGAGAAACTCAGCTGCCACCGAGGGCAGCCCAGACCATGTGCTGCATCTGCCTTTCCCTTTCCACTCAATGTCACGTCCTGTGCCACATTCTGGCTGCCTCAGAAAGGGAATATTTCAATATCATGCAAAAAGTGAGCAGTTCACACTATTGTCACTATTTTTTCTTCCCACTCTCTGAGTGATATTAAAAAAAATAAACCAAACAAAAAAATTTAAAAAAGGAGGAGGAGATCATTGGGTTTTTTTTAAAGGAATGAAAAGGAAACACCGTTTCATTTCTGTCTGGGGGTTTTGCTTAACACCCGTTTGTTCGCACAGTCCTGCTTGCAAAAAAATATTTGTTTGATATAAAGGACATTGAATAATTTATGCAATATTTAATAATGCAGTAAACCAGGGAGAGTTCAGCAAGGCAGGCACGGCACTCTACATTATTTGCCTTGCTTTTCCAAATAAACCCCCACCCTTAAACACCATTAGCACACGCAATACAGCAAAAAAATAAATAGAAACACTAATTTGGAAGTTAAACAAAGCATCTGGATTAGTTCAGAGACTACAGCATCAATTTTCCATGTCATGTATTTTTGATTAAAAAAATAAATAAATAAAAAGGGGGCTACAAGAACAAAATCCAAATGAATGGAACAGGATTTTTATCAGCCTCCAGATCATTCCAAGTGGGTCCAGAAGCCATGGGAACAAAGTCAGAGCAGAGCATTAGTGTGGGAATAAATGACTGATGGTGCTCCAGCCTGCTGCACGGGGGATCCTGAAAGCAAATACATTTTAGAGCACCAATAATTGCATCAAGCCAAGTCCAAAGCTTTCACAGCGTATTAAGGGGCTCCTGACTTTTCATTCTTTAACCAGCCATAATATACATGAGCAATAGATCAACTTCCAGGGCAATTTACTTTGTTTTGTGGGTTTTTTAAAAGCATTTAATATACCTTTTAGTCCTTCCTCAAATCCAAGTTGTTTTCCTGTTTTGGCATCTGCAACCCAGCTTTCAAGAGATTTTATTTTTCTGAGTAAGAACAGCAGGAAGAACTCTACCTACAAAAAAAATGTTTAGAATATTATGTAACATTATAAAGAAGATCTTAATTTTTTCCTTCAACTTTCACATTTCTTAAATATTTTGGTGAGCCATACACCAAGGCCTGATTTTTAAACAGCAGAGAGACAATTAGGGCTTAAAATCTTTAGAAGTTTAAAGGTAAACTATATAAGTCTAGGTTTTGAGTACTTTTGTATCCTCCAAATTATGATTCAATGCTTAGTTTGTTGAATTAACTCCAATGAATATAGGTTTTCTTTTCAGACTGTCCATTTTGCTGTCCAAGAATAAAATGTGGTTTACTGAAACTAATGCGACCTTGCAGTTGTCCTAAAATTATTATTATTAAGAGTTTGAGGGTTTTTTTCCTTTAAAAAGACCCAACCACTCACATAATAAATGGGCTAGTCTTTAAATTATTTTGTACTGAATAAAAGGCAAAATATTACTTATTTCCTACTAAAAAATCGTGTCACCATATTTATGTTCCATCTTTCTTTTTATAAACACTGGCTTTAAAGATAAAAGCAAATACATATTTTGGAAGTTTACGACTTTGCATTCATCACCAGTCTCGGGATCTAAAGGAGATGGTTTTTACTTGGACTGCATTCATGTGAAAAAGTAAAAATGAAAATGAATCCTTATGATCTCTCACCTGAGCTAAAGCAAGTTGTTCTATCTGTCACCATCCTTGTTTGCCACGAGAATTCCTAATGCAAGTTATGTTTCACTGCAGACCATCAAATGCATTGAGTGCCCAGATATCACTTCAAACCAGAATTTTCTCACGGATAAATCTGCCCCCAAATTTTACTTTCCTTGACAGATTTATTGTTTTCATCAGTCTGGAAATGAGTCTGGGATGGTGACCTCAAGGAACTTAAAAATCTCCCTTCTGTTGAAGCAGGGGCTTTTGTCAGTCTCTACTTGAGCTGTTCCAGAATTTTCGTGGACTCTCTGAGCAATGTAACAAGCTCACAACACTCATAACAAGAGGCCAATAATAACAATAAATAATAAGCTCCAACTCTACCAAGGAGAGACCAACAAAGATTAAGCATTGTGGTAATTAATCTATTAGTGTTGCAGAAAGCACCAAAACAAAGGCAATGCCTTTTCATTATTGTATTTAAATATTTTATACTCTTCGTGCTCATCAACGCAGCCATAAGCCACTAAATTGCAAGGCAGGTGAAGGAGCACGTCAAGTTCAATTCCTGCAAAATAAACCAGGATGTGCAGGTGTTTAATGATTGTGTTTGTATCTAGAAAAGCTTTATCATTACAATGCACTCTGCTATTTACAGAGGAGATAAATCCCACTGGCTCTCAACTGACAAAAGCCCAATCATTAGGCTAAATTTCATGTTTGTCTATCTAGTTCCACATTTGCCATTCTGCAACCCATCCATTTAAGAGCATGTGGAGTGAAAAACAAAGGGCAGGAGGGCAGAGAAGGATTTTTTTTTTCCCAGGTCTGAAAGCAAGATCATTTTGCGGGAAGACAAGCACGTTTATTGCCCTTTCTCCATCCCAGAATCCGAGCCTGAAAAGCGAGTTAAAACCTGCAGATGGCCTCTCCAACTTCCAGCAAGAGGCAGGGGAGGAGGGAGAGGCAGAGTGGGCAGCTGCTGAGGCAGAGCTAATCCGAGAGGACAGCTCCTGCTTATCACAGAGCCATTGCTGATAATAAAACCTGAACCGAGCCGCCGAGCGCAGCCCAGCCGAGATCCCCCGCCTCTTTAATTTTTAAACTTATGGAAGCCCTTGACACTGAGGTGGATCAAATATCCCTAGTTAGCGTGCAAATACTTACTTAAGCAGCCCAGCAGGCCCCCAGTCTGTGCAAAAATTTCAGGTGAGCACGGTGAAACAGCCCCTAATTATGATGTTCCATTAGGCCTTTCCCGAGCGCCGCAATTGGCCCTAAGTGGTCACGGCCGATTTATTTCAATTAGTTTTTCACGGGCCCGGAGTTATGACAAATTCATGTTTTGGCTGCAGGAAATTGGTGGCAATCACAAAACCACCAAAACATCAAAACATCAGGGAGTGCCCCCCGCGAGCAGGGAGGTGGCTCAAATCCCTGGGCTGGGAGAGCGCCGCTCCAGCTTCTCCTGGGTGATTCCTGCCCTTTTAGAGGGTGGGGAAAATTAAAAAAGTGCTTCCTCTAGATGGCACTAGGAAAAGAAGGTTGTGTTCTAGTGCTCCAGCAAAGAACAGCTCTTTGGATGCAGAATATTTATGTGTTTTGTTGCCTTTTTTGTCTCTGGCCATACAGCGGCTGCACGTAAAAAGCAGTTGTAGAAACTGTGCATATATCCAAAATAATTATATTAGATGATATAATATTAGTTATATTATTAATTAATATATTATATTACATCTAAAAAAGCAGAAATTGGAAACACAACCAATAAATTCCATCTATGTCAGTAAAAGGAAAAAAAAAAAAAATCACTTTTCAGTCTACCCACAGATTCAAGCGCAATGTCAAATTCAGATGTAAGCAAATTTCTTTCTGAAATCCAAGGAGCTGAATTTGACTCCTTGTCGTTCTAAATAACACCTTTGTTGTGAAAAAAAGCATCAGATTCACACTCCTTAATGCAAGCATTAATTTTGACAGCCTGAAATGTTTTCATGGAGTCATTAATTTCAACAGCCTGTCAGGTAAATTCAAGTGATTGAAATTCACCTATCTTTTACAGATCAAAACGCCTCACTTCTTTCCCAAAGTTGCCTTAAATCCATAACTCTCCTGGTTAGTAATTCTTTCCTTTCTGAGTTTTCCCTTTCTATACCATAGAGGGAAAAAAAAATCTGACAGCACTAAAGAAAAATGTTGTGATATTAAATGGTAGTAACCTATGAAATCTATTATGATGCAGTCTCATGGCATGATTATATTGATTTTCTGTAGGATATGCACCATAAATATTGCCATAAATTGAGCTACAGGAGGATCATTTTCATAGTAGTACAAGGAAATTAAAGCTAAGTGGAAGCTTGGCTACATCCAGGAAAAGCACATGGTTTGGTTTATAAATACTGGGGGCAAAAAAACACCCACATATCTCAAATTATTTCAGCATCTCACTATTAGAGTTTACCTTCCAAAAGAGTATTTTTCTCAAAAGATTAAATTTGTGTCTGGTAGAAGAGCTGGTTGAACATCTTCTGAAAAAAACCCAAAAAAACAACAACAGTTTCCCATTTTAAAAACATGACCTCTTCATATAAATGAAACTGTTGTCAAGAATATGACTATTCTGAAGAAATTTTTCACTGAAAGAATAAAAATATCTTGATTTCGTTATATTTTTTTAATCCTTTGTTAAGAAATATATGTGTATATAGGAAGAGTATGAAAACAAATGTTTTATTTCCAAATTAGAAAGCATGAAAATCAGTGTTCCACTAAAAAAAAATAAACAACGTGTTTTAGAAATTAGTCATGTTTGTCCTTACAGATAAGCAAATCTTATCCCTCTCTGTCTATTTGCAGCAACATTGGAATAAAAAGACTAAATTCGTGGAGAAAAAAATTATACCTATAGTATAGGTATATTTCTTTTAAGTAAATAAATATTTCTTTTAAGTAAAAAATAACCCCTGGAACAAAGTGACTCCATGCCTTTGATTTTCAATAAACATATCCTTAATTTTACCAGGTTTAGTCAATATTTTTTTAATCATTCTTTAACTTCAAGTGAAGTAATATTAGCAATAAATTATCAGTAATAAACTTGATCTGAAGTCACTAAAATTGCCTGCACCCCATGATTAGAACTGTGGCAGAAGTGCTAACTCTAAAACCATACTCAATTTTATTTGCCAATGGGAAGACAGACAGTCTGATGCAGTTTTAGAGAAAATAATTATTAATATCAATATTTGTTCATTTCCAGTCAAGCTCTTAATCCATCTGCTCCATGAGAAAGAAATATGGATTTTCACAATGGTCATGTACCACACTTCAGTTTGGGAAATGGTGAAATATTACTTAAAAATAAATTTTGGTCTGAGAAGGAATATTTCCCAGGAGTTTTAAGAAACTGAAAGGACAATGCTTGAGCCTAGAACATTAAATAATTTCATTTTCTAAGGATTTAGAGGAGTTGTATGGTTCCACAGCAGCACAAGAGGGAGGTTCCCCCTACCAAAATCCAGATCCACACTTCAGAGCTCCTGTTTATTTATAAAGCAGTGTAAGTGCTCTGTAATTTTTTGTTCTGCTTTTAACTGCAAATAAACATTTGGCCAAAAGGTATTTCTAATAAATATTTCCTGTAACTTAACCCTCCAAGAAGATACAGGAACTCAGGAAGAAATACATCATGCTGCCCAAATTTGAAGAGCATCACAAAAACGCATTGTTTAAATGTAAAAGAAATTTTTTTTCAAAGTACTTTGTCAGTGAAATACATCTATAACATTTTAATCACTGCCATCCTAAAGAATGTAAAAATCTAACTGGGTAGAGGTTCTAAGAGCTGGAAAACATTTCAAGATCTTCTGGCATGCAGGGACATGAAATAACTACCTTGTGAGGGCACACCTCAGCATTTTCACATATCGAAAGTTGACAAAATAACACTTTCTGTTATACAGCAACTGTTTTTGTGGGTGAGGAAAAAAAAAAGATTGAAAACTTTCATTACACAGCCTTCAAATCAAGTGCTGACTTATGCATATTACACTTTTGAGCACATACAAGATATGAATTGGGCAATTACCTGAAAGTAGATGCCCTTTCCATTAAACAAAAAAAAAAAAAAATCCAAAAAATATTAAAAAACAAAACAAAAAAAACAAACCCAAAAAAAAACAACAAAAAAAGAGGAAAAAACAAAAACTAAGCAAAAAAACAAACAGACAAAAAAAACCCCAAAAAAACAAAGAAACAAAAAAAAAAAGAAACCAAAACAGAAAAAAAAAAAAAAACCCCAAAAAAACAAAGAAACAAAAAAAAAAAGAAACCAAAACAGAAAAAAAAAAAAAAAAAGAAAAAAGAAAGAAAAAAAAAAGATACCGAAAACCCCAGCTGAGTTCCAGTATCCAGATAGCTAAAATGAGAAATTTCATTTGGAATGGATCTTCCAGGTGAAGCTGACTAGAATTTATCCAATTTCTTGTCACAGGCCAGGGATGTTCAGGAATCCCTGTGTTATTTCTGCAGCAGCCCTGCTGTCAGGCTCTGGATTTTGACAGCAGATTCCCATTACAGTCACTGCCCTGATTAATGGGAGGCTGCAGTTCAACCAACTTCAGATCCATCAGCAATAACTGGAAAACCCTGATCATGTGTAATTTGCATGAACTCCCAATTAAGCAGAAGCCAAAGACATGGAAACAGTATTTAACCTTAAAGAGAAGCACAAAACATCACCTTTGAACACCAAAATCTGAGGACAAGAGCAATTTTTTTAAAATTTTTGTTTGGTTTTTCAGGTTTTTTTTGGGGAAGTAGCTTTTTAGATATGCCAAACTGTTGTGTGCACACAATTTCATGTTATTTTGTGTTCCACTGGCCGTGGAAGTTGCTTCTAAAGAAATAAATTAAAGATACTTTGGTTTTTAGGAGTGCTGCGTGCATGCAAATTGCGTTTCTGGCTCAGGGACATAAAACAGCCTGCAGCAAATTTCTGTCCAGTCCCTCAGAAATCCCTTGAGAAAATGGGTACTCACAATATTTTTCTATTGATCCTGGATTTTTCTCTGTTCTGGCCTGGTCTCTTCAAACTTTGAGTAGTTTCAGTATAAGATCTAAAAAGTATCCATCTTTCTCAGGTTTTCATTGCTTTTTTTTTTTGTTGTTATTTGAGTCTTCAGCTTTCAGAATTCACTGTCAGAATTTCCAAGCAATCCTCCTCTATTCTTTTCTCCAGTGTTACTGTTCTTCTACAGACTCTCACCCAGCTCAGGACTTACCTAAGCAGGGGACAGCATAAGCCCACAGAGAATGGATTTTTCTGCTTTTATGGGCTGTTGGTCTTCAATGAAGATTTCTAATATCATCTGTTAAACTTTCTGACTTCAGAGTCTGCCAGAACCTGACCTACCTCCACGTTTGAAAAGCTTTTGCAGCACACATTCCTTCTTCAATCTTTGCAATAAAATATTCTGCTCCCTTTATGGCCTTTTTTTTTTATTATTATTCATTCTGTTTGCACAGTCATTAATGACCCTTCCTAGACACTTGATCCATTTTCCATATGACCCATTTGCTCATCTGTTTCTCCAACTGCAAAACCAGGGGTCAGGAATATAATATTCTTGAACAGGAAGTCTCTAACTTTTCAGTCCCAAACATTAGCAAAGTTACACCCAGGATTTTTAATTCGATGCAGCCTTAGCAAAACACAAAAGTGAAATAATTTAAGGCAGTCTTCGGAAAATAAAAAAAAAAAAATGGAAAAAAATAGAGCAATGCAGTGAGTCTTATTAAAAGACTGGGTTTCTTCAGGCTGAGTTCTAAACTGAAACCACAGCTTTAATCAACCCTTAATTACATGACTTAATGCACACCAGAAGTTAAATTCAGCCATCCAATTAAGAGAAAGTATAAGTAAACATGGATTCATTTCTAAGAAGAAAAACATCACAGGGAGGCCATCACTCAATTCCATCGCCTCCCAGACCTCATGAAAACCAAAATATTTTGCCAGGGTTGTTTTGCTTTCTGCTAAGAGAGCCAAGCTTTGAGTTTCAACATTGTTACCTGTGACTATCATGCCAGGTCTGTTGGGAGGATGGAAAACTCATAAAAGGTCAGATAAACAACCCAAGAAGATCCTCTCCATGAAGTGAAGAGGATAATAAACCTGTAGGATATCAATTCAGCACAAAATACTGAAGTGTTCTGCTAGAAGAGGTTTTGAATGACAGGATTTGTTAAATCCAAAGAGCACCCCTGAAAAGTCCTGTCACTGAGTAGATAGCAAACTTCTTGGTGGATTTCATCTGTTGATTTCAAGAGGGCAGAAGGTCCAGAAATGGCGAAATCAATGATTTTCTTTGACATCCTTTTCAAGAGGAAAAGATAAACGTGAATTTTCGGACAAGTGCAAGATATTCCAAATAGGAACTCAATAATCATTAAAACTCAGACCGAGGTCTTAGAAAGTCTTTCCAAAACTTCTCAGTTCATCTTTATTACTTCAGTGTAAATAGTTATTCCCAGGAGCCCTGCAATACTTACAGTATCACTGAAAACTGTGTTTACTCTTCAAGTGCTGAGTAAAGAATTAAACATTTTTCGTTCTGCTTTTCAGAGAATGAGAGCAGGGGAGGGAGAGAAAGATCAGCACCCTGAGGAGTGACTGAGGGAGCTGGGGCTGCTCCCTGGAAGGAGGTTGGTATCTTCTCCCAGGTAATAAAAAACAGGATGAAAGGAAATGTTGTGACAGGGGAGGTTCAGATTCCATATTAAGAAAAAAAAAAANCAGTGTAAATAGTTATTCCCAGGAGCCCTGCAACACTTACAGTATCACTGAAAACTGTGATTACTCTACAAGTGCTGAGTAAAGAATTAAAAATTTTTCGTTCTGCTTTTCAGAGAATGAGAGCAGGGGAGGGAGAGAAAGATCAGCACCCTGAGGAGTGACTGAGGGAGCTGGGCTGCTCCCTGGAAGGAGGTTGGTATCTTCTCCCAGGTAATAAAAAACAGGATGAAAGGAAATGTTGTGACAGGGGAGGTTCAGATTCCATATTAAGAAAAAAAAAAGCCATTTCATGAAAAAGGTGGTCGAGCCCTGGAACTGACTTCCCAGGGATTGAGTCAAAACATCTTTCCCTTTGGGGAATTTCTATGAAGAGAATAAATAAAAAAGAGTGAATTTTTGTCTGGAGATGATATCTTTTCCATCTCAGATAGTTTTTTTAACGTGTAGAATACCATTTCAACCAATACAAATTTATGAGAATAAGAGGAAAAGTTACCTGAAGGTTTCTCTGGGTATCTCAGTTTGGTAGAGAAAGATATATTTGTAATTGCCCCACCACCCCCATTCTAAGGAAACCACCTGAGTATTTTTCCCAGGCAAGAATATATTTGAAAAGTTGGAATTCAATTAACACTGGGAATCTGACAGTAATTCATCCACAGCAGACTCTTCTTTAATTACCAGGAAAAAGCAGCACAATGGTAAATTCGAGGTAGGAAACCACCACAGAGCAGCAACTTATTCATTTTGTAACAATGAATTTCCATCATAGCTTGTCACAGAATCTGTCCTTGTGGTGTCTTTTCCAGGATTATGACATACCTGGGCCTGGAAGGGACCTCACGAGGTCTTTAAGCCCAACCAGAGCTGGAGACTGCTCTGGAAAACTGCTCCACTGTCTCAGTGGGCTAAAAGGGAAAAAAATTCTCCTTCTATCCAATCCAAAGGGGTTTATTTCCATTTCTGCCTGCTGTACCTCATCCTTTCAATGTACACCACTATGAAGAGCCTGGTTTCAAACCACTGAAACTGTATTTTACACACATCCTTAGCTGCACAGGATTTAGATCAATTCCTGCTTCCTAAAGAGAGATTAATGTCACTCATAAACAATGCATGCAAATAACTAAATTATTTATTTTTCCCAAAATCCATACTCAGTGCTTTAAAAACCCCAACATTTTACCCTTAGAGCCATGTTTGAGCCCAGCTGTTGGGCTGGTGAAGGGCAACTGATATGCCCACACTCCCAGGGTATGCAGGCAGCATCCACAAAGCATGATTCTGAATTATTTACAAAGCTTATAGGTACACAGGCTAGGGAGAATGAGCAAGTAATGCTAGAAGACATTATTAACCAATAAAAAAATCAAGGTAAAAGCAGCAAAAATCACTTTTAAGCCACATTATAACTTTCTGAGTCTGTTCCAGCACGAGACTTGCAGCTCTTTACTTGCTTCCTCCATCTCTAGGTGACACTTGCTCAAACCTCTCAAACAATATTCTCCTCTAGCTGGGAGAATTATTTGGTTTATTGCTTCCTTTATCACACAGGCCATGAGATTTCAGGCTGTTGATTTCTGCCAGGGCACTGCACAAGAAAACACAGAGACTTCAGATGTTCTCCAAGTCACAGAAGAGCAGGAAAGCTCTAGGCAATATTGAGACCACCAAAAAAATTGATCCTGCTGGTCAGGAGCAGCCAAAAAAAAAATAAAATTCCTCCCTCTCCTCACAGCACCAATAATTTGGAGCATTTGGGCCCTTGGGACCCTGGGTGCTCTTTATTTTCCAAAACATCCCTGAAGCTCCTACGGGAATAAATATTTGGGGAGAAGCCTATGCTGCAAAGATGAACCAGAAATCACCACAGAACTGGAGAAGATGAGGGAAAGTCCATATAATTCTGTCTGGTACCCACTTTCAGTAACAAGAAAAACAAAAGCTGTGCAAAACAGAAGTTATTCCACAAACCACGAGCTCATGGTAAGGGCTAAACCTGCCCACACAGCCACCAGCAAGGCAGCTGTGGAAACTCCTGAAACAGATGACCTTGTTTAGCTGCAAATTAAGAGCATCAGTGCAGGAATTCCTAGGTGAAGTTTCATCACCTAAATTACATCAGGAAATCAAATTGAGCCCCAGCATTGCCCTACAAAAATCCAGCTCTGTTCAGCTATTAGTGATCAATAGCATTAATTCTGTAGCAGTGACTGCAACACTTGTCTTTGCTGAGAGATGTAGCACAGCCTGAGCCCAATAATCCCATGATACAGCACACCAGCCTTCCAATAAAACACGAGGTAAACCTGTCTGTGATTGAGGAAAATATATTGTCATTTGGAAAACTAAGTGCCCTGAAATAATTGTGTGGTACAAGCCCAGGCTCACCAGTGGGTATTCAGAGGTGATTCTCTCTCTGATCAAATTACAGAGCTTTTCAAGAAGGATTTTATGGCTTCCATTACATTAAATGCCACGGTGCCTTTATCAACAAGAAAAACAGTACCTGCAGTGCCAAGTGCAGAATTTATCAGCCTCCACCCCTGAGTGAAGGGGGCACTGCTGGTGCTGATGCTTTTCCAAACACAGGAATAAATTAAGGTGACTGGGTTATAAGTAGACCACGAGAAGGTTGACTTGAGGCATTATTCAATCCTCTGCCTCACGTCCCTGGGGCTGCAGAGCTGATTTTAGGGAGGGTCCTCCCAGGGTTAATCCCTGAGGCTGAGAGCAATTCCTGAACTTGCCATCCTGCTACACGTGGCAGCAGCTTTTTTGGGCAGCCTGGGACAAAATTTTGGGCACATCTTGGAGGACAGGCATGGCCTGAGAAGGAGCAGACACCCCAACACCCAGCACTGCTTGCAGGCAATGCATCAGATTAAACCACCACCCATAAATTCATCACTAGCCTGGAGCTAAATAAAGGCTTGTACACCGAGCTCCAGATCAAACCTACTTTAAAATAAGATATAAATATGCCTCAGACTTTTAACCAAATTGCTGCATCCACTTAAGCATGTGTAGAACAGGAGTAACGATAATGATCTCCTTGTAAGATAAGCAATGACTGCAGAATATTTTAAAAACCCTTTGATGTTGCTCTAGTACAACAAGATGATATCATCCCTGCTACACTCGAGGCTCTCTAAAAATTATATACAGCTCTGACAAATGAAGGAAGCAGGCTGAAATCAGCCAAAGGACAAAAGCTGAGATGTGAACGCACTCACAAGCAAGGAGCTGAACAAACTCGATTTTTTGGCTGAAAAGACTGAGCCTAGAAGTGAGAATTGTCAGCATTGCCCCTATTGGCAAAATTATCTTGGGATTTCATCTCAGAGCACGTTGACAAATTTCCTCAAGATGGCAGGGAGGAATTTAAGTAGTTGATTTTGGAAGCATAACCTCTAGCATTGAACTTTTCAAGCAGAATTTGACGGTGTGAATAGGGCATCCAAAATTGTGACAACTTTAACCATGATGGACAGATTCTTGGCTAGAATCCCAAAAAAAAGCCTTAAGGAGGTAGAAGCTACAGTTTTGGCATCCTATATTTAAGGAATAAACTCCTTCATGTAAAGATAATTTAAATTTTATGCTGTCCTGAAATAATCCCAACTAAAACAATGTAAATAATTTATTTTTCCAGTGATGAGCTAACCTGAACAGCAACAAGTTTACTCAGAATTAAATACTTTGCTTCATCTTAAACAATGGGGTTTTTTGATGCTTAAGCCTTCAGTTCCAGCCCATTTTGAAAAGCAAACCAGTTAAAAAAAAAAAAAAGGCAAACATTTCTTTGCAAAGATAAGAGTTCTTTTAAAAATTATTTCTTGAATTAGGTAGAAAATAAAAGGGTTTGTCTATTTTTCCCTCTCAGCAATAAACTACATGGCAGAAAATCAACAGGCCAGGTCTTTGGGAGTGTCTGTGACTGCATCAAAGCTGAAATATTTTGGGTTCATCTCCACCTTAGCACATGAACCAGCACTGGATGGTTAAAACCCCACCCTACATGTTCTTTCCTTGTTATTATTCCAGCAGCAGGAATTCTAATGGACAGAGGGACATCTGCTAGCTTGAGATCTTGATGTCTCTTTTTTCATGAAGTTAGGCTACCAACAGGGAGGTTTTTGCCAATATTTGCCAAAACAGGATTTTTCTCAAACAAACACACGCCGACCAGATTTCTGGTAAGACTGGGGGGAGAGGCACTTGGAGAAGCTTCTCCTTTTATCTATTTTTGTTTTATCCATTTCATTTTACTTTCTTTTTCCTCCCTCCTTCCTCTGATGCCCTGCTCCAGAAGAGCAGCAGCTAGAAAAACTATTTTCTACATTATTTGATTCCTATTTCAACTTAGTAGAACTCAGCCCCATGCCATCATTGGGACATGGGTTTTTTCACATAAAATTAAGAAAGGCTCCTACTTCATGCCTGGGGGTGACACAGGGGCAGAGGCCAGGAAGCCACGGGATCACTTTTGTTTGCCCTGGAAAGATCTGTGGACTGAGCACCCTGAACCACACAACTTTGCCAGCACAACAAAAAGGACAAAACACAAATTAATCTCATCTTTTTCTGTGGGACAGAAAAATTTCCTTTAATCTTCCCTCCCAAGGCTGGAATCCCCCTGATGAAATACAGCCAAGTCCTGGTTCCTCCCTGCCAGGCTACAGAGGTGACTGAGAGCCTGGGGACGTGATGGGATGGCCCTTTGGCCAAAAATAGGAACAACCAGATTTTAAATAGAAGCCAGAAAATAGAAGGTAACAGCATCTCCCCACATCTGTCAGGCTTTTCCAGATCCTGATACATGATACCTTGAATCTCAGGGGTATTTAATCCCAAAAGGAGTTGAAATAAAGTTAATTTTGTTGTCATCTGCTTTGGTGTTTATCAAGTTAAAGATGCTGCCTACAGGTCCTGCTAGGACTTCATTCATGCCTTCAAAATGTCACAGAGGTGTCAAAAACATGCACCTGGTTTTGAGAGAGAATGTGCAACACTTTATTCTTGCACAACTCCTTCTGTCTTAGGGTTTAAAAATGCTTTAACCTATTCCATCTCTGCCAAGCAATATTACCTCAGCTGTGGATGTAAATTGGAGAGTAAAGCACTGAAATTACCTGGGCAGAGGTGTGCAGAGTAATTCAAGAGAAGAATTTGGAGTCGTGGCTTCCAGGTGTCCCATAACAATCCTTCTCTTCCAAACCCAATTCATTTTGGTTTACTTGGAAAAACAGACAGCATTTGCATTTTTTTCATGGAGAAACAGAAGCCAATAAATTTTGTACGTGCTGCTTAAAGACTCACAACATCAACTGCACTGCAGCACCATAATTATTGTTTATTGAGGCATTAGGGCAGAGATAAGATTCTCAGATAAGAATCAGAGAATACCCTGAGTTGGAAGGGACTTACAAGAGTTGAGTCCAGCTCCTGACCCTGGAGCTCCAACCCAAAAATCACACCAGGAGGTGCCTGAGAGCATTGTCCAAACACTTTTTGAGCTCTGTCAGGCTGGTGCTGGTGCCCATTCCCTTGGGAGCCCCTCTGGAGGAAGAACCTTTTCCTGATACCCAAACTAAACCTGCCCTGGCACATTTAATTAATTTAAAGTGAAGAGAAAGGACACAGATTTCTTTTCATTATGGTTTGGCACGCTTTCCTCTGCCATGGCCTACAGTTAGAAATGGTTTCCTTGCAGCTGTGACCAAAGGAGCTGGCACTCAGTGATAAACATTCAGAATTTCAGCCTCTCCAGAGTTTAAAGAGACAGATATTGACCTCTCCAGGGATAATTGAAGCTTGCATTCCCTTTTTATAATGAGTCATGTCCCTTTGTAGCCTTCAAATCCATCAGAAGAAGCAACTGAATTTCTTGGAGGCAGGACATGAGCCGTCATCAAAAACCTTGCAAGCTGATGCTAAATCACTAAGTGCCAAGTGCCTTTCTTTGATTCAATAACCCAATCCCCCAGTGAAAACAAGTGCAAGGACCATCCATTTCAGCATTCCTCAGAGAGTGCAAACACAGGAAATCAGGAGTGTATCTTTTGCATGCCAGCTGGAGACAAAAAGTGGAGAAAAGATCTACTAATGAGGTAAAAAGGAGTTGAGCATGTTCTGGTTCCAGAGTGAGTATCATCCTCAAAAAACACCATTGAAAAACTTCTTTTTTTGTTGTTTTCTCACTCTTGAGAATTGAGAATTGCAATAAAAATACACACAGGGCCCTGTGCATCAGCTACCCACAGGCTGATGTAACTTAATAGTGATTTGGCACCTGCATTCAAAATCTAACACGTAGTGCTGCATATTTAAAATCTGGAGATCACCAGGGGAAAAATAAATGGCATGTTTGGAAGATAATTTTCTATTAAAATAAGGCATGGCAACAGAAAAAAAAAATTCCTGGAAAATAAAGCCACCTGCATTGACCTGTTTTGTGACACCAAGATATTTGAGAAATTTTTCTGTAGTCATTTAGTCAAATGCACCATACTGAATCATATTGATGAAATGGAGTTAAGGCGTAAATTCTAAAATGCATCATTTTTTTTATATATGTATCAACACTGCATTGAGCTTTACCCAAAAGTATTTCAAGGCTCTTTTCCTTAGGTCTTGTTCTAAGGATGGCACAGGAGATTGTGTCATTCCCAAGCAGTTTAGTTTGCTAAAATGGTAAGGATGTGAATTAACAGCAAACAACCAATGAAATAAACCTAAACAAAACAAAAAGAAAACGCCACACAGAACTAAACCAGAATACCAACCACCCTTGCATCAAAAAAAAAAATTCCAACCATGCACAAAATGTCCTGCTTCAAAACATAAAGAACAAAAAAAAGAAACCCAGTTCCCAAAAAACTACCCATACACGGGAAGAAAGAAAATCCCAGCTATTTTTATCCCTACAGAAGCTCAGATGCACAACATAACTCTAATATACAAGAGAGAACAATGACAAACACAGTTTTCTGTGGATTAAAAAGATGCATTTTGCATTGACCTGTCTACCAAACAGAAGCAAATCCTTAGTTTTATAATTTAACTCCCAATTTCATGTCACAACAGGCAGGGAGCAAACAGATCCTTGAAGGGAGAGATTTGGGGGTTTCTACCAACATTTATCAGTCAAAGGTCAAAAGAGCTGTGCCAAGTTTTGCCCTTTACACTCCACAGAAGAAACCTTTTCTCACACCATACAAGTGGATATACTTATTATATATACACACACATAATGCTGCTGTATTAACCTTCAATCCAAAGTTTTTGTTTCCATGGAAACAGCAGCAAGCAACTCTGTGTCAAAGTCCTGACAATTTCTTCACGAGCATGAAATGGATGAGCATCTGCTGGAAACACAGATTAGAAAGGATTGACAATGGGAATGCAAATACTTTTCCTAACTTCAGGTTTGGAT
>WEZZ01036510.1:37603-57327 GCA_013400585.1 Chloropsis cyanopogon
TTGGATACCCTTTCTTTCGAGAAATATCTGTGGAAAAGTCCAAATGAATTTCTGGATTAATCACAAATCCACCCAAGCGCACTTTTCTGGGGAATAAGAATCTGGAGACAAAAGGTTAGTTCAGAAGTGCTTACCCAAAATTATTTTGCACAGATCTACAATGCAGAACAGCAATGTTTGCTAAGCTAAAAATTCCAGTTTCCAAGAGTGGACTGGCCCATTTGGATACATTTTGGGTACCTGTGGGATTGCTGACAGGGTCAGAATGGGTCTCAACCAAAAGTGCCAAACAGAAATCCTTTGATAAAAACTGGAACACTTTCCATATCAAAAGGACCTTCAGCACAACTTTTTTTTCTCAGTAGGGACCAATAAACACACTTCAATACTTTGCCAGATTTCTGGCTCAAGTCAACAATTAGTAGGAAAGAAACAAATTTCCAAAAATTAAGCTTAAAAAATGGAATGAAACATATCCACCCTGAATATTTACTCATGCAAACATTGGTACCACCAACAGTCTCAAGTGTCACCAAGAGTTTTGTGGGGAAAAGCAGCGGGAACACTTGGCATTTATAAAACTCTCCCAAAGTCCACACATTCCTTGTTAATATTTCCATATTTTTACACTCTGTAACCAAATATGCAAAATTTTAGTAGCTTCAAGCATGATCCAAAGGCAACATGTTTGGAGGGAAGAGCCCACCTGACATGTTCCCTGAACTTATTAGCACACAGCACATCATGTTTTAGACAGGAAAAGGGATGTTAAAAAGTTATTGATGTCAAATCCAAGTAATTAATACAGATAAGAAATGTCAACAGACCTGGGGAAATATTTGAAAATAATTACTTTATCACCTTACAGATTATTTCTGCTATATATCAGCCTTTAAAATAAAAATGTTACATGAGAATCAGCCTTTAATCCGAAGCTGTGCATGTGTGAACTGCAGACTTTGAACACTTGCACTCTTTTTGTGGATGTGAAAGGGTGATATGTGGGCTTTGATCTTTTAATAACTGCTTAAGAGGGTTTAACTGGATGAATTAATGGTCGGGGCTTCTGAAAAGCATTAATTAATTCCACTCTGGAAATTATTATTATTATTATATAACAGCATTACATAAGCCAGGGCATCCAAACTTTGCATTCATCTGGTGGCTTCTGTGGAAATCTTGAGAGCTGCTCTGCATGACAAGGAGCAGAAAGCCCTGCACAATCCACTTGGACACTTAACAAGTGGAACGTTCAAATCCCATTACTGCTCGAGTAACAATTTAGGGGGACGCCCTCAAAAATTCAGTGGGAATAATTAAAGGAAACTGAAATATGACTCTTTTTTTCATTTGCTTTGAACTGAGTGAGTTAGCACCGTATCCTTTGTGTTTTTCAGACAGTATTAATTTTCAGGACTGTGAAGGGGGGAAGGCCTGCGGGGCAAACTTGAAAAAGATTAGTGTAATTCAAGTCCTGTGTAGAGAAGAGAGAGTTTTATCTGTCGGTTTGAAAGAGAACTTTAAGGAGGTTGTGATATGGAGTGGAATTATCACCACTATTAATTGCACAGGCATATTAAAAAGACCCTGGAAAGTGACCTCCTCTAATACAGAGAATGCACGGAGAAAAATATGTCTTAATCTTCTTTTCTGCGCCCAGATAAATGTCAAGTGTATCTATCACCTCAATTAACCATAGGAAAAAAGCTGTCAAAATCTAATTCTTTTTTTGACAAGGCGTTTATTCTGAAACCAGCAGAGGGAGAAACAGGCACTTGTATTAGAAAGAGATGAGTGTCAAAGGGTTCTGAAACACATGGTGAGTTTTCCATGTGCGAAATGCTGATTAGAACCATGCTAAATCAGTGCTAGTGTGTTCTGGGGTTGTTGCCTGAGCTACAGGAAAACTCAGGGCTTTGTGGCATGGTTTACTTCAGCACCGAGGTTACATTAACAAAGGAATGTTTTGCAGCTACAGCACCATGCAAAATGCAAAAGATCTGGTGAAATGAAAAGGACCTGAACTTCAGGAATACTTAAGGTTATTTTACAGAATACTGTAAAACATATTTGTTGTGATAGTTTATTTGCTCTTTGGATTTTTTTTTTTTTTCCTTCAAATGGAAATGAAACCTTTTTGTGCCTTTCCCTGTTACACCCATGTGATCTCCTCAGGGTATTAGGATGGATTCACCTCTCATTAGCTTGAGTCACACACAACGTTTTCTTTTTCTTCTGCTGCCCCTGAATTTTGCAGAAGACCAATAAAAGGCGTTGCAGAAAAATGATATTTACGCATCTTTCACAACTGAGCTTTGAAAGCCAAATGAGTGACCTGCTTAATAAAACTTTCATATTAATGGCAGCTGGAAAGAATTCTGCCATGTAATTGGTACAACCAAACATTGCTTCAGTGAGAAACCATGCAGAAAAGGAAAGCTGCCTATCTAAAGCAGGGAATTTAGAAAGAAAGAGCAATTTGGGATCATGAGACTGCCTTAAAAATCATCCAGATTTCTTCATTTGCAGGATTTGATGTGTGCCTGTGTATCTGTGCGTGCATTCAGATGTTTGAGACTCCTGCCTAAAACAAAAAAGCTTGAATTGGTTTTAGAGTTCCAGTAAAGCTTCTTGTGCCAAGTATTAATTTTAAGGGAAGAGAAGAACGACTGTAAGAATTGAGATGGAAACGCAGTAAAGGTCTGGGATTTTTCATCCTCCAGTGCTAAATCATATCATATTTATCAGGAGGAGATGAGTCTCAGGGCAGGGTATGATGTCCTTTGGCCCCACCCTTTTTCCAGGAACAAATGATGCCCAGAAAAGCTGGATCTGCACCGGGAAAGGTACGTGACCTACGCTGTTTGTCAGAAGGCAGAGGCGCACTCAAGGATTAAATCAATTGCATCTCACAAAAAGGACAGGCTTCCCCAGGGAAAGCTCTGGCACTGCTTGTCAGCTGTAGCACAACTGAAAAACAACAGATCAGTCCTCTGCTTGTTTATGTTGTCACATGCTTCTGAATCCAGTGGCACTTTGTCATCTCGTGTCACAACTGGCTCCCTCTCTCCATAAGAGCCACGCAAATAACTCCTGAAATAATAATACAAACAGGAGTCCTCAAGCAGGTGCCTACTCCACTTCTATTTTTCCCCTTTTTTGCTGATGTTTTAAATATTACTCCAAAATAAAGCTTGGCCAAGTCAGAATCATGTCAAGCATGTTGCTCTTCCAAGGATTCTGTTGATACGAGCAGTGGATAAGCCACAGGGTCCTGCTGGCCACAATGACAGCATGTGGATGTCTGCTAATATAAAACTGTTCAAAAGCAACACAAATATTTCTGAAAATATGGATTCTGCAGCTTGAATCATTGCTAGAAATTACAACGAAGCAACCAACCCTTCTGCAAATATTAATTGTGAAATAGAGGATTTTAGGCAATAAACAGACTTTGAGAACTGAGAAATTTTCTCGTTGCTCCTTTTCAAACTCAGCCAAAGGAATTTGGATAGAAAAGTCTTGGTATACTGGGTAATTGTATGAATAAAGCATAAGATGATCAAGCATGTATAAAAATGTGTTTACACTTGCATACTCATTCAATTCAACATTCTCTCCTATTTTCTAAGGTGCAAACACTCTGGAGCACAGTTAAAACCAGTAACAGCAGAGATTCACTTTCCCATTTCCCACACACTGCATCAGCTGTGCCAAGAATAAAACAAAATAAAAACCAACCAAACCAGCCTGAGAACCTGGAAGTCTCTTTGAATTCCAAGAAAGAAAAGTGCTAGGCAATGAAGCTTTAATAACACATTCTAAATTAGGTCTAAACACACAGCAAAGGTCCAGAGCAACCACTGAGCCTCAGCAGCAAAGTGAGACAGCTCGAATTTGATCAATCCTGCTTTGGATTGCAGATTAAACTTCCTTTAAATGTGAGGTCAGCATGTGCACTGAGCTCACCTCATGCACCACAATTCCTGGCTCACACCATTTCAGGACAGGGCTCGTCCTTCCAGGACCATAAAAGCTGCAGGAGGCATTTGGGTGTTTCTAAAATTAAAACCATTGAGGTGTTTAGCAGGCACAGACAGGACACAGCTGGTAGAGATACAGCACAGATTCCTGCCATGAGAGAAGGAGAAGAATTAAATATATAGAAATACAGCCCCACCAGGACTGTTGGCATAAACCAAAGTCCTCCCCACTCCACAGGCCTCCTGTGGCTTTGCAGATGATGGTGCAGAAGCAGGGGTGGCCCACAGAGCAGAGAGGTTCCCCTGCAGATCTGAGGGGGCAACTTGCATCAAATAAACACATTCTGCACCAGGAACAAGAACTTGAGCCACTGCTGCTCTTTGGTTCTGGTGCAGGTGCTGAGAATTCATCAGAACCAGCTCAAGATCCCATATCCAGCCAGAAGAAAATAGGACTTGGAACCAGCAAGGCTCCTGATCCTCTCTGATTCCTGCTGCTGTCTTTATCTTTGCCCTTTTTACCCAGATCTACACTTGCACTTAAGAAGATTCTTAGGAAATCAGTTTCCATCACCAAATCAGGGCACACACTCAGCTCCACTCACTGCTCACCATCTCACAGATCACGATGTAACAGCTCCACTGGTGCTGGTTTTAAGCTCCACTCATTTTAAGGCAGCAAGAAGGACACTGGAGACTTTAGTCACTGTGTCCCTGTCTGAGCTGCAGCCCTTTTCTGGCAGGCCACCAAACAGCTTGTCTTGAGCTGGAGTTTCTCACCCACTCCATCACCCAATTTTGCTGAAGTTAATTCTCATTCCTGACACAGGCTTTGCCCAGCTATCCACTGCCTGAGCAGGAGCAGAGCAAAACCTCTGCATTCTGTTCTGAGGCACTGACAGGATTTAACTCACATGTGAATAGTGGCATCATAATACAGGACTGACTCATTCCAAACTCTTTTGAACAGGATTTCATAAAACTCACTTGCATTTAAATCCTGAAGCTTTCCTCTTCTTTAAAAAAAAAAAATTACTCTT
This sequence comes from Chloropsis cyanopogon, assembly GCA_013400585.1. NCBI lineage: Eukaryota > Metazoa > Chordata > Aves > Passeriformes > Irenidae > Chloropsis > Chloropsis cyanopogon. The sequence continues at coordinate 42,627 of WEZZ01036510.1, forward strand.
AAAGAGAATTTCAAAATGCTGTGGTTGTTTGAACCTGTCCATCCTGGGAAAGAGATAAGATCTCAGATTTTAAGAACAGTATCCATGTGACTTAATGAGTTCAGGGAGCTGGAACAGATATGAAGGTGCTCTGGGGGGATTCTTTGGGGAAGAGATTATTAAGTAGTGTATTTGCTTTCATCACAACTGTAAATGCCTGCTCAAAATATGTGGTTACTTCACACATTTTAAAATTATGAGAACAAGGACCCTTAACTACAAGGGCCAAGGAGGGGTGAGCATTTCTGCAACCTGACTTGTACTCTGCCATCAAAATATTCAGAAGACTTCATTGTGGAGGGGCTTGAACCCTACAATGAACAATTCTTAGCTAGAAAAACCTGGTTGATCTGCCACCAGCACACTTCTGTCATAGGCCAAAGTCAATATAACACAGAAATAAAAAGATCTAGCTAGACCTTTTGATTCAAATACCCCTAATCAGTTTCTAGTTAAAACTAGTAAATATTAGGCAATTGTTCTACTGAAGATAAAACAAAATAAAAATTTTCTCTGAAATGTGCAGTGTTTGCCTTGCCCATTTTTGTTTCTGTGTCCTGAATTAGAAGTTTTAAGGGGGTGATCGAGATACAATCACGATTAGCAACCGAGTAAAATTTTACAGTGAACAGGAAACCATGAAGATTTGTATAAATATTTGCAGAAACTGGAAAGAGCAGATGCACAATCAAATCATCTATAGGGTGTGTGTACACTTGCTTTTAAAAGAAAACATTTTTGTCCCAACCTCAAAAAAATAATGAGACAAAGAGAATGCTTTCATCAGCTGGACAGCTCCAAAATCCTTCAGCAGTCTGAGTTCTTTGCCAAAATAAAAATTATTAGGGAAAATATCTTGGTGGAAAGAAGCTTCAAAGCACATTCTTGTCAGTGTAGACTTGAAGGTAGTTTGTGTAAAGAGACAATATAGCCTGCATTGATAAATACTTACATAACACAGCTGTAAAAGTAACTATATTGAACCCAAAAAGCAGAAAAAAATCAGGTGAAATGGTACTGGCATCGTTTCAAGTGCCCACACTGACACCAGCTCTGTTCCCTGAGAGCCTGGGGCCCTGTCTCAGGCAGATATCCCCAGTTCATGTGTCTGATCTCTCCTGGTTTCCCTCTAAGATGGTTTTGCAGAGCCGTGCCAGTTCCTACTGAGTGTGAGAAGATTCACAGAGTGTGAAATCTTGCAAACTAAATGAGCCATAGGAGCGGTTTGCACAAATCCCATGTGATCAGCGTGGTAACCCAGTCACCTAGAATGTTATTCCCATTATTAGCAATAGCAATTATTCAGGCAAAGAAATGACAGAATAAACCCCTGGCCCCGAGTGTTTGTGCAGCGCAGGGGCTGAAAAAAGGATTATTATGTTTTTTCCACTCACAAAGGACAACTGTATGCTAATGTCCCCCCTTTCCTTCACTAAGCTGCAGGGAAAGGGGTTTGTCAGGCTCCTGGACAGCTCACACTAATGCCAGGAGGCTCAGAAAATGAGCTGAGGCATCTTGAGTGGCACAGACCTCTGATGGCAGCTGGAAGGGAGGAACCTGTCAGGCAGGGGAAGCCCCCAGGCTGGGGCAAAGGGTTTAGTGAGAGATTTTACTGCCCAAGGAAAGCCCAGCCTTGCAGTCTTGGAATCACACCCCCATTGCCCTCCAAAAAAGGCACCAGAGCAACCAGAAAATTTCAGTTTAGGTTTTCTCTGCCCCTGACCCCAGAGAATTCAGGCGTGGCCACCTGAAGCTTTGCTGTGCTGTAAAGGAGAGCAGTATTTCTAAGTGATGACCACACAGAAAACCCCACAGCAGACACTCGTTAAAATGCACAGCATAATAAAAGAGTTTACCTAGAGGAAGACAAAAGACTAGGAGAGCAGTTAATAAAAGAGTGTCCTATTTCTGAAGAAACTAAAAAGTGAGAAATTGCATTTTCACAACTGAGGTGAGTGTTCCTTGACAAGCATGTTGAAACAGGTTTAAGTTCTACTTCATTTATCTACCTTCAGATAGAGTACTGTGTGTAGTTATCAAGCACAAATTGCTTTGAGGGTTTTGCTTTAAAATTCTGGTTTTTTAAGGGGTTGGGGGTTTTCTGGATTAAGGATTTTGAGAGATCACCTCTGTTGGCATTCTTCTAAGAACCACAGTTTGCATTTGTTTTCTTCTTTTTTTTTAATTAAATGAAACGTTATGTCCTGTTGATTTTTTTTCCAAGAAATTTAGGAGAGGAACAAAAGAAATCCACACCCCAATCTAACATTGAAACATTTGTCTGCCCAAACACAGGCATTCATTTGGCTAAGCAAAGATGTCCTGTTTGCAATCAAAATCAGAGATGACAATGACAAGAGAAGTGGAAGGTGTAGGACAGGAAACCTTTGACAATCCATCACCATCTGCTCAGATTTCACCAAAAAAAAAAAAAAAAAAAAAAAATCTGTGCAACTGAACCTTGAGGAAACAGTATGAGAAGACTTTCAAATGCTTTAGAACAAAGATAAAAAACACTGATTAAAATTCATTATGAGTCCCAGTACGCTCATTTTCAACCCACCACTTTGAGCAAGTTGTGCAGAAACACTTGGCACAAAACCTTTTAACTTGTTACAGATCGAGTGTGAGAAAAACTGTGGGCTTATCCCTGAAGCTGAGAATTCAAGTAGCTCCATACCAGGTGAGTGCAATAACACTGTTTAAGCTGAGCTTTATCAAGATTGCTTCAAGATTTACTTCTCTTAAGGTGGCACCGAAATATTAAAAGAAACAGTGATTATTTTGGGGCTCCTGCCCTGCCTGTGAGTAACATCCCTTTGCTAATAACTCATCCCTTCCATATTTAATTATGGATACACTACTGCAGACCCAGCACAGATTAATGACTGGGGAGGAGTCCTTGTGAATCATGCTGAGCTCCTCTTCCTCCCACTCCCAGTGCCTACCTCTAATGCTTGCTCAATTAGGTTTCCCTGTCAATACCTTAAGAAAATGTGATGCATGAAGGTGATCTCAGTGATGGCATCAACATTTTAATGTAATGAATATGAGCAATGAACTACTTTCAAATTAATGTCAGTTTTCTGGCAGTTCCTGCTTTTTTCTTTAAATCAAACTTTCTCCTCTCTTTCTGTATGCATAAGGTTTGGGGGCCACCCTTTATTTCTGGAGAGTGGAGCACACAGGGAGGAGCAAGAATCATGCTGCAGACCCCACCACCCCAAAACAGCCTCAAAACCACAGCTGTGACACAAGTCCCTTTGCTGAATCATTCAATTTTACAGGATCTTGAGTACTGCTTCATCACATGTCCTAAATAAAGCTCTAATATTGAGATGTCTTGATTCATCTTTTCTATCTGGAGATGATCACACATTGCTTTAACCAGCCTTGCAGACTAGCCCCAACCTAAATAAAGAGCATCAGAAAGATCAAAGAAAGATCAGAAAGAGTTTCTTGGTGGTTGAAAAAGAAATAGACAAATAACATGCTTCTAAACATTTTTGGAAAAGGCTCAAGCTTTCCTGTATTTCAAAAACAGCAATTATACAGACATTGTTCAGAGAGATAAAAATTATCCTTCAACAGAAGATCCTTAATGAAGACTGCAAGATTTAACTTTCTCACTAAAAGAGGTGCTGCAGTTCACTGGGCTTGGTAAAAAAAGTTATTCAATCCAGCTGCATTCTAGGTCAAGATGAAATAGACCAGCTGAAAGTGATCCTTTCCTGCTTTCATATCTACGGCTCCAAAATCTAGAAGCTTTTATTTAGTTCACTCAGAATCAAATCATCAGGAAGCAATTAGCCTTCTTAAAATGGAAAAAGGCTACATCATGCTCACTTATTTTTAATACCTCTTATCACATACAACAGGGAATAGTGAGGATAAAGGGAGGAAAAGATCACTGCTCACAAAGAAAAGCATTCATTGGGAGATACACAATACACCTCAGAGAAACCCATGCTACTGCCACCTCATATTGCTGAGCTCTGAATTTACACACACTGTTAAAAGGGTTTAGTTTTGAAATTGGTGCCCTGCTAGTCTCCTTACAGCCTTGAGGTCTCTGGGAGCACAAGGGACTATAACTGGATCATTCTACATCTTATTTTATACTGACGTGCCTTTGCAAGGCAGGACCTCTTCATTACTGAAACACCAAATAAAAGAGACACACACGGATACTCAGAGTTGGGACAACTAACACTGGCCTCTGGTGGCCTGTGCAGAAACTGGCCAGGCTCTGGAAGTGGAAATTTGAGACAGGACCATGCCTTCCTTGGAGAAGAGCCCGCCCGGAGTGCCTGGGGCTGTGCTGTTGATGACCCACCTGCCACCTGGGATTGAACAGCACAAGAAACCCCGAGCTGGGGCTGGTTTTCCCAGGCCGGCCAAGCCACAGGTACTGTTCAACCTCTCAAACCTTTCCCAGCCTCTGTCCCCACCCTGGTTTGCTGCAGGAGCAGCCTGTTCCCCCAGCTGCAAGGCATCAGGAGTACTTTTGCTCACAGAATTAGGATACCTCGCTCTGAATCAGACAGTTCTGCTACAAAACCTTATAGGGTTGGGCTTTGGGGTGAAATCTGCCATTTTCCTCTGGGATCTGGAATGCAGGGGTGCTCAGCAGCGTGCAGGGATCCTGAGTGTCCCTGCTCCCAGCACTTGGATCCCTCTTCCAGATGCCTCCCTGCCAGCTCACATGCATGTCTCTCCTTCCCCAGGGGGCTGGGAGCAGTATTGCCATCCCCTGTAGCACCAGGGCAGCCTCAGAGAACAAAAACAAATGCTCACCCAGCTTTAACACCATGCTTTAGGTGGAGGGAGACTTTGCACCAGCAATTCATTTACAGAGAACTGGGAAAAGTTTTTGGAACTCATCCGAGTGCTCTGGAGAAACTGCTGGGAATGCTCCCTGTTGTCTGACACTTCTGAATTTGTCTTTGTCCTGTGCATTGCTTTCACCTCCCCTTTACAACTCCCAGAGAAGAACTGCTATTTTCATTGGGTCCATCTGGTGCAGTTACAGGTCCATGATACCCTGTATTTTATCAGGGGAACAAGAAATCCCCATAAGCTGCCTCCTGCTAACCAGAGAGAAAGAAATTTGCTAAGAGCCTTGGTGAGCAATGCCCCAGGTAATTCATGCTGCCCAGAGCTTTGCAGGAGGTTGGATTTACTGTACCTTTTGTGCACAGCAATGGCCAATGCCCTGACTCAGCTTCCCAACAGCTGGGGAAGGATTAATCTCACAATTTACTGCTCATTTCAGCCATGCATCCCTTTATAGAAGGGGCAGGTTCCTCTTTTGCAAAGATCAGGTGAGAGCACAGTGAGACAGCGGGGGCTGGCTGGGACAGAGCTCCAGACCACCAGAGTGGCTCTCCTGGTGCATCTCACAGCCCAGCCACATTTCCCTCATCCCCTCCTTGCTGCAGGCACCGCCCAGCACCAGCACAGCCACCTGGCAGCTCACAGGAGACGAGCTGGGAGGGCCAGATCCAGCACATGGGCTTCCCAGGCACAGCTTGGAGCAGGGGCATTCATCCTTCTGCTGCACTGACAACACCCAACAGGCAGCCACACAACATCCCCATTGTTCGTCCGGGAGAAAAAACAACCTCAGAGCGGCCACAAAAGGAAAAAAAAAATATGTATGGGCACTCATGGCTCAACATGTGCTTTGTCTGGTCAGAGATTCTGCCAAGAAAGACGTGGCACTTGGCCAAAAAGCCTCAGCACAGCAACAAAACCCAGTGAAAGCTCAATTACGAGGTGGCAGAAGCGAGGGAGCGCGGCAGCGCGAGCACAGTGCTGTCCATCTGCCAGGGGCTTGGGGACACGGCTGGGTGACAGGCAGGGCTGGCCAGCATGACAGACCAGGCTTTCAGCACCTCCTCAGAGCTGCTCCCAACATGCTTCCCAACAACTATCAAGCTGCAGGGGTATAGAGAGTTATAAAGACGTTTTCGAAGGATGGTGATGAAGTAGCTCTGTGAAATCCTGGGAAGAGCTCTGCTCAAGCATGAGGGACTTGGCAGGGGATAAAAGCATGGAGACCAAAATATAAAAAGCAGGTGATGAAAATAAATCCCTTCCTCCCACCATGGAGAGCTCATCCTGCATTTTCAAGGAGATACCAAGTGGATGAAGTGAGGGGCTGCTGACAGCAGAGGAACCTGTGTATGGGGCTTGCAGTGGCCACAGAGCTGTTGGGCTGTGGGGCTTGTTCAGGCCACTGGGAGTGCCCAAATGGTGCTCCCAGTGAAAAACACTGGATTTTAATTCTTCTGTTGGCACTTAATATCAAAGGATGAACTCTGGATTGGTGGGAGAAGTTCAGCCTGCACGGGCGCCTCATATTTGTGGGCTACTAAAATTGTCTTTACAAAAAGACCCAGAGGTTTTGTTGCAGTTGAAAACCTTCCTCAAGCAGCATTTGAAGATACCCCCAGCCTTCCTCATTCCCCTTTCCTTGCATTCCCAATGAGTGAGCCCTGATCTTTGCCTGAGCCACACCACAGGCAAGTCTGTGCCTAAGGCAGGCCTTTTGCCTTTCTGATCCTGACTGGCTGCATCCACTGCATTTTTTGGGGTGATCTGGGAGGAGCACACCCATTGCCCAAAGCAGCTCAGTGCCACTGCAGCTGTGCCATCACCTCAGTGGTGTCCTGCAGGTCTGTGCCCAGTGCCAGCACTGTCCCTGCCTGGGCCCTGGTCAGCTTCACCTGCCACTGCTGCTTCCTGACGTGTTTTCACAGCAAAATCCACAGAGTTCTGCTGCGTCATTCAGTTTTTTAGGATCTCGAGTACTGCTTCATTATATGTCCTAAATAGAGCTCTAGTATTGAGATCATGGATGGGCAGCATGCATTGGATGAGGAAAAAAATCACACTAGTGCGCCCCAGGAATACTCACAGTACAACCAATAAAATAATAATCAAAATTAAAAAGTCAAGCCACAAGCCACTGTTATCTGTGTTGTCTGGAAAGCCAAATGCAGTGGCTGCAGCCAGAAACCCCTTCCCTGCACTCCCCGTGAGGAATGGGCTGGCACAGCTGACACCTCGTTAGTCATCCATTAAATACTTTCTACTATTACAGCCCAAGGTGAGCCAGAGCCAGTGATCTAGAGTTTAGCAGATTAAAAGCACTCTCAGTTCCTGTAACCACTCTGTCCTGCAGTAGTTTAATTTCTCCAGGCTATCATCAACACAAACCACTTTTGTAATCATATTTGTTTCTTCTACTGTGTGCATGCAAGCTTTCATTTAAGTCTTGCTTTCATTCTCTCAACCATATCTTTTTCTGACTATTTTTTTTTTCTTTTTGCTACATCTACCGAAGGAAAAAACTTATACAGGTGTATAACCAGCAACCCATAAATTTTCTATACAAATGCACTTTATAATGTGAGTAATAAAAAAAATAGCCCAGTCATGTCAAGCTGCTCTAGAGCTGTAAGTGGATCAAAGTATTAAAACACTTACATGAACTTGAATATGTAAGGCTAGCCAAAATATCCAGTGAAAGAAAGCTTTTTCTGATAAATATTAGTTGGGTGGAAATCTTACAGCAGTTTCAGTTGGGATTATAGGTTGGAATTTTTTTTCCTGCCAGTCTTGTCAAGAAGTGCCTACCTGTCTCTTCTGATTGAGGTTTTAATCCTCTTGAAATTCATGTGCTGCTTCTGAAGGTAATTCAGCACCTGAAACTGCTCCACTACTCCTCAGGGGAAAGCAGGAGTCAGTCAGTCCATGACACCTTTCACAAAAAAAAAGTAATATTTACTTGCAGCAAAAAGATTGCAAAGTAAACATCTGTGTGTTCGTGCGTGCACACACACTATAGATATAAATATATGTGTAGGTATACAAAATATGAAAATATCTCCTGAATGACTTAGAAGTCAAAACCAAATGTTACCCTAAATTTTGGTAGCTGAGGTTTAAGATAGTCTGCTCTCAGATCCTGAGTGCATCACATGGTCCTAAAGGATCTGTGCATTTTGGTTGCAAAAAAGCTGAGCTTTCAAACATTTTGAATGAAATAAAATAACTGCTTATGTGAGGAAAAAGTGCTCCAGAGCTGCCTCTCACTGTAAGGCCATGCAGAGAGGAGTTGATATGAGGAACACTGAGATGTGGAGCCAGGAATTCACTGCCTTGCCAGCCCATCATGACAGTTTTAACGGCACACAAAACCTGGAGATTTTGGACATTTGGAAGCAAATGGGATGAGTGCCCTCATAGAGAAGAAACCCAGAGCTGTTCAAGCTCCTGCACGAGGGCTGCAGTGACAGACTGACAGATGTGCAGTCCCTTGTCTCCTTCCACCCAGATTTCAGCCCATTTCAGAATAATTCTTCAACCAGTCTGTCTTTGGGAGAGGAAAGACAGCCAGCAAGCACAAGATCAGTTTGGGCCTAAATGGACAAAAAAAAAGATGGGGGAAGAGAGCAGAGGGCACAAATCCACCTCACAGAAAGGAAATTAAATGAGAGTAAGGAGCACTTAAGGGAGCTGCCCCATCAGCAGAACCTGTCCATGAATGTGAATTAAATCACACGTTCAATCCTGTAAGCCACAAGCCATTCTCTTATTGAGACAGCCAGAATTCCTCTTAAGGAATTTCTTAATTTTCTGAATGATGGATTTTCTGAACAGAACCATAACTCAGACATTTCCATGGATTAGGTTAGCTCTGAACACCAGAGCCATATGATTAGATCCTTCCTAATGAGAATTTAACTGTTCAGAAAAGCAAAACAAGTTTTCTGGAAAAGTGTGGTGGTGTTCAATTCAAAGCAGATACAATGAAAGATGTTTTAGACATCTAAAGCTCCCCTTGTGATGGGCACTGGTAAGGCTTTGCCCTCCTTTTATTTTTCATAAGCATTTGTGGAGTCTTTATCAGGCTGGAGAAAGTTCCTAACCTCGAAAATTACTGGATTCTGTGCGTTTGAACTGATCAACAAATGTTGACTGCAATTTTTTTGGGGGGGACAAAATGCCATCGAATTGAAATAAGTTTGTTGTATAAGCACACACATTATTTAAGGAAAACATCGTTATTATTTTGTACCTCATACAACCCTCAGTTACATTTCATTTTTTCAGCTTTATCACATAACTCCAAAATTAATTGAGAATTCCTTAATGTGGTTTCTATGTGAACTAGTAAGGGGAAATAAACTTTCCAACAGCATTTAAAAGATAATCCAATTTTAAGCATTAACTCAGCCAATCTATCTTACAAATTTTAGATAAACTGATACCAATTTATGTATTAGTGTTTAATTCTGGTTTGATGGCCTGCAGGGATGTTTCAGAATGCTCCATTGATCATATACTGATACCCTGTATCAGTGAATATTATCAGAATGAGTGTATAAACTTACAATAGCAAAGCTGCAGCGTGGCGGGCAAACAGAAGTTGTTACAGACAGTTTGTACCAATTAAAAAAGTTCAGCCAGTTAACTAAACACCTGAGGCAATCTTTCAGCCTTCAAAGTTGGAGAAAAGGTCTGTTTCAGCACCAAAGAGTAATTATATCCAGCCTGTGACTGGCAGTTGGGTTTACAGAAAGGTTACGAAAGCCCCATAGGTCAGCATAGCCAAATAACACCGAGATGGCTTAGGAGAAAACAGTAATTGAGGAGCAGAAATGTCAACACCTCATCATAGCCCTCACCATTTTGACTGGGTTGGGAGAAAACATCTGATGCCCAGCTCCCAAACAGCACCCACTGTGTTGGGAAGGGATCTGGATGCTCCATTTTCCTGGGCAGCCTGCTTTTCCTTCCCACTGCAGCAGCTACAGCACAGATTGTTGAGCGTGGAAAACCCTGGGCAGCAAAGAGTTGTTTCCCTGAATCCTCTCAGTTTCTTCAGGCTTCAATAACAGCTAAAAGCAGCTCTTGAAAGTCCTTAAGAAAATGGTGGAGAGCTTAAGAAAAATATGGCTGGAGGCCATAAGAATACTATTTGTTACTTTAGATCAAGCCTTAGGCGTTGTCATATCACTGTCCCCTAGTTTTGTACCAAAGGAAAAGGCCTTGCACCCACATAAGATCTCAGAAAGAAGAGCTGTCCCATTAAGAAGGTGATAAAATCACAGTTCCAGCCCCAGGATATTGTTGCCATCCCTTCCAAGGGAAAGCAGTGGCTGGAGAAGAAAGGCAGCCACAGTAAGTAATTCAACATTTGTCCTAAAGTTGCTCAGTAAGTGAACCACAGCAGGAAATATTCCCTCTCCCCTCTCATTACTTTTATGGTCAGAAAAGGGGACAAGTCTTGCTAGACAACCCTGCTGTCCCCACATGGGGAAAAAGGGAGAAGCGTGGGATGACTTAAAGCAGAGTTTTGGTAGAAAAAGAAATGAAGAAGCATCCTCTTTTGGCTCAAAAAGCAGCAATTAATTTGAAAAATCCTCAACATGCTCTCTGCACCAAGATGGCCCCAGATTCACAACTCCTCCCTGAGCTCATGGGATACTTTCAGCCTCAGAAAAAAACACCAAAAAGGAAAGGAAAATGTTATCCCATCATTCTGAGAATTGAAGGACCTCTGTAGCACAGTCTGGAATAGAGAGCTCAGCTGATTCACTGCTCTCAAAGCAGGCAGGGGAGAAGGCACCCTCGTGTTAGATGAAGATATTAAGTGAGGGAATCATTCTTACAGGAGTGAATTAATTTTCATTGATCTAATTTCCTGACAGACACAGCAGCAGTGAAGCATTCACTAACTGTGGGTTCCTCCTTGGTCAGGTATCCCCTCCTTATGCTTTCACTGCAGAAGCAGAAAAAGAGAACTCAGGAATGGAGGAAATACTTAACATTTCTCTCAAATCACCAATTAGTGTTCCTCTGGGGTAAAAGTTGTCTCGTGCTGTTCAGCCTTTAAAAAAAGATTTGCTGAATGCAAGTGCAAGGGTGGCATAATGCAGAAATGCTGCTGGACTAAATTCTTTTGACAAAATACTGCATTTCTTTCTCCGTTATTTGTTGGCCCTTTTAGTATGCTTTGAGGATAGCCCAATGAGATTTACTTCAATATTGAGCTGCAAAAGTAGACAGTAATGGCAAATATAAGATTTCATTATCTTTACCACTTCTTACCTAAGGGAAATTTTTATCACCATTTTGCCCAGATGACAGAAATAGTTCTTTTCTGGCTTTACATCCAGATGCAAAAAAATTGGAATTTGGGCAGAAATCAGCAGCTTTATTTAATAGATATAAAATTCACATGTCATATCTTGACCAAAAATGGGGTTGATATTCAATAGCAAACTTCTTAATGGCTGTTTCCAGCTAGGATCAGGTCTCCAACTAGAGTATAGCATAATTTGATCAGTGAATATAAATATTTGAAGGAAAGATTCAGCTCTCCTAACAAACAACCTTCAAATATAACACAAACTCATTGTGCATAAGCAAAGGAAAAACATTCCTTCACTTTTTCACTTTTAGGTTTTATATCTTTGCTGCTGACACACACAGCATCAGAACAGAGGCTTATTTTAATTCCCTGGCCTTGGGAGTTAAATAAAAGAAAATAATTAGATGAATGGTTTGTTTGTTTGTTTATTTATTGCATTTCTAGCTACCCCTTTTTAAAAGAAAATATATAAAATCTAGCTCAGGTACACCCTCAATATTAAGATACTAAAGGTTAATATCACAATGATTTTATATCACCATTTTTGAAAGGCCATCCTTCCAGAGGAGGCACAAGGCTTGATCTTGGTTGAGAGCTTGGGTCTTGCTGAGCTTTCATTTTTTCCAGCCCTCTATAAATTTCTGGTATGAAATTTTAATTGACTTAATTTCACAGAGTCAGAGAATGGTTTAGGCTTGAAAAGACTTCTGAGATCATCGAGTGGAACCATTAACCTCACTCTGCCAGCACTAAACCCTTCCCTGAGCACCACATCCACAATTCTTTTAAATCCCTCCAGCTGGGGACTCAGCCACTGCCTTGAGCAGCTCTTCCCAGGGCTTGGCAAACTTTTCAGTGAAGAAGTTTTTTCTTATCACCAATCTAAACATCCCCTGGAGCAACCTTGAGGCAATTTCCACTTGTCCTGTTGACTAATTTGGAGAAGAAACCAACATACACCTCACCACAATTTGCTTCCAGGTAGCCATAAGATTCTTCTAAGCCTACTTTGCCTCAAAGAACAAGAAAAAATTGTGAGGCATATTAAATACGTCAGGTGAATGAATATTTTTGTTTAAATGAGACATGTGAAATGCAGCTATGGAGCCCATCTATCCATGTGGATGCATGATGGTGACAACAATAATTCAGCATCATCTGTGGCTGTATGAAAACTTTAAAAAATAACTTGCTCAGTGTGTGAGGAACTGATGGAAAAACCTGCATTAGCTGAAATGGGAACTCTTGTACTTTCTGCATTTCCTCTCTGTGAGGCTGAACATTCCTGGTAATGCAGTATTTCCCTCAGCCCTGGCACAAGCAGTGTTGTCTGTCGTAACTTCCCATTTATCCACACATCCAGACAGGATTTGGTCCCTACAAATCCATTCCTGAATGTAATAATGGTCAAAATAAAGGTGCAAAGCTTTAGCAGCTGTGTCATCCACTGTCTTCTGCTCACAGAACAGGCAAGGACAAGAAATTCCCTGTCTATACTGCCAGTGAAACAGGATCACCAGGAAATTTCAAAAAACAGAAAGGTGAGAGTACTCCAGAGAGGAGAAATTCATGCCTCACATAATTCCTGAGCTTTCTAAAATTTGAGAAATATCGAAAGAATTAAGGTTACTTACAAAACAGAGCAGTGTGTTGCCAGGGCACAAAAGGACTTTTAAAGCTCCACAGTTTAAATCTGCATGCTTACAGGTCAGCCCTGTGCCACAAATGCAAATATAACAGAGATTCAGCACTGGAAAGAATTCAAACACATGCCCACCCTGGCAGTTCCCTATCCATGAAGAATGGTATATTCTTCTCTGATTTATTCCTATGATACAACAATTAAAAGTTCATCTCTCTTCCCCACAGCACATGGATCTGACAATAATTTATTCATGGTGTTTTGAATATGAGCGTGCAAGACATTTTAAATACTGTTAGATCACTTTCTATTCCCAATCTTAGATGAACTTATGATATTTATTGTGCTCCCTCTTCCTAGCTGTGACATTTAATACAAATCAGGACCTCTCTATTAACCAGCAGCTCCAAGTCAGCCAATCACAGAACAAGAGCGAGCCTTCAATTAATTATTTAATATATAACCTCTCTTTTATCATTTTCTGGCATGCTTTCCTTTATACAAACTCAGTGTATTTTAGATCTGTCCCAAAGACCAAGGGGAAATAAGAAATTGTCTTCAGGAATTTGTTATAATTACATTGCATCCACATGAGCACCAGAAGAATTTAGCATGATTAATAATTGTTTTGGGGGCTGAGGAAGTTGGTTATTCACTTTTCATTTAAGTGGGATGGGTACAGAGCTATCTCACTGCTTTTCTTTGGGTTTACTTCAGGTACCAAGGCAATGCTTGAAGTGACCCACACAAAATATGGTCCAAAATATGGGATTTGTTCATTAGTGGGGTTACATTTGCAATTCAGGCATTCCATGTGAACTTGAAAAATAGATCATACATCCCTTTAACCAAGCATGTTATATGTGGGGACTTGCTGAAATTCCACACATTTTCCTCTATATTATTCTAAAAATGAAAGTTTTCCCTCATGAATGCTTCTGAAAGCAACTTGCTGTCTGGAAAAATAATTAATGGAAACCCAAGTCTCCAAAAAGTGTGGAAAGATGTTCACAGAGTTCAGCGCTGGAAAATCTTCCCAAGGCTGCTCCACATTTTCACCTCTCTAACAACAGCAAACAAAGGAAACTTGGCTGGTCAGAAGGAAATCACCAGTGTTGAATTATCACCTGCTCACACATCACACTGTACAGCAATAAAAAAAATCAGGGTTGGTAAACAAAAACTCCTGTGAGCACAACAATCAACTCAAAAATGGTTTCATTCAGCATTAACTGAATGAAGCCATCCCTACACAGAAAATACACACATACTTGAAGAATGTCTTATTCCAGTGTCCTAAGAAACCTCCATAACAAATTGGCTAAAATGGCCACATCTATCTTTACTACAAGATACATTAAGGAAATTATTTTACTGCTTTAACTCCTCTCAAAACACAGAAAGCAGAAAAAAAAAAAAGTAAAAATAATAGGCATGCCATGTAGCAGATTAACTTGGGCATTAACTGCAGCCCATTGAGAAGAGAATGAATAATTAGATTTAACTCATTGATGATAACTCTGGTCCCCAGCTCCCCACTGCCCTCAGTCAAGAGCAATTCTGTCCAAGTTAGTCAAACGGATTGAGTCAAAATTGGTGTGAGACCAATATTGAGTTCAAGAACTGAAGAAACCCAGGAGAGAGGTTTTGTACAGGCTTTTGTTTCCAAGGAAGAATGCCACAGGGGGAGAGGGAGTGGTTTATTGCCAGCATTTAAAACTTGGCTCAGGTTCAGCCCTTCTTTCCCCATAAAATACCAATAGGAAAATTGAAGTCTCAAAGCACCACCAGTTTGCCAGTGTTGTTTAGGGGTCCTTGCTGAATTTTTTTTTTTTTTTTTTTTTTTTTTTTTT